>OV651815.1:86506869-87041869 GCA_927349885.1 Psylliodes chrysocephalus | reverse complement strand
AAAGAGGCAGACAGAAAAAAGAACAGGAGAAAAGTACTGAAGCTCAACGAAAGCCTTGAATCGTTTGAACAAGTTACAGAAGAAGATTGGGGAGAAGAAATCTTTCCGAGACTGAAAGAAATCAAAAAGCCGATATGGGATGTACCGAATGAATACAGCGTTATAATTCCATGTAATGTAAACTTTGGGTCGAAACATAAGTATATTGCTACAGCTTTAGATAGGTTCGGAGGTAAGACCGGCTTAAAGACACAAAACAAAACTGCAGGTGAAATAGCCAGAATGACATATTCATTAGGCTTTCCAGATGAAGGAGGACATTTTAACTTTAATTTTAGAAACCTTTATTACCCTATAGTTGAAGAAGCCACCAGAGAACTAGACCATCTGACTCTGTTTCAAACTATAAAGGAAGTAAGAAACCTGTTACAAAGAGAAGGCAAAGAGAAGATCGCGGTACCAGAACTCGAGGGAGTGGAGGGAGAAATTCTTAAAAGAATGCTAGAATACCTATTTGTAGATACAAGTATTGAAATAGTTGTATGTAAGGAAGTTATTCCATTAAAACGAAACAGAAGGAGCACGCTAGGAGAAAATCTAACTGAAAAACCAAGAAAATCAAGAAAAGAAGCTATTCTGGTCAAGTCAGGTGAACAGACATACGCCGAACTCTTGAAAACGGTAAAACAAAAAATAAACCCAGATGATCTTGGAGTGCAAGTTAAAGAAATCAAGAAAACAAGAAATGGAGATCTACTACTAACTGTCGAAAACGGATTCGATAAAACAGAAATATTAGAAAAAAAAATTAAAGAGGAGCTCCCACAAACTAAGACATCCCTATTGCTAAATAAAAAGATCCTTCACATTAGAGACCTAGATGAGACAATAACTATAGAAGAAATTAGGGAAGCGATAGCCAGTCAAATAAACGTAAACCCAGGTAGTTTTGAAGTAAGAGCACTAAGACCCTCGCACAGTGGCTTACAAAATGCAACAGTGGTCATAACAGAAGAAGGCGCAAATAAACTAAATCGGGAACGGAAGCTGAAAGTAGGTTGGACACAATGTCGGATTGAGGAGAGAAAAAAAGAATTGAAATGCTACCGTTGCTGGGAGTATGGACATACAAGAGAGAAATGCACTGGACAAGACAGAGAAAATAGCTGCATGAAATGCTCCAAAGAGGGACACAAGGCAAATGAATGTCAAAATAAAGCATATTGTATAAATTGCAAACAAGAGGGACACCAAACGGGAAACCGTAAATGTACAAAAAATAAAAATCATCCACAACAAGCAATTGAGAACGATGTATTTTCAAATCCCCAAAATGGCTTGGAACAGTAAAACAAATAAAAAAACAATCAAATTCGTACAGATAAATGTAGATAGACATAGCAGCGCCCACGACCTTCTAGAGCAAGCAATGTACGAAGATAAAATAGACATAGTCTTGGGACAAGAACCGAACAGCAAGAGAACAAATAAAATATTTTGCGATAAGAAAAATGACTGCTTTATAATTTTAAACAAAGATATAAAAATCTACAAAATACATGAAGGTCAAGGATTTATTGGACTGGAACTGGAAAAAATAAATGTATATTCCTGCTATTTTTCACCAAACAAGCCACTAGAAGAATTTGAAGAATACCTTAATACCTTCCAAACTCATTTAGACACCGTAAGAGATAAAGAAAAGATAATTTCAGGGGATTTTAATACTAAATCAATGGCTTGGGGATCACGAGTAACAAATGCGAGAAGTCAACCGCTAGAAGAATTCATAGAAACAAATGGACTCGTGATTATCAATGAAGGAAATACTCCGACTTTTCAGAATGCGAACGGTAGCTCCATAATCGATGTGACACTCGCAACGCTAAATACTTGTCAATACGTAAAGAATTGGAAAGTACATACAGATGAGGAGAACATGAGTAACCACCGGACAATAAAGTTCGAAGTTAGAGACACAAGGATCCCAGGTAAAACAGAAGCTGCAAATAGATGGAAAATTAACTCAACAGGAGTCGAAAAACTAATACAAATGGCCCAAAGTTTAGAACTTACTGAAGAAATGGCAAACGAGGCAGCAGAGAAGCTAGTGGAAAAAGTCTCAGTAATCTGCAACAAAACATTTAGTAAGATAGCACCTACAAAACGTCATTCTCCTAAATACTGGTGGACCTCAGATATTTCAGAAAAAAGAAAAATCTGTATAAGATGTAGACGAAAGATGACGCGACTTAACGTAAGAAACAATGCAACTGCAGGCGATAAAGAACAGGCCAAAAGCGAATACAATGAAGCAAAACAAGAACTAAAAAATGCTATACTAAAACAAAAGAGAGCATGCTGGAAGACGCTTTGTGCCGACTTAGACAGGGATATCTGGGGAAAAGCTTATAAAATAGTTACCGATAAAATAAAACTCAAATCACTAGTAGCCCCGACGAAGGAAGAAACAAAACTTGAAATAGCTAGGCTATTTCCAAAACATCCGATAATCGAGTGGCCAGAACAGAGACTCCTAGAAGAAATACAGGAATTTACAATAAATGAAATAGAGGAAACAGCAAAATCCTTAAAACCAAAAAAAGCACCAGGGCCAGATAATATACCAAACGAAATTTTAAAAGCAGTTATTGAAGCTAATCCAGAAATCATTAAGAGGGTAATGAATGCATGTCTTTCACAAGGTATATTTCCAAATAAATGGAAAATCGCAAGGCTAGTGCTCATACCGAAACCCCAGAAAGAACCAGAGGCTCCTGTCAAATATAGGCCGATATGTCTTATAGATACATTTGGTAAGCTACTAGAAAAGCTAATAAAAGAACGGTTGGAAAAAGAGTTTGAAGAAAAGAACGTATTATCAGACAATCAGCATGGCTATAGAAAGGGAAAGTCAGCAATAACAGCACTGAAAGAAGTTAAAGAAATGAGGGAAATGGCGCGAAAACAGGAGGCTTGTTGTGTGATGGTAACAGTTGATATAGAAAACGCTTTCAACTCAGCTCCATGGAAGGAAATTCTGCGAGCTCTAACAAGACACGGAATCTCTCGCTATTTAATAAGGTTAATACAGTCTTATTTTGAAAACAGATACATACAGAAAGAAGACGGGGAACTAGTTCAGATTACATCAGGAGTACCACAAGGCTCAGTCCTGGGGCCTATTCTTTGGAATGTATTTTATGATCAAATTTTAAGAATGGACTGTGGTAAAGCAGTAAAACTAATAGCCTATGCAGATGACCTTGTAATTATTATAAAAACAAAAACTAGAGACCTATTGGAGACGACTGCACAATATGCTGTTGAACAAATCATTGATGAACTAACGGAGCTAGGACTCAAAGTAGAGGTGACAAAAACGGAATCGGTAGCGTTGGCAGGAGAAAGAAGAATCTCAGATCTGCAACTTAATGTAGATGGAAAAGAAATCGGTATCAAGCAGGACATAAAGTATATGGGCGTACACATAGATGCTGGAATGACAATGAAAACCCACATTATAAAGACCTGCGAAAAAGCCAACAAAGTCTTAAATGATTTGACAAGAATTACAGCTAATGTAGGGGGACCTAGATCTAGCAAGAGAAAGGTTTTGATGACAGCAACGACGTCAATAATTCTATACGGTGCACCTATATGGAGCATAGCGCTTAAATTCAAAAAATACGAAAATATACTAGAAAGAATCAACAGGAAAATGGCAATACGAATAACATCAGCCTATAGAACAGTACCTACGCAAGCAATACTGGTTATAGCGGGAATTCTACCAATCAAACTGAGTGTTGAAGAAAGAATAGACGTATATGAAAGGGGAAGCGCTTACATAATGGAAGCAAGAATACTAGTCATGAGAAAATGGCAGAATATCTGGGACAATACCGACAACTGGACAAAAACCTTTATACGAGATGTAAGAAGATGGCATGAAAGAAAATGGGGCGAGGTAGATTACTACCTGACCCAGGCATTAACTGGTCACGGTATCTTTGGAAAATACCTACTACGAATAAAAAAAGCCCAAAACAGTAGCTGCTGGTACTGCGAGAATATGGACGATACAGTACTGCATACAATCTTTGAGTGTGCCAGATGGAATGAATTAAGAAGAATTGCAAACGTGAGATGCGGAACGGAGATCACAACAGACAACGTGGCGGAACTTCTACTTCGCACTGAAGAAAACTGGAATGCAATAGCAGAAATGATACGAGGGATAATGAAGCAAAAAGCATTAGACGAACGACTGCTAGCGATAACCATGTAACCATGTGAAAACAAAAGATAGACACGCAAAGACAATCTCCTTTTCCGAAGTAATGCGAGAGCGATTCCAGAAAAGGAAGGTAGGGATATGAGGTGAGGTTTAGTGGGTAAACAGGGACTTGCACCCAGAGAGCCCTGGAGTCCCACACTCCCTGTCGCGATAGATTTAAGATCAGATCCCAAGCGCAGGGGCCGGCATATAAAATGTTCCTCACCCGACAAAAAAAAAAAAAAAAAAAAAAAAAAAAAAAAAAGATAGATAGATAGATAGATAGATAGATAGATAGATAGATAGATAGATAGATAGATAGATAGATAGATAGATAGATAGATAGATAGATAGATAGATAGATAGATAGATAGATAGATAGATAGATAGATAGATAGATAGATAGATAGATAGATAGATAGATAGATAGATAGATAGATAGATAGATAGATAGATAGATAGATAGATAGATAGATAGATAGATAGATAGATAGATAGATAGATAGATAGATAGATAGATAGATAGATAGATAGATAGATAGATAGATAGATAGATAGATAGATAGATAGATAGATAGATAGATAGATAGATAGATAGATAGATAGATAGATAGATAGATAGATAGATATATAGATAGATAGATAGATAGATAGATAGATAGATAGATAGATAGATAGATAGATATATAGATAGATAGATAGATAGATAGATAGATAGATAGATAGATAGATAGATAGATAGATAGATAGATAGATAGGTAGGTAGATAGATAGATAGATAGATAGATAGATAGATAGGTAGATAGATAGATAGCTAGATAGATAGATAGATAGATAGATAGATAGATAGATAGATAGATAGATAGATAGATAGATAGATAGATAGATAGATAGATAGATAGATAGATAGATAGATAGATAGATAGATAGATAGATAGATAGATAGATAGAGATCATTCCTAAATCAATTAACGCATTGGCTCCAGGTTTTTGCCTTTTAATACGAGTCTTCAATAATAGAATTAGTTTCCTAATGTGGCTTCCAGTAAAAGTTTGTAGCACATATTTTGTCATCTGAATACAAAATGAGGCAGAAAAAAGAAATATAATTTTTTATATCAAAAAATTCGTCACCTAATTTTTGCTTTGAAGTTAAAAAAGGTAAATGGCTGATTCTTAAAAAAATCGAAATTAATGTCCTTAATGATTTCTATAAACCAGGATCGTCAATTATGAAAAGTTTTTGTTTTAATAAAACTACTGTACTAGATGTACGAATTTTTGAAACAAATTTATTTCTTATATGATAAACAAAAAAAGATATGTCCAAGAAAGTACCCAGAAAATCATTCCCTCACTAATTCCTAACTGCTAAATTCGAAGATAATTATTAACGTAAAACGTAAAATTCCTTACTAATTGTTTGTTATCTTATTTGTTTCTTATATAGGATAGTATTAACTGTACCTACATGAGTTCATAATTTAAAAAATTCGAATGGAAATATTTTTAAATATAATTCAAAATTTGTCCTAGAAAAATTTATCATTCCCTCACCGTTTTGAAACAGTGTGATTGGAGCGAAATTAAAAGGCCTACCAAGCCCCACTTCATTTTTTTTTGTTCTTGGCAACATTGGCCTCAATAACATACACTAGAGCGGACTGTTGAAGAAAAGATGTTTTGTTAGAACTAATTTGACAACAAGTTTTTTAAAGCTATTTTCGACTTTTTTTGAGAATTAGCCAAATACAAAAGATAAGTATAAAAGTTTCTAAAACAGTCAAAACACATAATGGGCTGATCAGGACATCCTGGACAATATGCCATCGCAGATTTTCCACTACTATTTGTCAATGGCCATCAATCATACTCATGCATGACCAGGTTATATTTGACGTGGTCTCTTCCGACACGGAGAGGCCAAATCGGACACCAGTGTGTGATGAATAAGTTACTTAAAAACTGTTTCTGCCCTGAAATAAAGATTTTTAAAAAATGTAATTGTTTTACAATGGCCTATTTTCTAAAATATATAGTGTATAAAGTATATAGTGGCCAGTGTATTAAATACTTTTTATGTGTGTAGATTTATAAAGTGGAATACCACAATTCTAAACGATATCGATTTTTATTCAAAGACGATAAAATAATAAACGATCTAATGAGGAAGCGTCTAGTTAACGACACCATAGTTGACAGGCAAGATGTTAGAGACAAAGGTGATGTGCTTTGAGTAGTAGAAGACTCGTCGTCTTGGCCTCCCTCGATGGTGATAAGAACGCCAGGATGAATACTAAATCGGAACAGCCGTAACCCGAATGATTAATATGGATGGCTCGTGCGGTGTTTGTGCAAGCTGGATCATCAAAAATGGCCTATTTCGCTAACTATACACACGGCGCTTGTAAGCCACATCTACATATTATACCGGAGGGGTTTCGAATTGCCACCGATAAGTTGTAATATTGTTAGTCATTACGTAGGTCTATAGACAGAGATAAGGTTCCATGTCTATTATATTCCATATCTGATAGTCAACTCATGTGAATGATACTGTAATTTAAATACCGAACTTGATACTAAACGTTACCGAAATAAAAGAAATAAAAACGTCTAAAATATTGTAATTAAAAGAGAATAAGTACATTAATAAAATAAGATGAAATTAAACAATAATTATTAATGAATTGAAATGGCACAATAAAAGATTTGGGACAATTGGTATAGTCAAAATTTAATATTAAAAAAATATTTTATTGTAACGCACCAAATGCGCAAAAACATCAAGTTTAAATCAGTTTTATATGCCATATTTAACTTTGTAAATAGATTTTAAAAATTTTGAGAACGCTGTTTCAAAGTCGCGAAAATGTATTAATTTTTTAATAACCCGGATCTGGATATTTCTTCTGCCTAGTATGTTAGTCGTTTGGTCACTGTAAGGAAAACATATGTATCAAATATATAGATGATCTCTATATACCATTAAAATGTTTCCCATTAAATATGTATCAAAATTGAGAGCTAGGTAGATAGAATGTTAAAAATAATTTTCTATCTCTGCCGTTTTCTTTGAATATAATTCAATGCCTGTTGTAATAATAGCCGAAGAAGTAGTTGTTTTCGGGAAGAAAATAGTCGCTAGACATTTCTTTGATTCGATCTTTTGAGTTTTCTAATTTCCTTCATTTTTACTTAACCCATTATTTCAGTATCTGTTGCTTTTCTAAAAATTACGAAGCTGTAACAAAATTAACATTGTTCAAATGATTTCAGTCATGTTAAAACTTAACTTCGAACATTTAAAGACGATTTCTAATAATCTTTTCCATATTTCCTCGAAATCTTTCGAATAATTTTGAAAGCACGCACATTACAATCGGAAGTCGTTGTCGATTCAAACTTTTGGGCATTTTATCCGTATCTAAATAACCGAACTTTTCCTCCAATCTTATTCACGATCAAAGTTTTACCATTTAATTAATGGATATTGCGCCTCTTAAAAGCTTGGAAGATTAAGAAAAAAAAAAATTGGAACGAATGTCGGAAAATCAATAAAATTTAAATGAGTTAAACCTCTATTCATAGTAAAGTTAAAGGAATTATGCAGGGATGGAAATGTTGTAATTGTCACTAAATATAGTATATTAAAGTATAAGTGGATATAACGATCTTCTGTGCGATCTTCTGCGCCGTCGTGCTCGAAATAGAGCAAGTGTTTTAAAGACCAGTTATCCACAAATACTTTACGCTATTTTTTTTTATTGGTATACTTTGAAATCCTAAATATTGGTATTATTTCTACAAAAAAATGGAAATAAGAACTAATAACTGAAAATGGTTGAATTTGTGATGTAACATCAGTATAACTCGTTGTCATGAAAATGAGACAAATAAAAATTTATTTTTAATCTGTCACGTAAGATTAATTGTCGCACCAGTTGTTATTGTTTAAAATGAGTTCAAATATTGAGTATTTAAATAATAAAGAAGCGGTTTATAAAAAAGAATACGATAAATTCAACACGTAGATGGAAGAGCACACATATAGATGAACGAGTTGTTCTCGCTTATCTCCAGAAAATGTCGGAACAGTATAAAGTTTCGACTATGTGGACTATCCATTCAAAATTACAAAGTATGTTGAGGATAAACAAAGGGGTCGATATAAAATCGTTCGTCAAAGTGCATGCATTCGTGAAGGCAATTAACAAAAATGAGGTAGTCAAGAAGGCATATGTATTCGAGGAAGACGATTTGCGGAAGTTTTTTACAGATGCACCGGACATTACGTGTTTATTTTTGAAGGTGGTTGCTATTTGTGGCATCTTTGGCTCTTGTAGACGATGTGAATGGTGCGATTAAATACATTTTTTGAAAAATTTCTCAGAAATATTTTATTTGACATTACAAGGCACTCCTGTCAGATCAATATTTAGAAAGTTGGCATTTAGACATCACGTTTCTCGGGTTGTTGACGTTGCCATGGTAACTTTAAAACACGCGCGTTTTTTAAAGTAGAATAGGGTACCAATAAAAAAAATATTATGTTGAAAAATTGGAAGTATGCTGTTGACAGTATGTGTAAAACACGAATAAATTGATTCAAAGACAGGTACTTTTTAAAATAACGACAGGTTGAAACACACCATATCAAGGACTTGTACAAACTTGTACAACGGACTAAGGTCGATACTATTGATTAACATGGGCCAAATACAGTAAGCCATTAGGCTTCAAAATTATCGGAGACGAAGGCAGACGAGTCCAAAAAGGGATAATTTTGAAAAATTTAAAATTTAAAATTTAAAAATTTAAAAGTATTTAAATAAATATTCTAATTATTAATCAAATTTCTTAATATAATGTTTACTGCTCTATTGATTTTTGACCATGAAGTTTGAGGAAAAGGTAAATATTCGGTCAGATAGACTAAACACGTAACATTTTAATGCTGATTAAGGGAAAAAGAATATCGTCGGTGAAAGTGCAAAACCTCGTATATGTATCTCATAAAATTTTAGAGGAAATAGAAATAACATCCTTAAGTTAGATGCAAGACTTTTTTGGCATATTTTTCTGAACTGTGTTGAAGTATATTATGATATTAATGATGTCACTTTTTGATTTTTGTCTATTTCATCTATATTTTTTCAATAGTGACATACGAATAATGTCTAGATCAATGTGTGAAGAAAAATTTTGTAGTGCATAAAAAATTGCAAAAGTTATAAACAATTAAACACCTCAAAAACATGGTGTTTGGTTTTTCGCCTATAGTTTGTAAACTATAAATATTTTTGGATTTTTCAAAAAAGATCCTTAAAACGGAGAAAATTTGCTATAAATAAGTTTCGACTCCCGGAACTGTACCTCCATTATTTATAATTTTAATTTAACGCTCAAAGTAGCCTTCCGCGCGCCATTTTTAGGTTGCGCGCACGGCGTCGAAACCGAGTACGTTACATAAAATTAAATTCAAAAATTTTAAAAATTACGGTGTATTCTAAACACTTAAAAGAATTCATTCCCGTTGGAATTTTTCATAAAAATTAATTTTCCAACAAAGTAGGTTATTGTTAATTACCAAAATTTTTAGAATTTCTCTCATCATTACAAATTGATAAAAATAATAAATAATTACCGTAAACTTTTTTTGCTTCGTGGAGCTCTTTTTATATACATACAAAACAAAATAGCTTCATAAAAGTTTAAAAAATGTTAATACTTTGTTTATAATTTTTTAAAGTTTACAAAAACAGAAAAGTCAGTGGTGCTATAAAAAAAATTTTTTTCTACGAACTCTTACAAAAAGACATCTTTCGCCACAGGATACTTTCAGCGAAAACTTGATTTCCGTCACTAGTGAGAAAAAATCCCATAACGTTTACTTTCGTCTCGTATAATATTTTGGCACCTTATAATTATTAATAATGAAATAAAAAGATGCTCATTAAATTCTATATGCGTTTTTACCTAAACTTTAATGAATTAAAGATAAAATGAAAATGTATAAAAATAGTGCAAATTAAACCAATCTACATCTAGTTTCCTGGTTTTCATTTGTTTATTTGAAGTTTTATCACTTTTGAGAACTGTCAGTTTCAGTTCGTCCTAAATTTAACACATTTTCATGATGTCTGAGTCAGAAAGCGATTGTACTGACTCAGAAATTATTTTTAAAGCTGAAGAAACCTCTTCAGATTTATTACCGGCCAAATCAAAAAAGAGATATGAAGAAATTTATATCAAATTTTTGGACTGGAGAGAAAAAAATAAAGTGAAATCATTTTCGGAAACTGTACTACTAGCATACTTTGGAGAAATATGTTCAAATTTTAAACCGTCGACGTTATGGTCCATTTATTCGATGCTAAGAACTACAGTCTCTGTTAAAAATGATGTCGATATTAGTAAATATCTAATGTTACGTTCGCTTTTGAAAAGAAAATCTGATGGTTTTAAAAGCCAAAAAATCCAAAATTTTTTCGCCCGAAGACATAAAGACTTTCTAAAGAATGCATCTGACTATAAATATTTAATAACAAAGGTAACGGAATTATTATTTTTATTTTAACAAATACTTAATACATAACTACTAATATTTGTAGGTAGCATTAGTTTTTGGATTATCTGGCGCTTGTCGTTGCCACGAACAAAAAGATTTAACAATAAGCGATGTAAAGGATACTGGAAGTATTCTGTTAGTTAAAATCCGTAATACAAAAACAAAAGTTCCGCGTTCTTTTCATATTTCTGGACCCTTTTATGATATTTCTAAAAAATATATGAGCCTACGTTCCGCAAACATGGATCAAATTAATTCAAGATTCTTTATTAACTATCAGAATGGAAAGTGTAGCAGACAGGTTGTTGGAATTAATAAAATCAGTAAATTTCCTAACGAAATTGCTCAGTTTTTAACGCTTCCGAATCCTCAAGATTACACTGGGCACTGTTTCCGCAGAACATCCGCAATGCTATTAGTGGATGCAGGAGGTGACTTGCTTTTGTTAAAAAAGCACGGTGGTTGGAAATCTAGTAGTGTTGCGGAAGGATATGTTGATGAATCCACGAACAGTAAAAAACAAATACAAACCAAAATTTTACAATCTGTACAAAATAAGGAAACTACTAGTTCATCTGATTATGGCGCATCATCATCTGAAATGACATTTAACAGTAGAACAAATATGTCGGCATCTACCTCAATAAATAAAGTGTGATACCCCCATAATTTTGAACAATTGTTCAAATATAACAATAAATCAATATTTAAATAATAAATAATATTTCTGATATATTTAATTGTTGGTTAATTTTTTGTTATTTCTAACACAAAATAAAGTATTTGCTAACGTTTGTTTTTTTTTTCATTTTAGTAGGTACCTACATGACATAATAGAGTTCGTAGAAAAAGTATAGTGTTTTACTCGTCGAAAATCATTTTTTGTTATTTTCGTCACTCGTGAAACAGTATACTATTTTTCAATTTATTATAATAATATTGTTTTAATGTCGAGAAAAGACATTTAATAATTAAAAAAAAATTTTTTTCTTCATTTGTTTATACATTTTTTATAAACTAATAATTTAAACAATAGATATATTAAGAAACGATTATGAACAATTAAAAGTTATTATTAGGAAAAAAGTTTTTTCTTAAAAATCATAATTGGCAATTGTCTAGAAAGTTGTAAAAAACAAAAATTTGAAAAAAATTGAAATACTCCATTTGTTTATAAAAAAATTATGAAAAAAAATTTTTTTTTAATTAATAAACGTCTTTTCTCGACAATAAAACAGTAATATTATAAATTAAAAAAAAAAAAATTTTATAGCACCACTGTGACTTTTCTGTTTTTGTAAACTTTAAAAAATTATTATAAACAAAGTATTAACATTTTTTAAACTTTTATGAAGCTATTTTGTTTTGTATGTATATAAAAAGAGCTCCACGAAGCAAAAAAAGTTTACGGTAATTATTTATTATTTTTATCAATTTGTAATGATGAGAGAAATTCTAAAAATTTTGGTAATTAACAATAACCTACTTTGTTGGAAAATTAATTTTTATGAAAAATTCCAACGGGAATGAATTCTTTTAAGTGTTTAGAATACACCGTAATTTTTAAAATTTTTGAATTTAATTTTATGTAACGTACTCGGTTTCGACGCCGTGCGCGCAACCTAAAAATGGCGCGCGGAAGGCTACTTTGAGCGTTAAATTAAAATTATAAATAATAGAGGTACAGTTCCGGGAGTCGAAACTTATTTATAGCAAATTTTCTCCGTTTTAAGGATCTTTTTTGAAAAATCCAAAAATATTTATAGTTTACCAACTATAGGCGAAAAACCAAACACCATGTTTTTGAGGTGTTTAATTGTTTATAACTTTTGCAATTTTTTATGCACTGCAAAATTTTTCTTCACACATTGATCTAGACATTATTCCGCATCGAATGAGCTATTGAACATAATTTTCGTAATAGCATTTCCCAAAAACACGCTTTTGAACTTGTTGATTAGACTATAATATTGTACGTATGTGCGTAGACATGCCCAGTTTCCAATAGAACAATAAAGCGATTTTCGTCAAAAGTTGCAAATACGAGGTATTGCACTTTCACCGACATTATGTACTATTTTACAGGGTATTCCATATAAAATAATAAAGTTGTCTACCTGCCTTATACTTTAGATATATTTTTATTGTTAATTTATTCCATATATTTGCATCATACTGTACTATGCTTCAACAAGATATTAAATTATGCACTCTCTAGACTCTAGACGGTCTTATATATTTTATTATTTACATTATGTGTGTATTTACTTTCAAGGGAATAATACAAAATTTAATGTATACACACTCTTACAATGTCGCCTAGTAAGAATCGTAACAGTGAAATTTCCAATTATCATTCGTTGTCAGAAGCACACCTTCTTATCCTTCCGGCTAATATCGGAGCGGTTCTCACAATTAATGCTTTTCATCTTTGTCTCATTAGCGTATCGCAGTTTTTTCCGAAAGGCGCAATGAGAAGATTAAGCAGCGTTTTTTGTTTTTAAAAAAATATTTCTATCTTGACGTATTAATTTATTTATAAATGTTCCTATCTCTTAACATGTATAGAGATAAACAGTAATGGCAGAGAAAGGAGCCAGTGACACTTTTGCTATATATTTGCGCAAGGTCAATTTAAAAATGTATCATAGATTCACTAGCGGTGGAACGCTTGATTACGGTGTCGTAAAAAATGCTGTCGTGAAAGCACAAGTTTGAAAGTGGCACATAATATTAAAGTTTTTCATTTTTTGTATGATAGAGTATTATATCGATGGTTAACATGACATCTAAAAGGAACTGGGCTTATATTGAAATCAATATGGACAATGTTACATGAACGGGTAGAGGATTGCGAAAGATAAAAAACAATTACACCTACTCTCTCCCTCGTTAACCTCTTTTTTCGTCCTCCATGCGTTACAGATAGCAAGAAACTAATATCGGGGCCATAGGCCCCGCTTGAAACAATTTTAATCCTTCCACTTTGGATGATGCCTATGACTTATATACTTTGTATATAACTTGTGAAATATTCAATCCTAATAATAAACTATTAGATCTAGTTTACTGTTCCCTTTCTACCAATGTAACTGTAAATGAGCACAATACACCCTTTTTTAACCTTGATGTCCATTATAAATCTCTAGATATTACAGTCGATTTAAATGACATTAATTAAAAAAAAAAGCTACAGAAGGTTAAATTGCTGGCAAAATTAACTATCTGATATAAACGTAGACGATGCAGTGAATACGTTTTATACTATTTTGTACCAAAGTGTTAACCACATCCCCAACTAGTCATTGATAAAAGTGTACTTGTTGTGAAGGCAAGCCCCAAATTCTTTCATCTCTAAATTGGAGTGAGAGAACCGAATATACCGGCTTAACACGGCAACGGCGCGTCGTCCATAGTCGTAGGTTCAAATCGTACAGGTGTCCTAAAAAATTGAGTTTTGATTTTCTTATAGATCATCAGATCCTGATTTTCTCATGGACCCTGTTATTAGATCTTTACCAAATTTATATGGGATCACCCCTGAGGCACTCCCTTTCCAACAAAAAAAACTATCATAAAAATCGGACATCGTTGTAAAGAATTATCACTGCTTGTCAGATTCTTTACAATTATAATTAAAACCAAACATTTTTAAAGTAAATCGTTGCCTATAGTTATACAAATAAATTACTGTACCTAAATACGTTTTGAATTAATTTTTGTGGGCCTATGAGGTTTATAACAAGATTGATATTCATAACCATAACCTAAGAAATCAATTTACCTGTAAAACGAAAGATTTAACATGAAAATGGTCCGTTTTTTTACAAACAAAACACTATTGAACCATGTTGATTATATTCCCTATTTAATCACATAAATAATCAAACTTAGAAAAAACAGATTTTACAAAAAAAAATAGCTGCAACCAACCAAACATCAAGCACTTTTATGAACGAAACAAATTTCGATTTTACAAATATCGTCAAACGCAAATGCACTTTTGCCAAACATAAAATTTCTTCCGCTAATTTATTTACATTACTACTGTTAAAAACACTGTAAACTTGGCAACAATGTTCAATCAGAATATTGTATTTCTGACAAGGGCGCCAACGTGTTGGTTTAAAATTTTTTGTAAATAATTCTATCTGTCTTGGTTATATATCTATGGTGTTAAGAGACGCTAAATTTATCAAAAATAAATATCCATGCTGGTATTCCACAAGAACAAAAAATATTTTTAAAGAAAATTTAAAAGTACTCTATGACTGACTAAAATATAGAAATTAAAATTACTATGCCTGTTTTTTAAATTTGAGAAGAAAGGCTTAGTTATCTGCATAAACTGATTGCAAAAGTTATACATTCAGAATTGAAAATAATCTATTGTAGAAACCATCATCACCTAATTTCAATTTATCCACGCCCTGTATATATTTTTTTAAGCTAAATCAGCGTTTTTACCATATTCCGGTGAAACAACGACGCAAATGCAAAATTATAAATTTTTCAGGAGAGACGAAAAATGAATATTACTTCCAAATTTGTGCACATGAATCACAAACTACTTTTCCTAAATAGCAAATACGTCAATTAACTACCGAGTAAGTAACGTCTCCCGTAAAATTTCAGATACACCTGATTCATGTGTCATTATTTTTACAAAAGTAGAGGGATAAACGTTAATATTTTAAAACTGACGCAACTACCATCTAGCAGCCCCGACTGGATATAAAATTACGCCGTTGTTATACCGTAAAGAGAGACTAATTTGGAAACTAATGACATGTTAAAATCAAAACGTCTTAATTTTGCACTTGAATCAGTGTTTTACCGATTATCAATTATTTTAGATCAATCGATTTTTTTTATTAATCGATTATTTTCGATTAATCCATTATTTTCGATTAATCGATTATTTTCTATAAATGGTATGAAAAAAAAAAACAAGAAGGATGGGAAAAGACATCGAGGATGGGAGTCATCCTCGATGTCTTTTTTTGAGAAAAACTTAATGGCATTTTCAAAAATTGGCTATTGTCTTTTGTTTTCAAGTTATAAACAAAAGTTGGTTTTTTTAATTTTTATTATGTGGCATTGTCTCGCTTATTTATGAAAGTGAAAGAAAATATTTTAGAACTTAGGCACTTTTTGATAAGAATCCATTGGCGTAGTCAATTTTTTTAAAAATTCTTCAAATTCGAATTATTGCATAAAGTTGTATTTTTTTATGTGGAACCGGTAGTTGGCTGTGGCATACAAAAAAAGACAAACATTTTTGCATTCTAACGATACATATAATGTGAAGTAGTTATTCATTTTCATTGTTATTCAGTAAAAACTCATTATTTTGTTGTTTTCTAGTAGGCTTGTGTCATTCAGAATATTTCTGACAGAAGTATCGACATTTTTACACTGATCATTTAAAAACGTTTGATTATTTATTATTTATTTTATTTATTTATTCCAGAAACAAACAGGCATGAGCCTAATTACATGTTCCTATAAATACAGCGAAAATAGAAATCAACAAAAATACATAATATCTAATTAAATATATAAGTGAAATTATAATAAACAAACCTCGCTACTACAAAATTTTAACAAAGTTCGTTAAAGAACAAAACTACTGAAATAATCAGAAATATTCAGGAATAATCAGAGCGTCTGCAAAACCCCACACCAAGGCCACGGAAATCCTACAAGGTTATATCTCTTTAATCGAGCCCAACAATTTTGTTAAGTTCCTTTCTATATGTGCTTATAGCTACATCAAAAATACCGCAAGAAATGCCTTCGGAGTGTACATTAAACAAAAGACAAATTTTTTCTACTGGACCATGATTATCCGCACGAAAAGTTAATTGACGTGGACGAATACCTGCTATTGGAACATTAATTTATATTTGACTCAATAAATATTGACTGTCCAAATATCCATTTAATAATTTATGTAAAAAGATAAGGTTGATTATAGAGCGTCTATGTTCCAATTTTTCAATTTCAAACTCTTTTCTAATAGGTCCAAATGAAACAAATCCTGGACTTGTATGATACTTTTTAAAGTATAAATATTTGACAAATTTATTTTGAATAGTTTCCAAAATGTGTTTTAAATTTTGTTGTGTAGGGTCCCATACAGTGGATGCATATTCTAATTTACTACGAACAAGAGCAAAAAATACATTTTTAATCGAGTGTGTGTCTGTAAAGTCCCTAGTCGTGCGTTTCAAAAAACCTAACAATTTGTTAACTTCTTTGGTAATGTTATGGATATGCTCGTCAAATTTGAAATTATTTTGAAAAACTATTCCCAAGTCGGTCATTTTTGACACTCTTTCTAGTGTTGATCCTTGCATTGTGTAGATAAAATTTTGAGGATTACGAATGTTACTGAATGTAATAACCTTGCATTTGGAAAGATTAAAATGTAATTTATTTTCAAATGACCAATCCGAAATTGAGTCTAAGTCATTTTGAAGGTCTAGATAGTCATCTAGGGTGGATATTTTCTTAAAAACTTTCAGATCATCTGCATACATTAGGCAGTCTGATGTAATACGTAGAGGAAGGTCATTAACAAATATTAAGAAAAGTAGAGGACCCAAATTGGAGCCCTGAGGGACCCCAGAGCCTGCGAGGATTGTATGAGATACTTCACCACCAAACATTACGTATTGATACCTTAGTTTTAGATAAGACATAAAGAAATTTATTAGATGATCGCTAAGACCATAATATTTCAGTTTAGCTAGAAGAATATTGTGATTTACCTTATCGAAGGCTTTCTTAAAATCAGTATAAATACAATCTACTTGCTCACGAGAATTGAAACATTTTGATATTTTATCACTGAAAGTTAATAAATTTGTATCTACAGATTTTTTACGACAAAATCCGTGTTGTTCGGTTGATATGTATTTTTGAAAGTAAGCATACAGTTTATCATATATTACAAATTCAAACAGTTTCGCCGTACAATTTAATATGGCTATGGGACGATAATTATCTATTTTATTTTTATCCCCTTTTTTAAAAATTGGTGTTAATCTCGTTCTTTTAAATTCACTAGGAAATATGGATGTTTTAAGCGACTTATTAAAAAGCAAAGGGTATATTAAATAATCTTTACAAGCTTTTAGGATATAACAAGGAATATTATCAGGACCCGCTGTCTTTTTCGGTTTTAACTTTCGAAATGCCGCTTCTAAGTCTTTGACGGATATTAGATCGAAGTCAATATTCTGATAAAAATTTACGTTCCAATTGTTAGTCAAACCATTAATAACATCTTAAAAGTGCAAAAGAGCTTATGAAAATAGCAAAAAGTTTGACATGTTAGAGTGTTTTATTCAAAGTAATAATAATAATAATTTTAAAGTTGCAAGTGAATTATATTTTAATCCCGAACGACGTCTAAATTTTTGCAATTGGTACCTTGAGAACATAGACCGGAATTCATCGTAATTTTGATGTCCAAAATCAGGGACGTTTCGGTTTTAGTGTTTGGTGTGCCTTATTGGGCAATGGCATTTTAACCTACCAAATTTATGTTGGAAATCCTAACGGCCAACGAAATTTAGAAATTAGATTCGATGGATTTTTGAAAGACTTAACGCTGAATGAGAAACGAGATATATTTTTTCAACACGATTGGGCACTTGTTAAATTTTCATTTTAGAGGCAAATGGATAGGGATAAAAGGATTGGTAAGCTGGCCACCACGTTCACCAGACTTAGCGCACCTAAATTTCTTCTTTTGTGGATATATTAAAGACAATTTATAGAAAAATAATTCTAATAATATTGACGAACTATTGCAAAATTTTATAGACTGTTACTTCCATCTCCAATATCCATATTTATAACGCAGTTCGAAATGTTTCCAAACGATACCGTTCATGTGTTGCGAATAATGCATCAATTTAGTCTAGATAGTTTTATATTTTTTTAATGATGTTGTAATTGGTAGAATAGCATCGTCAATATTATAATTCTTTGGCCCTGTTAAAAGTTCCATAATGTATGAGACTTTCTTTTATTTGTTTGAAAATAAAATTATTAGATTATCTTCTTTTCGGGTAACGACTAAAATATAATTCATTTTGCAACTTCAGAATTGTTATTACTTTGAATAAAACATTCTTAAAAATTAATGTTTTTATTTATTTTCATATACCATTTTGCTTTTTAAAAGTCATAAACAATTAAATGTTCGTCAGTATTTTAATAACATGCAATAACAGATACTTTGTCTTATCAGAAATATTCTAAATTTCACAAGCCTACTAGAAAACAACAGAGTATTAAAGGTTATTAAAGTTTGCTATGGGAAAATTTTTGTCTTTTTTTGTATGGCACAGTCAACTACCCGTTTTATATAAAAAAATACAACCTTATGCTATGACTCGAATTTGACGAATTTAAAAAAAAAATTACTCTGCCACTGGTTTCTTATCAAAAAAGTGCCTGAAGAAGGTATAAATTATGTTCTTCCACTTTTATAAATAAGCGAAATAATGCCATTGTTTATACATAACTCGAAAACAAAAGACAATAGCCCATTTTTAAAAATTAGATCGAGGATAAGACTCTCTATTAAAACATAGAAATTTGCCCACCCACAGTTAACGCTTTCCTTTGAAAAGTATGGACTGGGAACAGTAACGTTAGATTATGAGCTACAATTAATATTTTTAGTTAATCATCCTACTCATGTTCAACCTTAACTGCTTTTTATTTGCTGTAGACTTCATTACGACTCGAATTTAAGATAATTTAAATTAGAGTACCCACTTATTTGTTATATTGCAAATTCGACACAAAATGTTACAAAAAAAATACAAATACGACACTGTCAACCCTACACCTAAGCCTCTGCTCAGTCTCCCATCCCTGCCAGCAAGTAAAAAGCTTAATGCACTGATTAAAGTATTTCATACCGCCTAAGTTTAATTAAATTTCTTACATAAATAATTCAAATATTCTCGGCCACTTAACATGAGCCGAGAAACTCAGGAAGAACTTTTATTATTGCTACGTGACAGAGTTGGATTAAGAAGTTAAAAACATGGCCACGGCGCTGCGGACCGTTACGACGAAAATAATTGCACTTCATAATGAAAAACGACAACCAGGTTTGCATTTTGTGAATGGATAAAAGAAGTAGCTGCTTTCCTTTTAAAGGACTATTTTATTAAATATTTTTAAATGTATTTCTTAATTAGTTTCAGACCTCTTATTTTATAAATATTTTTTATCAAGCTATTTAACATTCTAGTTTAAATATTTAGTATAAACAACTTATCTTATTAAACTACTTCAAGAACATATTACTAAAAATATTAAACAAATTAATAGAAACAATAATAAAAATTATAAGATCAAACCGTGGATTACCTTGGGCATAATTAAATCTATAAGACGTAGAGATTACCTAAAAAAACAATATCTTAGGAATAAAAATAGTAACGAACTTCTGCAAAAATAAAAAGGTATCGAAAATTTTTAACCAAATTAATTAAAGAAGTAAAAAATAATTACTACCAATCTGAAATTACAAAAGCAAAAAATAATTATAAAAAAATTTGGGACACAGTAAAAAAGGCATCTAACACAGAAAAAAATAATAAAAAAGAAAGTTACAATATCATAAATGAAAAGGGAGAAAAAGTTAAATGTAATAAAACTAAAGCAAATGTATTTAATTATTTTTTTGCAGAAATAGGTAATAAAATGATAAAAAAAATTGATAGTCCTAATATAACTGCTTCTACTAAAACTATAATCCATAATTCTAGTGGCAATTCTCTGTTTATGTACCCCATTAAAAACAACGAATTAATAAAGCATATATCACTATTAAAAAATAAATCGGCAAGTGTCCTGGATGGACTATCGGTAACTACAATTAAAAATATACACCCTTACATCCTAAACCCGTTAGCACACATTTTCAACCAAATATTAACCACTGGCAAAATACCAATATCATTTAAAGAATCTGTAATAACACCCGTCTATAAATCAGGAAAAAAAGAACTAGCCACTAACTACAGGCCTATATCAGTCATAAATAATATTTCAAAGCTTTTTGAGCAATGTTTAAAAAAAGGTTAGTTGAATTTATTGAACAAAACAAAATATTAAGTACAAGTCAATATGGTTTTAGAAAAAATCTTTGCTGTCAAGATGCGCTTCTAGACTTTGTGCAAAATATTATTAATGGTATTGACAACAATAAAAAATGTCTAGCTATATTCTTAGACTTAGCCAAGGCATTTGACACTGTTGATCACAGATTGTTGTTGGAAAGATTAGAAATAATATGTATAAGAGGATTAACGTTGCACCTTTTCAGAGACTATCAATCCAGCGAAACCAGTTCGTTAGAATTCGTAGCCTACTTAGTGACCCAATGACCGTTTGTAGGGGCGTGCCTCAGGGAACGGTACTTGGCCCAATTCTTTTTTTAATATACATTAACTGTATTTATAATAATAAAAATATAGGAAAAATTATTTCTTATGCAGATGATACTGTCATTATCTATAAGGGGGAGAGCTGGAAAGAAGTCTTTCTAAAAGCTGAGGATGGTTTGAGTAAAATAAAGATGTGGCTTGATAATAGTCTTCTGAGTCTCAATGTCTCCAAAACAAAATTTATTACATTTTCACTAACAAATGCTGATCAACCAAATCAACAGATTTTAAAGCTTCACAATAATAAAGGACCGATTTGTCAGTGTGTAACGATACAAAAAGAAAATAAAATAAAATATTTGGGGTTAATGGTTGATCAACATCTGAGATGGAACGAACATGTCATTTTTTTAAACCAGAGATTAAGAAAACTTATATATTTATTTTATCAAATTCGAGATATTCTTAAAAAAGAACTCTTACTACTTATTTATAATGCCTTAGCTGAGTCGCTGCTAAGATATGGCATTCTAATATGGGGTGGGCTTCTAGACAACGCTCTCGATGGGCTGGACTCGACACAGAATACGTTGTTAAAAATATTGTTCAGAAAGGACCTTAGATATCCAACAAACCTATTATATAAAGAATTATACATTTTCAATATTAAACAACTATATATTTACCAAACATCTTTATGGGCAATTTCTAATACTGAAAAACTTCCTAAGCTTTTACACACTACTTCCACAAGAGCTCTACTAAATAAGCATATGCCAATTCCTCTTTTTAAAAAAATGCACACCTAAAACTTTATCTCGTATTTTGGCCCCAAAATATATAACCTAATTCCTACATACATAAAAAATATTACAAATGAACGATCTTTAAAAAATGAACTTAAAATATTTGTACAGAAAAACTACATTAAAATTAAGAAGGAAATATTTAATGTTTTTTATTAATTTCATGCTACATAATTACATATTCTTCAGTATCAGAGAGTAGCCTTTCTTTTCTTTTTCTTTATTAGTCTTGTATTTTATATTTTTATAATTTATAACTTTTATTATTTTTGCTATTTTTATAATTTCTGCTAATTTTTATTTGTATAATTGTTTTGATTTTTGTATTTCCATATTTCTCTATCTTTTTTTTTTTTTTTTTGTTATATTTTAAAATTCTAAATTCTTTGTTTTTGTTTCTATAGTATATACTTAGATACAATTTAAACAGCATTTATAAAACGTAAAAAAAAACTATTATAAAGATTCCGCACACAAACTTTGTTTAGGCGGGTCTTAAAAAATTGTTAAAAAAATGTAAATTATTTTAATGAATAAATTTGATTTGATTTGATTTGATCTTCAACAAAATATAGATGTGACATGGTTCTAAAATTGCCAATATCATTTTTTTTTTTATTTGCTGAACTTATAAAATTTCCTCTCGTTCCCGGTAATAAAATTTCATTAATTTTTGAATGTTTTTGAATAAATCTTAAATATTGTTGCGCAGGTTTTTGGTATCTCAATTTATTTCAACTCAACTTTTACAATAATGATGCAACTGATAACATTAATGCATAACGTCGATCATAAAACTGAAAACTGACGTCAGGTCGTCGACTTATATAGCTTGCCCCAACCTTCTAGAACCTTCTCGAACAATCTGGATTTTTCTTTGACAAGAAGTGACATTTCGAAATATTTCTGGACTTTTCCATCTTCTTCCTTTACTTGTACCTTTACTTATGACGACCGCAGCTTGCTGTCGGGTGCTGCGTAACAATATTAATATTTTATCATTTGTAGAACTTGAAAATTTATAAAAATGTTGTAAACACTACAAAATAAATTATGAGATGCGATAATCTAATTATGTTATTTTTTAAATAAATTTTACAGAAATTATTAATTTTTCGATTTTATAATCTTCTTAATAATAATAATTAAAATAACTGTTTATTGTAAATTATGTAATCTACCTATACGTAAGCGTGTATTATTTTCGAATTATTTGAAATCGTTTAATTTCTAAATTTCCATACATACTTTATCGATTTTCCGGAAAAAGAAAACCAGTGAACATCAAATATTGCGGCACTGTGGTGTTGCGCTAAGCAGATAAATGTTCGCAATTTGATGAAAAAGGCTTTTATTTCAAGTAGACTTGCATACAATTGCTGGAATGAAATGAAATGAATGTACGAATTAAAGTGTGAAAAAATACCTTTTCGTTGAGCAGCGTAACAAATTACTTTGTTGTATTTAAATGATTTCACCAGCTAAGATTTTTATAAATTGAAAAGTTAATGTTAAATTTTCAATTAAAAAATATGACGAGACTCTACGTATTATAATAATGTGGTAAAAATGGTATTCTCAGGTCGTAGCTTAGATAAAAGAAACAACAGATAAAGCATTTCATTCATAACGTATCATTTGAATGGTCCTAATTATTGGAAAAATGAAAGAAGAAATTTTATGCAGATTGAAAGAAGACAGACTCTAATCCTAGATCTCGTCTGGCAGCGCTGCTGTTACACGCAACTAAAAGTATGTCATTTTTTATTGTTTCGGCCTTTAGTTGATGAAAATCCATTTAATTTTGAAAGAGTAAAACCAAATTTGGTAGATTTTCACACTTTTATTTTAAAAATAAAAATTTTTAAACAAACACTAACATGACATATGTTTCGAAGTACAACTTCTTTTTCAAATGTGACTATTTACAATTCGGTATCCAATATATATACAAAATAATTTAACAAAACAAAGTACTTAAGAAAACATCAATAACATTACAAAATAAACTAACTATTTAAAGTAAATAAGGGTACTTAGGTAATTATAATATCCATCAAATAACAATAAGATAGCCCATTACCGGGATTATCTCACAGAAAACTGGGAAAGAGTACTTCGAAACATATGTCATGTTAGTGTTTGTTTAAAAATTTTTATTTTTAAAATAAAAGTGTGAAAATCTACCAAATTTGGTTTTACTCTTTCAAAAATAAAAGTATGTCGATACCAGTGGCGTATCTTAAAAAAGATAAAATTATAACGATTTTTGTGCCAAGAACATTATTAATTTGCAATAAATACTCATTTTGTGTAAGTTAAAGATAAAAAATAAATCATAAAATACTAACCTAAATAGTGTACATAAACTGTATAATGGTTTAAACTTTAAAAACTAATTTTATTTGCAAATATTTGTTTTTAGGATTTTCGTTCAAATAAATTGTAATTAATCTTTAATTATTAAATTAATAGATAAGGTATAAAAAATAAACTAAAAAATATAAATAAAACATTTAGAATAAGGGTATGCAGATAAGTGGAATATAGGTTAAAAACTTAAAAACACTATTTTTATTTTTAAAGAATCATACCATATTTATTACAAGATGTTAAACAAAATAAAATACAATAAATAAAATAAAAACAAGATAAATAAATCAAGATTTATTTTAAACAAATTAACGAATCCAGTGTTAAAGTTAATTTGAACAGTTTTACAAATTGGTAATAATGACAGATTTTTAAATCAAAATTCAGATTTTTAAGACTAATAAATTTATAAAAATCAATAAATCAATAAATTTACCATATTTAAGGTGGGGATTATAAATGGAACGCTACTTATAGCGGATCTGGCGATAAGAATTTTGTATAATCCAAAAACACGTAGAACTATACAACAATAATCCTGCGTTAGTGCTGGGCGTTGAAAAAAACTTTTTTATTTAAAAAAGAAAATATTCGTTTCTAAACAATACTACTTTTGTGTTTATACTTCCTATTCTATTTTTCTTGAAATATCCAACTTTTGTTGTCTCATAATGAATGGGAATATTGAAATAATGTTTTAATATCAGCTTTATCAAATCTAGTGTGTGATTTTCAAAAATATCGCCATCAAAAATGTGATCTAAAAAATTGAATGTGTTAGATTTTAAGGTTTTTACAGTATTTAAAGTTAGTATATTGAAAACCCTCATTTTCACCAAGTCCTACAAATATGTCATGTATGCCTATCATTGTCTGTATTTTATCCATAGGTCACCTGTTCAAATCCGGCTCGAAGGGCCATGAATAAATTTCAAAGATAAATTTTGTAATTAATACCACAAGATGGTTTTCTCATTATCGCCTAAATTTATAATATTATAAACAAAACAATTGAAAATAACAATTGGAATTATTTAATTTCGACCTCGTTCAATGTTTTGAAAATAGTTTTTAAATTAAGTCAGCATTTTTATTATTTTAATTTACACATTGAACTCGAGACGAAATTGGAACGCTGCATATGAAATTAAACATTTTAATAAAATAACTAATTCATTTGATATACAGGATGTTGATTTATTATGTTCAAATCTGAACAGTTGAGAATCTAAAAAGCAATCATAAGCATATTTATTTTACTACTAAAGTCCAGACTAAAGTATTTCCATTATTAACAATTTTTTGCATTATAATAACGTTGAAATGTCAAAGGAAATAAATAATAATAAAACAAAGGTGGGTAATACATGTGATATTACAGCAAAAATCTTTAAATCTACAATGCAATACATCACCTAACCTTACTTGCTTATGAAAATATACTTCAGCAGTCGCATTAGTCAGTTTTTTGCTCAACATGCCCTCGCGAACCATGTTGTTAGTTATACACTAAAACTATAAGATGAAATATTTCCAAAAAGTCTAAAAAACAACAAAAACACCCGAAATGGAACAATTTACTATATGGCAACGTCGCAAACTATCGATCGATAAATTACTATACGTGACGTATAGTATGAATGAAACAAGGTTATTTTCAATTGCGGTGATATCATGTTAAACGCTTTTAAAATCCATGCATTTATTTGCAGGCCTATTAATGGTGTTTGCCATAGTTTAACTTGGTATTTGCAAAGTTGTTATTTCGCAAGCGTATGTATGTAAAAATGATAGATACAAAAATGCCCTGCATAATAGTCTAAAAATAGGTGCTGCTAAAGTCTACTGAAAGCAGTTAAAATAGCTTAATGTACTTCTTACACAATTTATACGTTTTTGTTTTGTTACAAGTCATTGTTTTTGGAAATATTGCGACAACTTCGCCCACAATGAATTGGTAGGGACGCTTGATGTGTCGCAATATATCTGAAACTATTTTAATTAATAAAACTTGTTGCTATTAGTGAGTTATAGGTAAAAACTATTTTTAAATATGAAAGGGGTAAATTAAACAGCCTGGCAACAACGCACCACGCAACGCATGTCGGTTGTTTTATCGCTACACGCTACTTTTTTTTGCTATATAAGACCGGGTTTAAAGGTAAATAAATGTATCTGTTGTTTTTATAATGTAAGGGTTGTAGTGATATCAAAATGCTGTAAATGAAAACGTTTAATTTTTTTTCGCCTATTATATGTGAAAATGAATCATATCAACCCTAAAAATATGACCGAAAGTAACGTATATCGTCCCATGGGCTGCTAAACTCATAACAGTCCCATTTTGTAGTTTTTCACTAGATATCTAGATACCTTTGACTGCCACTTGCGAACTACAGACCACCGCGGGAAAATTTAAATCAAGCTATACATTGTTTAGATAATATTTTACCAATCATACTTACAAGTTGTGATAAAATTTTAATTCTTGGGGATGTTAATGTGGATCTTTTTAACAGTACAAATTCATTAATTTCGTGTTTTAATGCCCATAGCCTCACTCAAGTCATAGACGAGCCTACATACATTACTGATCACTCCTCTACATTAATAGATCCAATTTTTTTAAACTGTTACAATAATTGCACAAGCCATGGTACTATAAATGTTGATCATTTCACCGATCACCAAATGGTATATTGCGATTTATTAATTGATTATAGTTATCAGAAACAAAGATTTTTAACTTATAGAGATTATCAAAACTTTGATTCTTCAGTTTTTGAGCAATGCCTACGCAGTATTCATTGGGATAACCTTCTGTATCT
The DNA here is from genome assembly GCA_927349885.1 of Psylliodes chrysocephalus. Taxonomy (NCBI): domain Eukaryota; kingdom Metazoa; phylum Arthropoda; class Insecta; order Coleoptera; family Chrysomelidae; genus Psylliodes; species Psylliodes chrysocephalus. The sequence continues at coordinate 87,014,588 of OV651815.1, read as the reverse complement.
TAATGATATTGAAAGTAAGGTACGCTATTTAACAATTGCAATATCTACAATTTTCGATGAACACGCTCCTTTTCGAACAGCTAGAATAAGTAAACCTAAAGAGATACTGCCCTAAAAAAATTTAAATTAAATAAATCCACTGAAAACTGGAACAATTACAAAAGACTTCGCAACTTTGCTTTAGCATCCTTGAGACGAGAAAAATCCGCGTATCTAGAATTTTTAAACAACCAGTCGTCTTCTAAATTTTACAAAGCGCTAAAACAAATGAAAATTCAATCGACAAAAAATATCGATTTACCTTCCTCACTTTCCAATCCTTTTAAAATTAATGAATATTTTTCCTCTGTGTTCCAAGACAGTAACGAAAGATGCTTGGATTCAATTTTATTTTATAGAAGTAACTCCTTTAGTAGAGATATTAAATTTCACTTCAAAACAATAACACTATCTCAACTCTACACTATCATTTTGAATATAAAATCAAATGCTGGTGGTAATGACAATATAAACATGTCAATGTTAAAATTGTGTCTAAATATTATTGATGTTTATCTGCTACATATTATAAACTTATGTTTAGAACAAGGATATTTCCCAGAATGTTGGAGACAAGCTTTGATAATACCCTTACCTAAAAAGCACAATCCTAGTTCATACAATGAACTGCGTCCAATAAGTCTACTGCCTCTAATTTCAAAAATTCTTGAACGTGCAGCATATTTCCAAATATACGAATATCTTTGTGAAAATAATATAATCCCTTTGCATCAGTCGGGTTTTCAAAAAGGTTTCAGTACTTCAACAGCTTTGGCACATTTAAGTGACAATATTTTCAATAGTATTGATAAGAAAAAAGCAGGTGTCCTAGTTCTACTAGATTTTAGCAAAGCGTTTGACACCATTAATCATAGTCTTCTTATATCCAAGTGTCAATATTATGGATTTGATAGAATTTCATTAGGTTTCATAAAAACATACTTAAGTAAACGATCAGTTAGTTACAGTAAACGGTCAGAAATCAACATCCATTCAAATCAAATCTGGTGTACCACAAGGTTCAGTCCTAGGGCCCCTGCTTTTCTTACTCTATACTTCGGATTTCTACAAACACGTAAATAATTGTGCAGTCCAATTTTTTGCTGATGACACTCAGCTGTTCCTCGATTTTTCGTCGAATGAAGTCATTACTGCAGTTGATAAGATTAATCAAGATCTTAAAAAAATTGATAACTATTCGTCTGATCATAACCTTCACATTAATGCTTCGAAATCCAAACTATTATTATTCTGTAGTAAAAATATTAGACAATATATAAAGAACAATACAACTCTGATGATATCTGGTGAATCTATTCCACATGAAACTGAGTCTATAAATTTAGGGTTATACTTTGACGATCAAATGAGGTTCAGTCAACATGTCAACTATGTGTTACAAAAGTGTTATAGTGGTCTTCGCTTGCTTTATTCTAATAAACACATCCTACAGAACCAATCTATAAAACTAAAACTTTGCCAAAGCCTTGTAATTTCAAAAATATTATATGGAATTGTTGTGTATTATCCTTGTTTAACAGCTGCTGATCGTAACCGTTTGCAAATTATGCAGAATACATGCTGCAGATTCGTAAAAGGACTTAGAAAATTCGATCATATTTCCCAAGCCTTCTCCCAAACTGGCTGGCTAACTGTTAATAATTTATATATATTTATGTTCCTTTCTTTTCTTTTTAAAATTCTTTCTACTGCGTCACCATTATATCTTATGAGCAAATTAACTTTTAGATCGTCTACGCACAATGTAAACATAAGAAACAATTTTAATTTATCAATGCCTCGTCACTCTAGTGCTATTTATAATCGTAGTTTTTCGTATAACGCAGTTGTTCTGTACAACACTTTACATACTGATATTAAAAAATCACGATCACTACCTGTTTTTAAAAATGCTTTAAAAAGGCAACTCTTTATTAGTCAAATGTAAACTGGTAGATATAATGAGCTACTAATGTCAAATTGTATTGATAAACTTTTATAATATTATAGTTATTTAAATGTATATGTTTCGTTAGGGTTAGGTGTAAGAATAGCCACAGGCTAAACCTCGCCCATGCTAACTACAAAAATGTAATTATTTTGTGCAAATAAAGACCCGTTATTATTATTATTATTATTATTATTATTATTATTATTATTATTATTATTATTATTATTATTATTATTATTATTATTATTATTATTATTATTATTATTATTATTATTATTATTATTATTATTATTATTATTATTATTATTATTATTATTATTATTATTATTATTATTATTATTATTATTATTATTATTATTATTATTATTATTATTATTATTATTATTATTATTATTATTATTATTATTATTATTATTATTATTATTATTATTATTATTATTATTATTATTATTATTATTATTATTATTATTATTATTATTATTATTATTATTATTATTATTATTATTATTATTATTATTATTATTATTATTATTATTATTATTATTATTATTATTATTATTATTATTATTATTATTATTATTATTATTATTATTATTATTATTATTATTATTATTATTATTATTATTATTATTATTATTATTATTATTATTATTATTATTATTATTATTATTATTATTATTATTATTATTATTATTATTATTATTATTATTATTATTATTATTATTATTATTATTATTATTATTATTATTATTATTATTATTATTATTATTATTATTATTATTATTATTATTATTATTATTATTATTATTATTATTATTATTATTATTATTATTATTATTATTATTATTATTATTATTATTATTATTATTATTATTATTATTATTATTATTATTATTATTATTATTATTATTATTATTATTATTATTATTATTATTATTATTATTATTATTATTATTATTATTATTATTATTATTATTATTATTATTATTATTATTATTATTATTATTATTATTATTATTATTATTATTATTATTATTATTATTATTATTATTATTATTATTATTATTATTATTATTATTATTATTATTATTATTATTATTATTATTATTATTATTATTATTATTATTATTATTATTATTATTATTATTATTATTATTATTATTATTATTATTATTATTATTATTATTATTATTATTATTATTATTATTATTATTATTATTATTATTATTATTATTATTATTATTATTATTATTATTATTATTATTATTATTATTATTATTATTATTATTATTATTATTATTATTATTATTATTATTATTATTATTATTATTATTATTATTATTATTATTATTATTATTATTATTATTATTATTATTATTATTATTATTATTATTATTATTATTATTATTATTATTATTATTATTATTATTATTATTATTATTATTATTATTATTATTATTATTATTATTATTATTATTATTATTATTATTATTATTATTATTATTATTATTATTATTATTATTATTATTATTATTATTATTATTATTATTATTATTATTATTATTATTATTATTATTATTATTATTATTATTATTATTATTATTATTATTATTATTATTATTATTATTATTACTTTGACGTTTCACATAAATTTTGATTAAACGTAAGTGTAAATCTATTAGTGAACAAGAATAGTCATTTAGACAGTGACGAAGAATTTACAAATACTCCACCAAACTTGCAAGAGGAAGCCAACAGTTTTTTGTATTTGTAAAAATAAAGATTTCCGTTATATTTTCCTTTTCTTTATTTTTTTTTTGGTAGGCGAAAAACAGTTGTGTGTCACACATGCAGAAAACGCTTTAGCAGCCCTTAGCTATCAGCTGCCTTCGTTTCGCTTCGTTTCGCTTCGTTTCGCTTCGTTTCGCTTCGTTTCGCTTCGTTTCGCTTCGTTTCGCTTCGTTTCGCTTCGTTTCGCTTCGTTTCGCTTCGTTTCGCTTTGTTTCGCTTCATTTCGCTTCGTTTCGCTTCGTTTCGCTTCGTTTCGCTTCGTTTCGCTTCGATTCGCTTCGTTTCGCTTCGTTTCGCTTCGTTTCGCTTCGATCGCTCATGCAGTTAATAGCCGTGGGCTGTTAAGGCTTATTTGTGACATAATATACTATTAATTAAGTACTACGGAACTTCTAAAATATATAAACAAAATAGAAACAGTTATAGAAACTCTCTATAATTTACAATATAGGAAAAATGAAAGTGAAACAAATATAATAAGTTTTCAAATTTTTAATGAAGTAAAATTCGAAAGTGAAACACTCGTTTATAATATATATTAAGCCACGTGTATTTATTAATGTTTTCTTAGCTAAGGATTTTGCAACATGACAATGAATCATATAGAAGTTTTTTTATTTCTATGTCTAAGGTATGTCTGTTCGGGTAAAACATTTTGAGATTCTCATACGCTTTTTCCATGATAAGAGACACATAATTCGATATTGTCAATCATTATCCTCAATTTCTTTCATTTTTATACAATATTTAACATTATATCGCTAATTTTCGTATTCGTATTAGTTTATATTAAATTACCATTATAAAGTCACATTGCATTTAGTCTTGTTTCTTTGATACATGCATTAATGTGGAGAACCCAATGTTTATACTAATTTTTGCAGGTTTTTGATGTTTTCATTGAAAAAATATTACTGAGTATTATCAGCATACATGTCGCATTAAATCTTTTAAATTAACATAATTATAGCTTGCATCTGTCTTTAAAATAATCTTTAAAAAGCCAGCGTACATTAATATTGCTAATAAAATATCGTGGTTAATTACATCAAAGGTGATCTCACTCTGTATATTGTAAATGAAGGACGAATCGTGTGAATCCTGAATATTACTGATTTGTTAGAACTTTTATACAAATAAATTACTTCGTTGTAACACTGCTTTAATAAAGAGACAAAAGATAGTATATTATTTTTTCACGTCTTGTGTGATTCACACCACACTGTGTAGTTATACTCAATTCAACTTAAACGCAAGTTACGCGTAAACACAATAGCTAATTGAACTAGTGGGTAGGGAAACGTTCAAAATCCTATCACTGGGCTGGCCAATACCAGTCGAGCTGTGCGTATCATGCTGTGGTCAAGTGGCTATTATGTTTACGCGTTACTTGCGTTTAAGTTGAATAGAGTTTAGAAGATTTTAATTCGTGTTGTACGTTGATCTTGCTTTGCTGTTACACACTTTTGCTGCTTTATAAAAGGTAAATATGATTAACATAGTTAAAATTCTTGATATGCAACAAGCGACAAGGCGAGCTTGTGACGAAGTTGAAGAGATTTACTATAGTCGCAGCAAACCAATAACCATTCAACTGATAGTAATCTATTAATCCATTACTGCTCGCTGGATATTATTCTATTTAGAACCAATACCTATTAAATATTTGATCTTACTGTGGTAGTAACACTGCATCCTGCACCTAAATTGTTTTAATGTCTTCAATTCTATTTAAAACCGTGTTTGATGAACCAGTTTTAATGTCCCAAAACGACCCATTTTAAGTTAAATAGGTCCATCAATAATATACCTGTCAAAAGTTTAATCTTTTCTTTCAAATATACGGCACGGGGTTAAATGAATTTCTTCCTGCTATCGAGTAACCAGACTGCATTGTTCTCCAAGATATTTTCTTTGTCAAAGAAAGCGACCTTTGATATTAGATCTTAAATCAAAGGACACCGGAAAGTTGAAAAAAAAAATCTTGAAAAAGGTTCTTTATGTAAACGCTTCTCCATTCTTTTAATATTGGAATCTGATATTTCATTGTGGTGCATTTTAAATTTGTGCGGCATAATAAAGACGGAAATGACTTTCATATTTCCACTTTATGTTAATATATTAACTTTTTGTTATAGAAAGTCATATTTCTAATTAAATGAAGCAATGTCAAATATTAATAAGATTTATTTAACGCCAAATGTTTTTGAAAAACGTTTTTAGAAATAGTATATTTATATGTTGAAACCTTTAATGAGCTTTTAGGGCAAATTTTTGCTTCTTCTTTCATAAATAAATGTATCTCAATCTATAACTGTATATTGTTTTAAAAATAATATATTTTATTTTGTTTTCTTCATTGATTATTTTTGATTTTTATTATGTCTTCCTCCATTTTGTTAACGATGGGATATTTCAGCAATTAAATTGTAAATTAGTTGATATAAAATTTGCAATTTCAATATTTTTCCTGTTTCTAGATTAAAATTTAATTATTTTACAATTTGAAATTTTAATTTTTTTTTACTTACATTATTTATCTCAGGAGTTAATTTTACTTGTGTTCAATAATAGACCTTTTGATCAGGTAATGAGCGCACGCGCAGCCGTTATGTTGAAATAGCGGCAATTCAAAAGTTTCGTAATGTTTTGATCAATGGCTAGGAATGCAATATTATCTCTACAGATAAATCAATCATTAGAAAAAAGTTGTTGATGGAGATTCACTTTTTATAACATAGTTGTGCGCAATTGAAAAAGTGATTAAAGTGTTATGGACGTTCGCAACAAGGGAAAACAGTATGCTGCTTGAAAGGTTAGGTATCAGTACGTGTAAACTGTGTTAAAATTTAACGAAAACAATAATTACAACTCTTATTCTAATTATTTATGCCAGACAACTATTAGTACTAGCAAAAACACTTTAATTAATATGAAAATTAATCACGAGTACAATTAATAAAATAAATTATTTAATATTTTGACAATCAACATGACATTTTTAATCATATTACTGTATATAACGAGATCCTAAAAAAAGAAAGAGTTCCTCCGCTTATATTTTTATAAACCAGGTTATTTTTCTGAGGAGCTTCTCAAAAAATGCCTTATCTCTTCAAAAATTTCTTTATTTATAACTTTGAATTTAAAAAGCATGGCAATTGAGTAAAAAGCGTGGCCTTTGAGTTATAAGCGTGGTATTTTGGTAAAAAGCGGTGCATTTTCGTACTTTGGTGTGACGCGTTCCAGCAAGTAAAAAATCTGGACAATTACGCCTAAAATTGGACGTCTGGCAACCCTAATCGAAAACCTTTGTCACTTCGGCCACATTTTTTCCTTTATCATGCACATTTTGAACATATATTAATATTGTTACCCTAATTAGCAAACCTCCTAACTTAATTATTGCCAAACACACATTTTCATGCCAACTTGTAGAGAAAAAAACCTCTATTACATGTGTTTCAAACCTCATAAATCCAGAATAATATTATTCTGAGTTCTGGAATTCTGGATTCTTAATTTATGAGGTTTGAAAAATGTAATAGAGGTTTTTTTCTCTACAAGTTGACATGAAAATGTGAATTTGGCAAAAATGGAGTTAAGAAGTTTGCTAATTAGGGTAACGATATGTATTGTAATGTGAGCCATTTAATTATTCCAATTACTGGTCTGCAGCCATTCGCCCAGTGCCCAGGTTACAGCGAAGACAGTCCCTTGTTACTTCCATGCAACTGGAAATTGTAAAAGAGAATTCAGTTGCAGGTACAACCATTCCAGTTTAGTTTCGTAAGAGTTCCAGGAGGAACTATCTCTTAAGGAGGGGGCAATGTTATGTGAGTCATTTCATTATTCAGTCATGCTCTAACCCTCCAAGTCCCTCTCTGTCTTATTTGGCCTTTGCGGCTCAACTTGTCCGATTATTATACATAATTAAACCCCTTAAGACCAAACATATGTGACGACTATGGCGGAGGAGCTTTCGATGATTATTCGAGAAAGAACGGGATAATGTTTCTAGTGTATTCCAAATATAACGAGATGTCTCTAGTATTGGTGGGAATTGCTGAACATTCTAGGACCTTCGCCATACTTTTAAATTTGTATATAAATATTGGTGGAGGATCAAGCGGAAGTAACCATTTATTATACGGACAGCGAAAATAAATAGTGAACAGTTTACAGACATTCGAAATATATATAAATTAGAATAGTAGTGTTATAAAATAAATAAGTGTTTAAATAAATTATTAAGAAATAAACTGTTGTTTAAAATAAACAAACATCACAGTATTTTTCCTGATGATTTGATAATAATAATAATAATAATAATAATGGAGTTTATTCATACATATAAAAAATTATACAACAAAATAAAAATGGAAGCTGATCAATAAACTACAAAACCCTGCAAAGTCGCAACTTGTTGCAGGTTATAAGTTATAAGTTTTACGATATCTTGCCTGCGATATCAAATCATATCAAATTCATAAAATAATGTTTTTTTTTTTAATAATAATAATTTTTATTGCTTTTTGAAAACAAGGTTTAACAAGCATAATATCTATTAGCTTTGAATGAATTATACCGTGTGTCACTTTTACAAACTCCATAACAACACCGTTTCGTTGTTTCTTTAAGTACAGATAACATAATTATAATTGATTGCAAAAATTTATTTTTTTCTTTCTTTTTTAAATGAATAAGCTAAAATTAATATTTTTCGATTATAAGTTTTTCCACGTGTGCATTTTAACATGCTTTTTTACAAAAAACATGGCTGATATTGGCGCATGCGCACAAAAAAAATTGTGATGAAAAGTCCTATTAATTGGATCTGCCTCTTATCAATACATTATTCGTAATATATAACTAGATCTTGGATTGACAACTGATTAAAATACAAGTATTAAAAGTAATTTTAAAAAACCGACTTTAAAATCTTGCAGATGCCGTCACCACATCTTAACCAAATTTATATGGAACCACCCCTGAGGTACCCTCTTACTAACAAAAGAAGATTCATAGAAATCGAACAAGTTGGTAAACAGTTATCGCTAAACATACATGAAAAATGAAGAGTTTGAGGATTTTTCTCATGGACCCAATTATTAGATTTTGACCAAATTTATATGGAACCACCCCTGAGATACCCTCTTACTAACAAAAGAATATTTATAGAAATGGAACAAGTTGGTAAACAGTTATCGCTAAACATACATAAATAATGAAGAGTTTGAGGATTTTTCTCATGGATTCAATTATTAGATTTTGACTAAATTTATATGGGGACCACCTCTAAGGTTCCCCCTTACTAACAAAAAAAGAATCATAGAAATTGGACAAGGTGGTAAAGAATTACCGCTAAACATACATTAAAAATGAAGAGTTTGAGGATTTTCTAATAGACCCAATTATTAGATTTTGACCAAATTAATATGGAACGACCCCCTGAAGTTCCCTCTTTCTAACAAAAAAAGAATCATTGAAAGCAAACACCGTGTTAAAGAATTATCGCTGAACATACATACATAAAAAAATATTACGACGAATTGAGAACCTCCACCTTTTTTGAAGTACGTTAAAAATATACCAGATATAAACTCGAAATAAAATACATTTATTTTATTATATCAATAAACATTAATACGAATACTTTAATTTTCTTATACCTACTCAGTTTTTCCATTTTAATTATTCTTTTAATATTTAATGCCAATTTTTATAGTCTTTGATATTTCTGATCTTAATATTCTATTCTCTACCTAGATGGTTTGAGTATTTCAACTCAGAAACGAGTACAAATAAAGTTAATTAACCCATTCCTGGCTGCGCTACTGAGACATTCGCAGAAGACTAATTATGCACCATGATTAAATTCAACAGATCCTTAACATAAAAGGAAGCACAGGGTTCAGTTTTATAAACAAAACGTATTTTTGTTCTGAGGCACGGCCTGGGGTTGTTTTCGTTAATATTGTTATACAGAGAAAATGCGCTTTGAACTGTGGGATTTCGTGGAGTTACAATATTTCGTTTATTTTGCTTGCATGATTTTGAAATGTTCCAGGAAAAGGCCGATATTAATTAATTATACATTGACATATTATAAGTGGTGATATAAGGAAAGTTCTAGTATATGTAAAAAATCGATTAATGCAAAATTGCAATTGCAAGATATTGTTTTAATAATAATACACAGGGTGTAACTAAATGATAATATTGAAGAAAATAATTTTTTGATTTATTTTATGATTAAAAAATTAAAAAATTAAAACTAGGAAACAGATTAACTAACGGGTTATCTAAAGAAATTACTCTGGTCGTAGTAGGTGGATTTTCGGCCAGATGCAACAAAAACTGGGAAAATTACATTATTTGGTTAAACTTAATGATGGTAGAATTTGGAAGAGACATGTAAATCAAATGCGCTCGGATAACTAATTTTGATTTTTTGAAAGACATTTCTATTGTTATGAATATGCTTACTTTATATAAACGTTTTAAACCTGAATCTGAAAGTGAATGGCCTGTTCAAGTGGATCGTGGGACTTTACTAGAAATATAGGCATTATATGTGGATAAACACATCAAGATGACCGAAAGACAATAATAATAAATCCTTTATTTAAAACAATTAACAACTTTACAAACAAACAGGTGCCAAAATAAAGCTAAAATACCGAGTGCCTAGACACTTATTTCGGTTATAAATATAAAAACGTGATACAATTTACATCTACATAAAAATTTACTAAAAAACGAACTTTAAAAATTTAGAAAAACATGATAAAATGTGAACAGTATATACAATTCTAATAATAATTATAAAAAAAAACGACGTAATACTAGCAATATTTTTTTACAATTTTCTAGTTTTCAAACTGGCTATTAACAGTAGACCTATTAGTGTTACTACTAATAGATTTAATATTTTCTGGTATAGAATTGTATAATTTTGGTGCCATAAACAAATAGTACAAGACTTGTTCATAAATGGAGGAACAAAGTGGTGTTTTTTGCGAGTTTTATATTGGTGAGATGGAAGTAGAACTTGTTGTTTATGAAGGTGATATCTGATAATCGAACACAAGTAATATAATTGTATTGCGTCCTCTATTTTTGTTTCAGCATATATTGCATCTGATGTATACCTCGAGTTTTTTGACAAAATTAATTTTAAGAACCTCCTTTGCATTACATCTAGACCATAAAGGTGCGATTTGAGGGCTGTATCCCATGTAAAGACTCCATAACGAAGATGACTTTCTACCAAGTATAACATTTTTAAATTATTTTTCCGGTAAAGTATCTTTTAATGTTCTAAATTTAAATAATATACTTCGTAATTTACTTATTACATACGATATGTGTATGTCCCATTTTATATTGCTATCGATAATTACACCTAAATATTTAATTTTTTTTTATGTAATATGGAAAGTGAGTTGGTGATATGTAGATGATCGAAAAGAGGACCACCATAGGAATGACAGCTAAAAGGCAAGTAATTAGTTTTGCTTATATTAACTGTTAACAGTTTGTAGTCTAACTATTTTTTAATTTCTAAAAAGTCCTTCTCCGGATTTTGTTTCAGTTCTCCCCAATTATTTACCCTATAGAATATAGCAGTATTATCGCGAAGCCAATAAAGTTTCCGCTGGTTTTAAAAGAAAACAAGCCGTTAATAGAAAAGCTGAATAAAATAGGACCAAGTACAGATCCTTGCGGTACTCCATATTTAACAACCCTTGCACTGCTGAGTATATCATCGATTCTCAGTCTGTTGTCTATTGGTAAGGTAACTTTTAAAAAGATTAAGGCAATTATTTCGTATACCAATATCTTCCAAACACTGGAGGAGAAGATGACTAACCGTGTAAAACGCTTTTGAAAGATCCAAACATATACACAAACTGGGCTTGCTTTCATTAAATGATTCACTTACTTGTGACGTTAAAGCAATAACGGCATCTTGTGTAGATGTTTTTTCTCTAAAACCAAACTATTGTTTTGAGAGAATTTCATATTTATTTAAGTATGAAACTAGTCTATTTTTAATTAATTTTTCAAGCACTTTTGAGAAGTGGGTAATTAATGATATAGATTGGTAATTGCTGATGTTGGTATTTATGTAATGGAGTAAAAATTGATTGTTTATAAGCTGATGTGTATATCAAGTGGTCTATACATTGAGATAGAATATGTGTAAATGGTTTTAAAATATAGTTACAAATTAATTTAATTGTTTCAGCTTTTACGTTATCGATTCCAACGGTTTTCCCATTTTTTAAATCAAATATATTTTTTACCTCATTCTGTTCTATTGGTGTAAACACAAATGAATTAGGAATAGATTTTTTAGTATAGGTTTAAAATGTTCATCGCCTTTTATTTGGTTTGCTAATGTTTTGCCAATTTCGCTAAAACTTTTAATAAATTCATTGGCAATGTTAATTTTTTTCCACCAATAGTTCATTTGTGTCTACACTCTTTATTTGGTCAATATTATGTTTCTTTTCATTAGTATTACTAATTTAACTTACATTACAACCTTCCATAAATTTTTGTTATAATTAATTTGTTTTCCGTAATATGTACATTTACCTTTTTTAATTAAAGACGTAAGTTTGTTATTTATTATATTTATTTTTAAAGTGAGGTTATTGGGATGCTCTTGTAAATCACTGTACATTTTATGTTTTTGATTAATTGATTTCAGAAGAGTATTGGTTAACCAAGGACACATTTTATCGTTTTTTCTTTGTAGTAGTTTTTTCTCTGTACATTCGATTTAATTTGTTGTAATTATCTTCTTAAATTCAATTGTTGCATCTTCCGGATTATAGATAGTATATATCGAATTCCAACATATATTTTGAAATGTGTTGTGTAGTTTGTTTGGGTTAATAAATTTTCTATATCTACGTAAACTTTGTTTTTGTTTGTCTTGATCTAGTACTATTTGCAATATTGTCGTATAATGATTGTTGATTTTAAAACTATCGGTACAATATTATCAATGTTGTTAATCTTAGTTTTGAGAAAAATGTGATCTAAACATGATCTACTACTATCAGTGACTCTTTTTTTTTCTCCTGGGCTCGTCTGACTATGTCTCCGAATAACACTGAAGCCTATTGGCTTATTGTGTTTTACCCCATGTTAGTTTATAGCACCCACTCTGTCACCTTTGTACCTTGTACAGATCCTTGGGTGAGTGGGTTCTATACGTTGTTGGATCAACCTGGGGTTGTCCAAAAAGAGTCTGTCTTTTGCGATCTAGAGCTTCGCATTCGCACAGTATGTGTTTGGCCGTTTCTGGTTTCTTGTGACATAGTCGGCACATGAGTTCCTCATTATACATGCCAATTTTGTTCAAGTGTCCCTTGGCTGGTTCCTATTCAACTGGTTCCTATTCATAAAGAGTAGTTCTCCAGTTCTTTTGGGACATGGTCTGCCTATGAAAGCGTTTCCATGTGCCTGTTTTGGGGTGCTTCCCCAATAGTTAATATGTTGTTCCTGAATCCAGTCGTTTATGAAACCCCGGACTGTACTTCTTGGTACTCCTGGGTTTGTGTCTGGTTCCGGTGTTTCTTATGACCCTTTTTTTGCAAGTTCGTCAGCCTTTTCGTTGCCTTCAATCCCTTGGTGACCTGGCACCGAAAATAGTTTTACTCTATTTCGGTCTGCCAGTGTTCTTAGTTCTTCCATGCATTCCCATACCAGCCTCGACGTAACTTTCTGACTCAATATGGCCTTAAGTGCCGCTTGGCTGTCTGACATTATTAGAATATGCTGATTTTCGACAGCTCTTTCATTGTTCGTTTCTGCACATTGCAAAATTGCGTATACCTCGGCCTGAAATATCGAGGAATGTATTCCTATAGCATAGCTATGGTTAGTATCAGGGTTTTTGGAGAATATTCCTGCCCCAGTGCCTTCCGCAGTCTTAGACCCGTCTGTATACCAGGTTTGTTTCTGTCGTTGGGCATTGGGATCCCTTATGGTGATCTCCGCTCTTTCCTCTATTAAAACCTCAAATGGAGTATTATAAGGGTACCTCTTGGTTATGTGGTCTGATCTCATGTCTAGCACGTCTCCTGTCACTAACCTTGAGATACTCATATGACCTGGCCTAATGTCAAGATTTCCCAGTGTATTTCCTAATCTGTAAGTACCTCATCTTGCCTCCTCTTGTATCACATAGTGAAGAAGTGGGAGTCCTATTAGTGCTTCCATTGCAGCTGTGGAGGTTATTTTCATTGCCCCCGTTATTTCGAGGCAGGCAAGTCTTTGTACCTTGCTTAGCCTCGTTATTTCTTTTCTTTGCTGTGTCTTTGGCCACCACACCAAAGCTGCGTATGTTATTATCGGTCTCACCACCATGTTATAAAGCCAATATACCATGTCTGTTTTTAACCCCATTTTTTTCCAAAGAATCGCCTTGCCATCATTAGTGGAGGTTTCCGCTCTCCTTTGGGTTTTTTCCACATGCTGGTTCCAGGTAAGTCTCGAGTCAATGCTAACCCCGAGTTATTTTACCTCCCCCTTAAGCTGGATGCTTGCACCTCTTAAGTTTAGAGGCCCTAGTCCCTCCAATTTCCTCCTGCGGGTGACTCTAGTTGGTTCATTCACTGTAGCAATGTAACCATATTCACTAAGTATATTTAGATAGTCAGCAGTATGTTTTTCATTTGGTTGTAGAAGATCTATACTATAATTATTGTCTTCCGTATCGTGTTTTTAAGAAATTCATACAAAGTATCGTTAAATTCATTCATGTCTGAATTTGGGGACCTGTAAAGTGTTGTAACATTAAATTAGTTTCCATAGTCTGTTTTTATTTAAATTTTAAATGCATTTATAACGTTAAAAATTGGTAGTTTTATCGAGTACTCTTGTTTCAGTCAATATTATACACTCTATATCAGAATTAATGTTTTGTAACATAATCAAAAATTCATTAAAATTCTTGTTTATGCTGCGAATATTCATTTGCAAAAGTTGAAAAGTTTTATTGCATTTATTTACTTTAAGTATTTGTGAGCATTCATCAGTGTTATCTATACTATAACTTATTACTGTAGGAGCTTCAAAATCACTAATGTACTGATCCATTTTTAAATTTTACTAAAAATATCTTAATCGATATACTAAAATATTACAGTTATTATTAAATAATCTGTAAAGAGATACATAAAAAGTTAAAAAGACAAAAAACAATCTACACCAAAACTTATAATTAATACGGTTAAAATAATATAAAAAACCAGATACATATACAGTGGTATAAATCGATATTAGAAAATAAAAGTTAGGATTTTTGAGTGAATTCTTAAACTAATTATTTATTTTTTTCTTTGGTTATTTACTTGCTGAACTTGTTTTGGCTTCTTTGGAGTTACCACTGACGCTGAGCCACGTCTCGTATGGTAACCTTTGGTTTTGTCTTCACCTATATTTAGTATCTTCACGGATTCTATTTTCTTGCTATCTTCGGGTTGCTTGTCCATTATAATAGGTTTTTCGGCAATTATTATGTCTTTAGTTTCGTGTTGATTGATAATTAGAATTTCTCTAACGTTCGGAGGAGAGAAAATGTCCTCGTCTTCTTTTACATCTTCCTCTTTAAGTAAATCTCCTACAGTAAACGTTTCTTCTTCTATAATTAGTTTATTACCTTTGATAGTAGCACGCTTTTGTAAATTTGTAGCTTCTTTCATAAATTTTATAGGAACCTTTTTTTTCTCTAGGTCTTTAGGTATTCAGGTCTTCTGCAACAAATATTGGTAGATTTTTCAATAGTTTTAAATAAGAGTCAAATATTACTAATACTCTTCAATTTCTGATCTTTCTTTTATTCCGTAAAAAATTAGATTTTGGATTTAATATTTCTCTCTACGAATTCTAATCTATTTAATAATCTATTTAATTTATTGATTCTGTTATCAATATCACACAAGTTTTTATTAACGGGGAACAAGAAGATTATAAATTCAAAATGTAAGGTATCAATTTTAGTGCAAAGATTATGACTAGTTTAATTTGTTAATTCAAATAAATCTTCTATAGTTTTGTTTCCATCCATTTTAATATTTTGTTCCACCACTGTATTTATTTGTGACTCTGCGCTGATCGTCGACTATTTATATAAATCCAACTCCGCTACTGGAAAATGCCAGAGCCTCGCGAAGATTCTACAACGATGAGTAAACGGCACTCCCTTGCCATTCCAGCTGTTTCTAGCCACAGCGGCAAGCATCCCGTACATTCGAGAAGCGGTCCAATTGTTTCCACACGTCAGCGTTGCTTCGATCGCGAGTTATTTGTCATGTGAAGGCTGCGTGCGTACACAGGCACAGGGTCGTATAAGGAATATCATAACATTGCCCCCTCCTTAAGAAATAGTTCTACCTGGAACTAAAACTGAATGGTTGTATTTGCAACTGGATCCTCTTTTACAATTTCCAATTGTATTCAAATTCTTGAAGGCTCTCGTTACATTTCTGTTTGCGATTCGTCAACTGTAATCTGTATACCTGCTCCAAGTGTTCGTGGCCATATCGCATGTTAAGTCTCTTTTTCAGTTGTTCAGAATCATCTGTCTCTTTTACGGGTATAGTCTGAAGGACATCTAAAGCGTCTCCTCGAAGGGCGATTGTCAGATTCCCTGCCTTTTCTCTCTCAGACCACTCGTTTGCTCTGGCAGCTGTTTCGAACTGCTTAAGGTAGTTCGTCCATGACATCTTTCCGTCGAAAGTTGGGGCTTTGACACGAGCAGAGTTTACAGCT
The DNA here is from genome assembly GCA_927349885.1 of Psylliodes chrysocephalus. Classification (NCBI taxonomy): domain Eukaryota; kingdom Metazoa; phylum Arthropoda; class Insecta; order Coleoptera; family Chrysomelidae; genus Psylliodes; species Psylliodes chrysocephalus. The sequence goes on along the minus strand of OV651815.1, from coordinate 86,998,012 downwards.
CCTTCCAATTTTAACTTCGACTCCACCTCATGACACTTTATTTCACCGTCCTTGGTCGGGTCTGAATGTTCCAGTTCTTCTATCTTCTTTTCCATCTCTTTTATTTTCTCTTCAACGGAAGTTATCTTATTTTCCACATTAGCAGAAATTTCATTTTTTTGGCGAAGACATATCAGAAGAAATTTCATCTTTCAAAGAAGAAATTTTGTTTTCTAAATCGGAAGAAATTTCGGTTTTTAAAGAAGATATGTCAGAAGTCACCTTTTCTTCTAAGGAAGAAATATCGGACGAAACTTTACTTTTTAATGAGGAAATATTAGAAGAAACTTTAGTTTGTAATGAAGAACTGTCAGAAGAAACTTTATTTTCCAATGAGGAAATGTCTGAAGAAACTTTAGTTTCTAATGAGGAAATATTAGAAGAAATATCAATTTTCATAGAAGACATATCGTTTTTTATATCGGAAATTGAAGAAATTATAGAACACGCATCATCCGAAAATAAAAACGTTTCCGGATCCAAACCCTCACTTTCCAGTGCTTCCTTAAGACGTTCTGCCAGCTCTGCTTTCTTCCCTGTCGTCTCCAACTCACGATCTTCTAACTCCTGACGTAGCTCGATCACTTTTAAATCACACAGTCTTTTAGCCATAATTGTCCACTATTTATTTATAGTTCTACTTCTAACACCAATGTGACGAAAGTCTAATTTATTTAAAGTTTATTTATTTAAAAACACACTATTTACAATTTATTTCAGATGTACTATTTAATTTATATAATATTTGAACAATTCTAATTTATTTCTTACACTTTTACATTTCAATACAACGTTCTATATTAAACTAAAACTCGGCGCTGATCGTCGACTATTTATATAAATCCAACTCCGCTACTGGAAAATGCCAGAGCCTCGCGAAGATTCTACAACGATGAGTAAATGGCACTCCCCCGCGATTCTAGCTGTTTCTAGCCACAGCGGCAGGCATCCCGTACATTCGAGAAGCGGTCCAATTGTTTCCACACGTCAGCGTTGCTTCGATCGCGAGTTGGTTGTCATGTGAAGGCCGCGTGCGTACACAGGCACAGGGTCGTATTAGGAATATCATAACAATAATATAACATGTGTTTAGTAATATGTGACTTTAAATATACAATGTCAGTATCAAATCACCAGGTCAACTGCCAGCACATCAAAGAAAATTCTTCACCAAGTACCTCTTCAAAATAATCTATTACAGTTTACTTAGATTTAGTCAGTCAGGGCCACATTAAACGACGTGCTATATTCTGTAGCAAACTACAAACCTTTTATAGCGTATCCTTAATTGTTTATTAGTTTGATTGAACTGCTTTCGGTTCTAGCTATCGTTCCTTAATATTTTTGTTTTGTTTATTTTGTTCAGGGTCACTGACGGGAATGGACATTGAAATACAATATTAATATTATTATTATTTGGTTTTTAATTTCGAAAATTTTAACGTCTATCGAACTTATTTAATTCTTGTCAGCTTCCGGAAAGTATCTAGCATATCAGTAGCGATAAAAGCCTGTAATTTTTACCCTTCTAGAATTTCCGTATCTCCATCTAAAGCTACCACCCATCTCCTTTTGACGCCCTATCACATTAATTGAACTAGCGCCCAAATTTTTCCGAGTTTAAGGCTTAAGGATTAATGTCTTGTAGGCATAAAGCTTATAAACAGCGAAAAAAGTATAAGGAAGTCAAAAAATCACTGTCAACGGTCTACGATAAAAAAAAAACAATTAAAATCTCTTATCGTCAAACATCACGATCCATTTGTTCCTGTAGGATATAATACAAACACTAATGACTGGTGGAAAACATTGGTAGCTTTCTTGCAACGCCAATCATAAATCGGACAGTTTCTTTCCTCTTTCACAGATATTGTATATAATAATAAACTGAGTAGGGTGCGGTCATGATGGACAACTAAAATGATGAATCGATGTCGGATGTGAGCGAAGAAGAATCCTTTGACGGGATTGAAAGGATTCGAATGTAGCTCGCCATTGTTTGTTGCACTCTGAGAAACTATACAGTCTTTACGCTGAGACGTATCGCTGGGATGGCATAAGGGTATTTCATTAAAACAATTTTATTATAATTTAAAACTTGGATCCTTAAACAATTTAAGAAATAAAGAAGGAAAATAAACAATCTTTACCACAATAAGTAATAACAAGTAAAAAAATACTATTTTTATTATATTTTAAATTGTATTTATTGCAAATATGTAAATATACTGTAATGTGAGCTATTTCCGACCAATCTGGTAATGCTCTGATCCTTTAGATCCCTCTGCCTTGTTTGGGCCTTTTTATGACTCCACTTGTTCTTAAAATCAGGAATATTTGATGAAAGAGATAAATAATGGACAAAAATGGCTAAAAAGTGGTTGAGTTGCGTCGAGAACTAGAGGATCGTGATCTGTAGTCGACAGGCAAGAAAGCAGAGCTGGCAGAGCGGCTTAAAAAGTACTAGAAAGTAAAGAGTTAAACGGTTAATTTCGGAAAAGTATCTGTTTTCTGATGATGCGTCTTCTATAATTGTTTCTATGGAAAGTAAGATCTCTTTCTTAAAAACCGAAATATCTTCTGATATGACCTCTATAAAAATCGATATTTTTCTAACATTTTTTCATTAGAAACTAACGTTTCTTCTAATGTTTCCTCTATAACAAACTATATTACTTCCTTTGGAACTAAAGTTTCTTCTGACATTTCCTCTTTAGACAAGTTTCTTCATTGGAAGATAAAGTCTCTTCCGATATCTCTTCTTTTAAAATGAACTTTCTTCCGACTTGGAGAACAAAATGTATTCTATAAAAACTGAAATTACTGCTGATATTTCTTTCATAAAAATAATGTTTCTTCCTTAGAAGAAAAAGTGCTGCTGAAATTTCTTCTATGGAAAATAAGATTCAGTCGAGAGTAAAATAATGTCTTCCATTGAGGAGAAAATAAAAGAGATGGAAAAAAGATAGAAGAAATGGACCATACAAAATAGTTCAAGGACAGTGGAATAAAGTGTCATTAGGTGGAGTCAAAGTTGAAATTGGAAGGAACTCTGCTCGTGTTAAAGTCCGAACTTTCGACGGTAAGATGTCATGGACTAATTACCTTAAACAGTTCAAAGCAGTGACCAGAGCGAACGAATGGTCTGATAGAAAAAAAGTAGTAAATTTGACCTCCTTTGAGGAGACGCTTTAGATGCCCTTGGAAGAGACAGATAATTTTGAATAACTTAAAAAGAGACTAAACATGCGATATGGCCACGAACACTTGAGCATTTATACCAATGTTAATACCATTGTTAAAGAATCGCAAACAGAAACGATACCCTTCAAGAATATGAAGTAGATATTGCCAGGTTGATGTTATTTGCCTACTCATCAGCTCAGGAAAATATGATGGTGGTTATGGATTATTTCACGTGTTAATAAAATAATGTCTCATTAGATTTAGAGTGCCCTTGAATATCCATACCGACCAAGGCAGATATTTTGAAAGCCAGCTTTTCCGAGGAATCTGTGACAGACTAGGCATGAAGAAAACCAGAACTACGGCACGTTACCCACAGTCGGATGGAATGGTAAAGCGGATGAATAAGACAATTGGCAAATACCTGTCAAAAGTGGTTTCCAACAAGATTAGTATCTTTTGTTCTTCGTATTGACATATAGATCCGCTGTCAATGAATTTACAGGCTAAACACCAGCAAAGGTGCTGTTCGGGCGTGAGATGAGACTACCGTGTGACCTCGAGTTTGGATGCTAACCTGGAGAAGACATGTTCGGTGAAGATTATGTGATCCAGCTGAGAAGAAAAATGGACAACATGCATCGATCCACTTATCATGATGTGTGGGAAGCATTGCTTAGTTTAAAGGAGCCCGCACTAGAATCCAATGTTCAGAAACTAGCTATGCCAAAGATTGAGTGCAGCCAGCTAGGTTGGAGGATCATTAGAGCATATGGTGGAACTAATCTTCCAAGATACTGGAGTCTGAATATTGATTTGCAGTTATTCTCCCAGTGTCCAGGTTATAGTGAAGACTGTCACTTGTTACTTCTATGCAACTGGAAATTGTAAAAGAGGATCCATTTGCAGATACAACCATTTTGTTTTAGTTTCGCAGGAGTTGCAGGAACAACTATCTCTTAAGGAAGTGGCAATGTAATATGAGCCATTTCCGACCAAACTAGTCATACTCTGATCCTCTGGGTCTCTCTGCCTTGTTTGGATCTTCTTACGGCCCCACTTGTCCTTAAAACCAGGAATGTTTGATGAAGGGGATGAACCTTCTTTACCTACCTATGGGGATGTCTACGCTCACAGCTAGCCGGTATGAATCAGTCATTCGGGAATGTACTAGAACCCTTTATAGGAGAATATTCGAGTAAAATTGTGAGAGCGCTACAATAGCAAATGGACAGTCGAAGAATTTGGTGGATCTTTCGGGAATGTCTTCGTTAATTATTTAAATATGCGTTTGCAGTTCTGTTATGTACAGTCAGTCAGTCGAAGCAGTGAGAACATCTATAAATTAAATGTAATATAAATTAATATAAGTAAATGTGTTAAATAAATTAAAAATATGTTGTGCCCGAGTGTAACAGTAGGAATAGTCATAAAAAAAAGTTGGTCCATAGGACCAGAATTTCCGATTGCATGGTGGCGCTTAAAGTGTTAAATAAATAAACTATTTTTAACTTAAACAATCCTTACAATACCATACCTGGATAAATGCATAATTCCTGATACTCATGACTGACTCACCAATAGTGGAATTTTCCATCAATGGGGAATTTGATCAGTTTATTAAGCATACAACCTAGAAAAGAATAATCTATCTGTTATAGTGACTTACTGAAGTTCAAATTAAAGGTACTACACCAATTAAACAATACCAATATAAAATCAAAAATACAATATAAATAGAAAGAAACTTACCTTATTTTTGACTTTAGTTATTCTCAAAAGAATTAAATCTTTTACAGCTTTCAATATAACATAAAATAATTACTAATAGTAGATTGTGAGTAAAATAATACGAGGGTGGATCAATAAGTACCCCAATTATTTCAAACGCGTAAACGCAACATGTGAGGGACTCGGAAAGCGGTAGGACTCGGAAAGCGGTAGGACTCGGCAAGCGGTAGGACTCGGGAGGATGGTTAAGAAAAAAATATCTGCTGCCCGGCAGACGTTGTTACCGAGGAAATCGTTAAAAAGATCCAAGATATGATTGTCGCAGATCGCCAAACGAAAGTGCGAGAAGTAGCAGAGGCCGTAGGCGTATCATACGGAACGGCAATTAATATTTTGCATGATATAAGGTAAGCGCCAATAATTCCCGGCCTGACATAGTTGCAGATATTTTATCAGGATAAAAGTTTAACATTTTATAACTACAAACCTTAGTAGACTGTGGTAACAAAATAAGCGACTTACGTCAAATAGTTTTTAATTGTCAGCATTTTGAACTAAGTTATCTCCGAAAATGTCTCAAGTGACGAAAATTGAGTACAGAGCGGTTATTAAATTTTTAACAAAAGAAGGGCTTACACCTAAAATTATTAAAGAAAGAAAGACTATTCGGTAGTGAAAGAATGGGCAAAACGTTTTCGCATGGGTCAGGAATCCCTTGAAGATGACGAAAGACCTGGACGGCCAGTGGAGGTGATAACGGAGGACAAAGTGGCCCTTGTGGAAAACCTGGTGCTAAGTGACCGACGTTTGAAGGTCAAGGAAATGGCAGAAATGACCAAGCTTTCTGATACCACTGTTTGCCGAATCCTCCATGACCATTTGGGTATGCATAAGGTTAGTGCAAGATGGGTGCCCAAACACCTTTCGGCGATTCAGAAGCAACGTCGTGTCGAGTGTGCTCGATCGTTTTTGGAACTGTGTGGAGATGATCCGAACCCCGTGTTGGAAACAATAGTCACTGGAGATGAAACTATGGTTCTTTGTTATGATCCTCTGTCGAAAAGGGACTCAATGGAGTGGCGCCGTAAGGGTGAAGCCCCCCCACGAAAATTTAGAGTCTGCCAATCAACGAAAAAGGTGATGGCTACGATCTTTTGGGATTGTGAAGAAATCCTTCTGATTGATTTTAAGAGACAAATACCTCCGGTAATGGGACATATTATGCCGCATTACTTCATAAGTTGCGGGAATGTATTCGGGAAAAACGTCGAGGAAAATTAACCAGAGGCGTGCGGTTGTTGCACGACAATGCGCCCGTTCATACTGCTGGCGTTACACAAGCTGCCATCCTAGATTGCGGGTTTCAAAATATAGATCACCCTCCTTATAGTCCAGATATGGCTCCCAGCGATTATTATTTGTTTAGTTATTTGAAAAAGAACCTTCGCGGGCGACGTTTTTGGGACGATTTTGAGTTACAAGAAGCTGTTTTGGCCCATTTTGAGGATAAACCGAAAGAATATATTTTTAAAGGGATTGAATTATTAATTAAACGTTGTAAGAAGTGCATTGAGGTTAAGGGAGATTACATTGAAAAATGATAAAAACTTGTTGTTGTACAGGAATTATTGGCGCTTACCTCGTAAGTTAAACATGAGAAAGGTATCGGCCCGATGGGTGCCGCGATTGCTTACGGTGGACAACAAGCGGATACGGCTGTCAATGTCGAAGCAGTGTTTGGAGCTTTTTAATTGAAATTCGCAGGAGTTTTTGCGTCGAGTCGTCACCGTTGATGAAACCTGGATACATTATTATACGCCAGAGACCAAACGGCAGTCGAAGCAATGGATTTTTCGGGGTGAATCTGCTCTGAAGAAAGCAGAAACAGTCCCATCGGCCGGAAAGATCATGGCCACGATTTTTTGGGATTCCAAGAGAATAATGCTCATCGACTTTTTGCAGAAAGGAAGTACAATCACAGGGCAGTACTATAGTGAATTATTGGACCGATTCGATGCAAAATTGAAGAAGGGGCTCATATGGCTAAGAAAAAAGTCCTGTTTCGCCACGATAACGCACCAACACATTCATCGAGAATTGTCGCGGTCAAATTGCAAGAACTGCAGTACGAATTGTTGCCGCACCCACCGTACTCGCCCGACTTGGCTCCATGCGACTTTTTTCTATTCCCCAACATGAAAACGTGGCTCGGGGAAAAAAATTCAGCTCTAACGAGGAGGTTATCGTCGAGACTGAAGCGTATTTTGCGGAGTTCGAGAAATCATATTTTTTGGAGGTGTTAAATAAATGGCAGAAACGTTGAGAAAAGTATATAGCACTAAAAGAAGATTGCGTTGAAAAATAGAAATTAATTTTTTTGAAAAACTTGCCTCTTTCTTTTTAACACGGATACTTTTTGTTCCACCCTCGTATACATGCCTCGGGAGAACTCATTCTAGCCTCTCGTCTGTGGCTTACCTCGGTAATCTACTTTGATGCTCGACTATAATACAGTACCCTCGCTCGGTATGTAATATACTATTTGTATTAATTACAAATTATTGATATTTGTTTAATTTAAGCTCATTCTCTTTAACTTTAAGTAAAGAAGGATTGTGTGATATAGAGGTAGCAAATAGATTAAAATAATTTAGATCAACATCTAAAATGGAATATACATGTAATCCACAATAACACAACTGAGGTTTTTAATTTTTGAAAATAAATTATGTCAAACCGATTAAATTCTTCTAAAAATCATTATTTATTGAAGCAAGAATTATGACCCCTAGACAAAATTTCGCAAAGATATGATAAGATACAGACAAAGATTACTAATAAAAATGTTGGTCAAAAATATTTCAAATATAGATTCATAAAAAAATTTATAATTTCCTTCCTGAAAGGTGTAGAAATTATATTTTAACTTTTACGATATTTAAAATAAAAATGTTAAAAAAATAATTATAAAATATGTATGTAAAAAAATTATTTCATTTATTGAATACACTTATTATTATAATAATAAAAAAAAACTTTAAGCTAAAATAATAAGACATAAAATTCTATTAATAATAGATATATTAATAACTTATATTTATTAATATATTAATGATTTCACAGGTATATCTGCGTATTGTTGTCACAAGTTTTGTATTTTGACTGTTTTAGAATTAAACGTATTTGTACCTAATAAACACTTTTTTGGCAAGAGAGTGATACATTTTTTAAGATGAACTCTAGAACAATAAACAAACACGTATTTAATGTCTGGCGTTCAACATCGAGAAAATGTATTTTTAGGTACTTATTTATATTTTTCCATATCGTATGTAGCAGATTTCATTTCTTTCATAAAAATTTAGTATTATAGGAAGTAAAATAGCGATATAAAACTGTAATGTCATTGTAAGTTGTTAAGCTTTGGTGCTTAATCAACCGAACTAATCTCAAAATATTGATATATCTAAAGAATCCAAATTTAGTTGAAATTAGCATAATAATTATATAAATGAATAGCGCGTATGAGTTAATGATATACAAATTAGAAAACTATAATATTTTTAGTAAAAACTAATTATTTACATTACAAATGTATAAGCAACTTAATTTTGTCTCTGTCTAACAAATTTGGACCAGTGGATTTATGGAGATAGAACAGGTAACGTATTTATCTACATTTATTGTCACGTTCTAGATTTAATTTTTATTTATAGTACACAGATTACGGTTACAATTACTCAACCAAGGGGAAGTAACAAAAATAATAAAAAAAATACTTTATTAAAGGTAATGCCTCCATTAATCTTAAGTGAGTATTGAATTAATTAGCATAACCATTCTGTAATGGATATGAAATTATATACATATATGCCTGCCTTAAATATCCATAAAAAACTTAAAATATCTATTGTCCAATAAAATATGTTTCATTCTTGTTTTAAATTGTAATAATGATTTTGATTTTAAAATTTTTAATTTAATACTTTCAATGCTAAAAAACAAGTGACATTTTTGTATTACTGTTTTACGAGTTGCTAAGTCTAGTTGGTTTTTCTTCTTGTTTTGTGAGTAACTATTAACGCTATTTGGGATTTTATAGTAATATTTATCAATTTTAAACAAAAGTGTTTTTTAGGATCTAATACTTTTAATTTTTTATATAGTTCTATTTTTTATATAGTTCTACACATTAGTTGCTCCACTCCAACCAATCATTCCATAGTTTATTCTTGATTTAACCAGGTACGATATATCCGGGATATTTGTAAGACATTTAAATTTGCATAGAAATGTTCTTAATGTATAAACTACTTTAAAAAGCTCAAATACACTATCCCTTTCACCTGCACCTGCTAAGACTTCCAAAAATTATTGCTGATCAGTTGAAAGTCGAACTAATTTTTGTTAAAAAAAAAATATTTTTTTTTTAATATTTTTCAAAACTGATTTTTCAAATGACAAATAAATGACGTAATTTAATGCTGTTATAATTTCTGTTTTTAATTCTTTAATAACTTTCTTAAACTCTTAATGTTCCCTTGACAGACGAAATAGTATGGAGACATTTTAATTTCAATAAAAAAATTATAAGCCATACTTTCGAGCAACCCTAAACAGTTTTATCATTATCCTTGACTGGCTCATATGACCAGCGCGATGTGTTTACATCCGAACATTCATCAGTGCCGATCTATTTCTGTGTTATGAATTACTAAAAATATTTTGATCTAAATATAGTTAGCCCGTGTTATTTTACACTCTCTCATCTTCTTCAAAAAAAAAAAAAAACAATAGAAAGACAGAATGCGAAACTAAAATACGGGTTTATGGTCATCCAAAATTAATGTCAAATAAAAATTCATTAATATATTTATTGATTTTATAATACATAAAGAAAAATAAAAATAAATAATAGAAGTTGAACGTGAAAAAACGAAAAATTATAGGTCATATTTCCTGCTAAAAGTTAATATATAGATAGTGAAAAGTGTTTACAAGAAAAAGAAAATAAAAGGTATATATTTTTTCTTTCCGTCAGTCAGAAATTCTTGTATGGCCTCATATATATAAAATACTTAATCCAGGAAATATTAAATTTTTATTTACTTGTACTTTAGTTATGGAGTATTTACTCAGGAATCATAAATGGTGAGGTTACAAAAGCCCTTCCTTAAAAAAAGAGAGAAAATATTATTAAATATGTAGAAAAATAATTATTAAACGTTTTTATTTAAACATAATAATGTAAATACATTAACTATAAACCTAATCTTGACTTTTTGTGGCGACTCCTACCATAATTCCCACCATGTCCCCGCTCTTTTCCCATCTAATATAACCTAACATTTTCCTCTTCTTTTTAAATAAAATGGCCTTTTACATTTCGGTCACTAATGTGGCCTTCTTTACTTAAAGTTAAAGAAGTATATTTTGCTAGTATATTTTGCTAGTAATAAAGGGCATAAAATGCGTTTTTTTTTAAATTTAGAGTGAACTCCATATACTTGCACCAATTCATTATGAAAATAAGATCATCCTGTACCTTTAACTGCAACTCTTTCTATTTAAACAATAACTGTATCATCTGTAAAACTATTTATGGTGAGTAATCAGAATGGGTCCAAGGACAGTGCCCTGTGGAAATCCACCTATTTGCGTAACTTACACAACTTCGCCAAAAGTTTACAATGTTTCGCTAACCACGTCAGCATCATTAGAAATGAACGATGCTAAAGGCAGTAGATTTTCCATTGTTAATATTAGAAATAAACAAATAGTTCCATAATAATAGTAAAGATTCAAATTTTAAAACTCATTGTGATTCATTTTACTTTTCATTACTAATTCAAAATAGTATATTGTTTAATAGGCAAGGAATAGTACTCATTTCATACGAGTATACTTTTTATGTGATAATAAGCTGCTGATGCCCATTTTAACTTCCCCACTAACCCACTAAAATGGGGGAGGTTATTGCATTCATTCTAAAATTGGAATTTGACATAATACCAGATCTTTACGTTTTGGGGCCCTAAGATTCTGAAAAACATGCTTGTGTTCTACGGCTTTTTGTTAAAATGATTCGGCCCAAGCCAGGATTTGATTTCCAAGTGTCATGGCATGCATCCATTACTCCCATTATCAATGCCACCTAAAATAAATAATAGGTATATTTACTTGCATATTACCCTGTATTTTTATTATATACGATTATGTTTATATTGAGTTTGTATAATAGATTTCTTACCTTCCTTGCAAGATATTTATCGTCATAAGGCATACTAATGAATTTAATATATCTTCAGTAAAAAAAATACTGACTTTTTTAGGCCGAAAACTTTGAAATAATGGCTATAATTATTATTTAGTAAACAAAAAATCTGATGTGTCCAACACATGACTTTCCTATCTAGTTTTTATAGGCTTTTTTCGGTTATTTTGTACAACCTATTGCAGTACCTCTATAAATTTTTTAGAGGATAAACTAAATAAATACATTTTCCACAAATATCTACCTCTAAACATTTTTCAATAGATTTTCATTAAAAACGAAAATACTGAAAAATTTTAATTTAGCACTTTTCCTACAATTTTTCCCATTACGGTCCATTTTAGAAAAATCATGTATAAACAACTTTTAGTTCAACAATTTTCTTAAAAATCAGAATTTTGCACATTTTATCAAATTTCTCGAATACGGACCATTTCAGGAAAATTTGACATAAAGCAAAAATTATAGATAATAATATTAGAAGTAACTTTTATTTGAACAATTTTCTTCTTCAAACATAAATAACAGATATATTTCATAAAATATAAGAACGGCCTCCCATAAAGTACCCCCCCCCAGATGTTCCGACTTTGTCCAAAATCTAATCATTTCACCTCAGGCCGAAATAAAACTTAAGTTTAAAATTAAATGTTTTTTCCTTATCCGTTTTTGAGTTTTCTTCAAAATTCGAAATTTACACATTTTCTCAAATATCTCGAATACGGTCCATTTTAGAGAAATTATGTATGGGATAAAAATTATAGAAAATTATATTTCAAACAACTTTTATTTAATCAATTTTTATAAAAAATTATTTTTTTTACATTTTGTCAAAAATTATAGATAATAATATTAGAAGTAACTTTTATTTGAAGAATTTTCTTCTCCAAACGTAAATAACAGATATATTCCATAAAATATAAAAATGACCACCTATAAAGTACCCCCCAGAGTCGGAACCTCTGCCCAAAATCTAATCAGTTCATTGGACTCTGGAATAAAGCTTAAGTTTAAAATTTGGTGTTTTTCTTTATATCGGTTCATGAGTTATGGTATATATAGACCCACACACACAGACACACACAGACATCATCGCGAAAATAGTCAAAACGGATTCAGGGGAACTCAAAACGTAAAAATCCGTCGAAAACTCGTCGTCGAAAAAATCATGATTCCTATACTTTCCTTATTTTTTGTATACAGATAGGAAAGTAAAAATAGATGAGTTTTAGTTGTTTTGTGGTTGGTTGTGCTGTTTACCATCATTAATCAAATTTTACAAAATACTTTTATAAGAATCACCAACAGAACTAAATTTTTTTATAAAATTATAGTTCAAAATTTTATTATTGTTTTATTACTACCATTAAATACTGCTACAAATCAGTTATATAATTGAATTTGAGTAAAAATAATTTTATAATCTTTATTATATAAACATTTTTTTAAATAATTTATTCCTAAATTGACTACAAAGTACTTTTCTTCAAAAAAAAAAAAAATATATGTGCTTAATATGGGATAAATTTTCTAGGACCCGTAAAATGAAGGAAATATTTTTTAGCAAGTAACCTTTAGTCTCAAAATAATTTTATAACAAAATAATAAAGTTAATTTGTTTTCCAGCAAATTTAAGTCTAGCCTTTAACAACAAATAATTAACATCAGCGGTTAAGACTAATAATAACATTATTATGTTAATTGGGTAGGGAATGACTACTTTCTACTTTGTGTTATCAGATAAGAGTGTGATGCGGAAATGATTCCTTTGTGTTACCAGATAAGGATCTGATACGGAAATGATTACTTTGGGTTATCAGAATAATGTTGATCAATAATAGCTGCAGCTGCAAAAGTGTAGTTTTTCATTATAGTACTTGAAAAAATCCTTACAGTAAGATTGTTTTAATGAAAAAGAATACCTACTAATACATAAACTATTTTTTGTTCTAAATATTTTTAATTGATTTTGAGATCTTTAAGAGTTTATAATTCCTTTCTTAAAAAAATATTTTTATAAATATAATTAATTAGTACTACTATAAATACAATTATCTAGATTTGTTCGTGATACCTTTTTTTTTAATAAATATTTGATCAACTTATCAAATAAATAAAGTTCATATTTATGAAGATTATAGTTATTAAATATACGTCAAATTACATATACGCTATAAAATATTTTATAAGTAAATTATGTGAAGTATCCTTATTAAACAATCGGTGTCCTTATTAGAATCTGTAAAAGAAGAAACTAGAAAATTGTTTGGTGCATTTTATAAAAAATTGTTATTTAGTTGGATGTTTTTTTCCCATTGATCTAAAAGTATTTTTTGGACATAGTAGTATTTGTATATAAAGTTGTACAGTTTGCATTCAATGACTATTAATATTCAGATTATTACGGTTGTTAATTTATTTAATAAATCATAGCTATTAGACATTTATATACAAATAATATTATATTGTTTCGTTTTTGCTCAAGCGGTTCTTATACAAATGAAATACTAGAAACTTAAAATCAGTGTCACAATTTTATATAAATTATATTAAAATTGTCGCAGTTAGTTTCGGTCTATGTGGCCATCATCAGGACTGAAATGCAAAACAAATTAGGCAGCGAACATACAATTATTTACGAAACGAGAGATCAGAATCATTATTAAGTTTTAAAAATATTTCTTAGATACATGAATTGAGTTTCAATTTTATTGGAGAACTCGACCACTGTGTAGAAAATTGTTATTTGGTTCTTATTAAAAAAATTATATTAATTTGTGTATTAATTTAAAAATTATGGATAAGAGAAATGAAGACACTTACTGGTACATCCGTCCTGACTTTTTTTTTTCGGTGCAGAGCTTGTGTAGTTTGCAATGTCAACCACAGCTGGTTGAAGGGGACCAAATAGTAAATAAAAAATTTGACCCGGTTTCAACCAGCTAAAGCTATACATCGACTGCGAGGGTTGTTTACGTACGACAGAGATAGGTGATCCCGTCTAGAGTCACACAGGTGGTGGTTAGGACGGACCCTAAGAAGGCTCGGAATTCCGTCGGTGTACGTGTAACCGAAGCCGCTGCTATTTCTGTTCCTGCTGTATCGGGACACTGGTTTCGGATCGGATAAACACACGCGAGTCACGGGCGCACACTGGGAACGCGGTCGTAGCGCCACGGCGTCTGCCGCTGGCGTCGCGACGCACTGAAGGGTTGATGCAGCCGCTGGAGCGCTGGAGGGATGATGAGAGATGCACCGTGGCATCTTCAGGGATGGCGCGACGAGGTATCGGCGTCGCGACGGAGGTCCAGATCTCGACTGAGCGCTGAGCTACGGCGGTGGTGGCGGCGGCGGCGGCACAGCATCGCGTCGCGTCTCGAGCTAGTGAGCGCGGGCCATGCGCGCCCGGTTCATCCTCTGTGTGGTGGTGATGGGCACACCCACCACGTCCACCCGCGCCCTACGCCGCCGTTCGTTTGCCGCTTCCGCTTCTGCTGCTGCTGCTGCTACAGCCGCCGCCGCCGCCGTTCCGCGTTCTTGCACATTTTCTTTTCCTCCTCCCTGAAAAATCATCCGGATTACTTACCTATATTCCCCACTATGCTGGACACTTCAAAAGAAATGCCGACACTTTAAGAATGTTTTCTTGGCCCACTTTTCGTATGCGATGTTTTTTTTACGCCTGATTGGATTCAAACAAGAGAATTCAAAATACACTTTGATTAATATTAAACACAAAGCTTAAAACAAAGACTTTTTAAGAATTTTATTTTTTTGTTTGTAGAAAGCAATCTTTATTTTTCTTTGCAGTTCTAGCAATAAATACAAAAATATCGACATTCTTCTCTATGATTTTATTTGAAATAACAGTTTTTGAACTAATTCAAGATTATAATTAGAGAGACGCTTAAATGGTGGTTCCCACCTTATCGAGACTGAGGCCCACAAGGGTAAACTCGTAGCGTAACAAAAACGAGAAATGATTTAACTTAGAACGAATGCTGATGTAGTATTAGGACGTTGAATTTTTTGTTTTGTGAATCATTTTCACAAGCCTTTTGATTAGGGTTTAAAAACTTGTTCGAGCTATTTATCCAATAATAATTGGCCCCTTTACCTCTTAAGCCTGCTCATGTAAAATATTTGGGCTCCTTACTTCGTCTATTTATATTCTATTAATAAAGGACAGAAGGATGAGTATTGCAACTATGTTAAAAGAAATAAATGGCTTTCAGTTCTGAATTATGTTCAGTACATGACTGATATTTTTTTATAAAATAAAAATGACATAGTACCATCGCATCAGATCTATTAGAAAAAAATTCAATAAAATTCGCAATATCACAACTATAATACAAGAAGCCAATTTGACTTTCATGTACGGCAAGCCATCACTAAGAGTTCCCAAAATACAATTTTTAATAAAGGTTTAAAAAATTTAATAGACTTCCTACAGAAATTAAAAAAAACAACAATAAATGTATTCAAAAGTAACCTCTAACAATACTTGATAAATAAACAGAACGGATATACTTTCTTGTGATAATACTCTTTAAACCTGCCCATTTTAGGTATTTCCCTTAATTTATTGTTATTTTACCCCTCGTTTTACCCGCATTTATTATAAATTATTTCTGTTTTGAGATCATGTACTTTCTTTTCAAAAATTACTTGATGTTATATTAATACTACTTACTATATTTAAATTATTAATAGTTTCGCGATGATAGATTATAGCAACTTATAGCCACAAAACTATTTTTGTGTTAAAGTAGATGCATAGAGAGCAATGTAATTTACAAAGACCTTCTTTCAACATACAAATAAATGATAACTTTATAATTAAAATGAAAAATAAAACAAAATACCTCGGTATCATAATTGATCAAAATTTTAAATGGGTTGATCACATTACGTCATTAAAATCTCAAGGTAAGAAGATTCATTTTTAAATTTTATGAATTGAGAAAATTTATGACTAGGAGTTTACTGATTATTATTTACAATTCGCTGGTTGAATATGTAATCCAAACTCGTATAATTAAAATTATCTACAAAAAAAGCATTATATCCTACCTCTCTTTTATATAATAAAAAGTGCTTTGTATAAGAACATTATATTATCTGTCTTGCTGTACCTTTATTTATGGAAAGCCTGAATTGAGATACACTACAAATTATTTGCAATAAATATCAAAAGAAGCATACTTTTTTAAATAATTTGACTTTTAAGAGCCATTCACACATCACAGTTGACATCTTGATACTTGACAGGCACTGCCAAGCATTATTCTGATTTTTGCCAAATAAAATGGCTGGTTAATTATTCTATGGGGTTGCGACAGAGAGCCAGTAAATTTGATGAAGGTGTTTTTGTGGCTAGGGGCAAAATAGTAGTACGCTTAAGTTAGCACCACCATAAAAAGTCATTTTTAACAAACTGCTTATATATTTTTCATAAATTGGAAGGCTTGGCGACTAATTTCGAATAAAAAATAGCCTTCAAAATGGCTATGGTTGCAAGTATGAAGGTCGCAACCCGCCTTAGAAATTTCACCTTTACTATCAACAGCAGGAGTGCGTTTAGGAACCTCGCACGGCGCGTCTGGACCCTATTCTAATGTATGTGGTCGTGCGAGGTTTCTAAACGCACTCCTGTTGTTTGACAGGTCCTTAGAGAATGTTTGCAATTTATGGAATGTTAAAAATGTTAGGAATGTTGACGTTAGAAATAATTGAAATTCCTAAAATTGTCACGTAAGAAATGCATAGGCGGATTTTAAGAAAATTGATATTAAAGCAGTTAGGATGAACCGAACATTCTGAAAATCAATAGGATTTTAAGTTAGAAGTAATTATTCAAGAAAATCAAAACCGCAAGTCAATCAGAACTTTCGTTCTAGAGTTATCGTGCCGGCATACATACACACAGACGACCAGACGAATTTTTTTTTTTTGCATTTTCGGACTCAGAATTATCGGAAACATGAAAAAAAGTTTTAAAAAATGGGGGTATGAAAATGTTTTCGTCTGCACGAATGCAATACTGAGGCCCCATAGGAAGGTGCAAAATATTTTTTAATATACATTCATGATTGCTGATGATTTAATCATAAAAACTTATAATAAACTATGATAAAACTTATGTTGTTCTATTCTGCTGTTACAAAAATATGTTCCCTTTCTATAGAAACATAATAAAGTTAATATTCGGCAGTTTGTAATTAAATGTAAATTAACTGTTATCTTAATTATAGTAGATAATATTATAAAGTTTTACCAAAAGTTGGATTCCTACCATAATTGTAGGTGTAAAAAATATTCTATAGAATCCCGATTACTTTATGGGATTCTTTATAGGAAGAGGGGGGGTTGTTTTTCCTACTTACTCCTGGAAAATTTCAAGGGAAAAAATATTTTGTGTAAATTTTATTCACTTGCAAAACTTGGCCGTTTTTTTTAATTTCTCTGTTTGCAATTTTCATACACTGTTTATACCCACCAGACGATATAAATAACAATGTGTGATACCTGAAAATTAGGCCCCAACACCAAGTAAACAGCGTCTTGTAAGAAAATTAAGTTTTTCTTGTAGATTACTCAAAATATCTTATGATGTAAACACATTCAATGGACTTAATGAAATGCATATTTAAAAAACGTATAATGAACTTGAATAAGAATATTAAATGATTAAATATCACTTTATATTTTTTATTTTTGTTACTTTTTGTATTGGTGAATTTATACAACAAGTTAGTCTATGAAACAGGAAATAAAAATAAATGAAAGGAAAATAAACTTAAATTACCTGGTTTTTATGTTTATTCTGTTTTTAACCTTAATAATTACGGATTATATATAATTATTTGAATTTAAAATTTATACAATTTTTAAAATTTAATTGAAAAAATAATACCAATTTAAAAAACTAATTAGTAAATTCAACTTATCGTACTAGTGTTTTCAACGACGAAAAACGAATCCAGTAATATTTATTGCAAGTGTTTAGGTTATGTTTTATGTTTGGCATACAGAGCCAGAGATTAGGGACATAAAGATAGGAAACGCATAGGTCGTTTGTAGACAGACCTGTGATGCCAAATATTTTTTTGAGAGATAGTAGAGTAGAGTAGAAAAATGGTATTTCGACAAAAAATCGTACATTAGGTACATGTATAGCATAATATAACTTAAATGGAATAAAAAAATAAAGAAGAAACAACAGTTTATTTATTAATAATTTATTTAAACACTTATTTATTTATAACACTATTATTCTAATTTAATATATATATATATATATATATATATATATATATATATATATATATATATATATATATATATATATATATATATATATATTTCGAATGTCTCTAAACTGTTCACTATTTATATTCACTGTCCATATAATAACTGACTTTTGTTGGTCCTCCACCAATATTTATATACAAATTGGTGGTCTAGAATTACCAGAATGTACCAGAAACGTTATCACGTTATATTTAGACTAGAAATAGTATCTCGTTGACTCTGGAATGTTCGCGAAAGTGTCTCCACCATAGTCGTCACATAGTTTTGGTCTTAAGGGGTTTAATTATGTATAATAATCGGACAAGTTGAGCCTAAAAGGCCAAATAATACAGAGAGGGACTTGGAGTATTAGAGCATGACTGAATAATGAAGTGGCTCACATTACACTATTTATTAAAATGCTTACAACGAAAAAAAAAATAAACAAAATACGTGAAACTTTATATTAACACATTTAAAATAATCAATGGCTGTCACTTGAGAGTGATTGAAATTTTGCATGCAAGCTTTTTTTACACCGTCGGTGTTGGTACAAAATCACCATGGTCAAAATCACGATAAGTGAGAACGAAAATGACTGCCTTCAGAAATTACGAACGGCCTATGAATATTTGCAAGTAGTATTTGATTTTTATTGTTTTATGTTTTGAAGTTGTTGCAGATATTCAAATAATCCTACTAAAAAAGTGAAGATCGTATTTTTAAGTACGATTTCACTGATGCAATCGTACATCGTACAGAGAGTTAAAAAAAATCGTATAAATACGATTTAAACCGTACGGTTGGCAACACTGAAAGAGACAGTTTTTTTTCCTGGGCTCGTCTGACTATGTATCTCCGAATAACACTGAAGCCTATTGGCTTATTGTGTTTTACCCCATGTTAGTTCATAACACCCACTCTATCACCTTTGTACCTTGTACAAGTTTGTACAGATCCTTGGGTGAGTGGGTTCTATACGTTGTTGGATCAACCTGGGGTTGTCCAAAAAGAGCCTGTCTTTTGCGATCTACAGCTTCGCATTCGCACAGTATGTGTTTGGCCGTTTCTGGTTTCTTGTGACATAGTCGGCACCTGAGTTCCCCGTTGTACATGCCAATTTTGTTCAAGTGTCCCTTTACTGGGGCGTGCCCAGTCATGAACCCATGTTATCACTTTCAACTGGTTCCTATTCATTAAGAGTAGTTCTCCAGTTCTTTTGGGACATGGTCTGCCTATGAAGGCTTTTCCATGTTCCTGTTTTGGGGTTCTTCCCCAATAGTTGATATGTTGTTCCCGAATCCAGTCATTTATAAAACTCCGGACTGTACTTTCTGGTAGTCCTGGGTTTGTGTCTGGTTCCGGTGTTTCTTTTGACCCTCTTTTTGCAAGTTCATCAGGCTTTTCGTTGCCTTCGATCCCTTTGTAACCTGGCACCCAAAATAGTTTTACTCTATTTCGGTCTGCCAGTGTTCTTAGTTCTTCGATGCATTCCCATACCAGCTTAGACGTAACTTTCTGACTCGATATGGCCTTAAGTGCCGCTTGGCTGTCTGACATTATTTGAATATGCTGATTTTCGACAGCTCTTTCATTGTTCGTTTTTGCACATTGCAAAATTGCGTATACCTCGGCCTGAAATACCGAGGAATGTATTCCTATTCGCTCCGTGCGCGACAGCAGCGCCAATTCGTTTTGGTACTAATGGACTATTTCTGTGTATACTGACAAATACAATTTTTAATAGAATTCGTAATTAAAAAGTATATATGTTAGTTTTAATAAAAGTATATGGATTTGTAAAACAAGTAAAACATTAATTTGTTATTATTATATATTTTTATTGCTTAAATTAAAGAAAATTATGTATAATCAATTAAAATCAATAATAAAATATAGGCAGGCAACAGTATTTACTGGAAAATGTATGAGAAGTTGCCTAAGTCTAATAAGTTGTCATTGAAGGATTAGTCTATTCTGTCAAAATAAAAAAAAATACCATTTAATAATAGCGTGAAGTTAAAATATATAAAACAAGGATCGTTATTTATATTTTCATTTTTGTTCGAAAGAAAACATAGAATGAATAATTAAAACTGGTTTCCCATTAATTGCATTCCAGCCACATAAGAATCAAAGGCAGAAATCTTGAAATCTAGTCCTTGCTGAATGAACATTTAAGAATAAAGGGATATTAAAGAATATCGTAAAATGATAATTTATTGTTTATTTAAAAACTTTCTAGTTTCTGATGTCTATTATTTCCAGCATTACTG
This sequence comes from Psylliodes chrysocephalus, assembly GCA_927349885.1. Lineage (NCBI taxonomy): Eukaryota > Metazoa > Arthropoda > Insecta > Coleoptera > Chrysomelidae > Psylliodes > Psylliodes chrysocephalus. The sequence goes on along the minus strand of OV651815.1, from coordinate 86,977,210 downwards.
TTATTATTACAAAAATAAAGGTAATTTTTCTTCTTATTGTACACCTATCCATTTATTTCTTTGATTTAATTTCTAATTTGCTACTGAAATTTTTTAAGTTTCACTGTATTTTTTTTCTAGTATTTGTACAATTTTCAACACAGCAACTTCGGTCGCTTATTGTATTGTCTACTTTTTTTGAAAAAAAGTAACATGTATACGTGTATTTGATATGCCAAAATTACAAAATATCGCCCTAAAATGCACGAATTATCCGCAACTAGCGCTAGTATCGCACGGAGCGAATAGCATAGCTATGTTTTTTTTTTTTTTTTTTTTTTTTTTTTTTTTTTTTTTTTTTTTTACGCCCTTCAGACCTCCCGTGCTACACCCTAATCCGTCTGTAGTCTGGCAGCACTGCAGCCTGCGGCTTATTGTACCACCATTTGAAGGTCCTACTACTTTCCCATTCACACCCTCATTCATTCCACGTCGTCGATGGTTAAACGCTAGTTGGATGTTGGATGATGAATCCCATGGTGGACACGGCCCATGGTGGATCCTCCCAGCGGTCACCCATCCACGACGTGACCGGAGAGATCACTGCTTAACTGTTGCGAGCAAGTGGATGCACACTAAGCTGGCGGCTAGCTTCTCCTGCATAGCTATGGTTAGTATCAGGGTTTTTGGAGAATACTCCTGCCCCAGTGCCTTCCGCAGTCTTAGACCCGTCTATATACCAGGTTTGTTCCTGTCTTTTAGCATTGGTCTCCCTTATGGTGATCTCCGCTCTTTCCTGTATTAAAACCTCAAAGGGAGTATTAAAAGAGTACCTCTTGGTTATGTGGTCTGATCTCATGTCTAGCACGTCTCCTGTCACTAACCTTGAGATACTCATGTGACCTGGCCTAATGTCAAGATTTCCCAGTGTATTCCCTAATCTGTAAGCACCTAATCTTGCCTCCCCTTGTATCACATAGTGAAGAGGTGGGAGTCCTATTAGTGCTTCCATTGCAGCAGTGGGGGTTGTTTTCATTGCCCCCGTTATTCCGAGGCAGGCAAGTCTTTGTACCTTGCTTAGCCTCGTTATTGCTTTCCTTTGCTGTGTTTTTGGCCACCACACCAAAGCTGTGTATGTTATTATCGGTCTCACCACCATGTTATAAAGCCAGTATACCATGTCTGGTTTTAACCCCCATTTTTTTCCAAAGGATCGCCTTGCCATCATTAATGAGGTTTCCGCTCTCTTTTTGGTTCTTTCTAGATGCTGGTTCCAGGTAAACAGACAGTAGACAGTTTGTAAATATAAACGTCAGTTAGTTTTATGTATATCGAAGAATCCTGCATTTAAATTTTGAGTTCATGATTGTGTTGTCTTCTAGATGAACTAAGCGAAATGGTTATGGCTGTTTTTGTGTGAAATTTGAGGACAATAATTATATTTTGTAATATTACAATAAGTCGGATAACGTATTACATTAGTAACACATGCCACATGAATAAATTTAACAACCCCAATATGGCACTCTTTAATTAACCAAAGTAAGATCTAGTCATGTAAGTAACATAAATAGTAACCAACTACTTTCGCCACAAAGTAGGTATGTATGTATTATTTATTGTTTTAGAACAAGAAAATGGCTTCAAAACGTTAGAAAGAAGATTTGAAAATTATATAAATTCCCATTATTGAGTTTGCACTCAACATTTTTAAAAAAGACACCATTGGCCATTTGTTTGCAAAATATAAACAAAAATGTAATGTTACAAATAACGATCAAAAATTAAATAATATTTGTCATCAATAGATTTAAAATAATTAATCGATAATAGACTGTAAGTGTAGTATTCTTTTTAATAAATAATTTAGCGTAATTACATTGTTTAAATTTATTTACAAGAACATGAGAGTGCAGTCGATATTTATACAACCTTTATTATCAGGTTTTTAAATTTCTCGCTGGGTTGTTTAATATTGATGAAAGCGCTGCATAGTGCTGGTGGTTGTTAAGCATTGGCTTCTTATGAGCGTTTCCTATCTTTATCTCCCTTATCTCTGTACAGAGCTGTAGAATTAACTGCCGCATTAGAAAGAGCGAGACTCCTGCTAAATTGAGTTGGGATGATTTGTAAGAATTGGTTTATCTGAGGAAGGGGCACATATTTTATAAATGAACCAGTCCGTACAACTATGACTCCCGGTTTACACCGTTGCCGCACTGTAAAATAAATCGTGTACTTTCCTGTAAATCATCCCCAGTTACAGCAATCCTAAAAAGACATTAAACACGTAATAATTGATACTGAGAATGTAAATATGTAATATTGAAAGCCATTTGTACATTTTAGAGCCTTAAACAATCATAATATTTTGGCAACTACGTGGATAATAACGTCAATGCTTGAAATTCAATATTTGTAAACAAATTGGTTTTGTAGTTGTTAGTTTGTGCCTTGTCAATACAATAATTAGAAAAATGAAGAAAACGTATGATAAGAAAGTACTGGTTACTAAGATGAAAACGCTACGTTGGGAAATAGTTTTTCTCAAAATTCTGTTGATTTCTTTTTACGTATTAATGTTAACCGACAATATCATTCCTAAAACAAATATCAGTGGCATTTCGAAAATACAACTCTAATTAGGAATATGTATGGTTTTAAGAATCGTGAAATACAAAAAAGTGAAAACCTATTATAAAATATTTAATGTGTGATGCAAACGCTCATGTGAACACAATCAGCTGTTTAGGTAGTAGAGACAAACATCTATTTTTGTTTGACCTTTCATTTCGAATTTCAAATCGACCACGAGTCAATTGCTCTAATAAAACCAGACTTGCAGAATTAATAAATTGATATTCACTATTTGATTTTACGTTTTCTAGAAATGAATATTTGATTGATCATTGATTGTTTCATTTGAATTAAGCAAACTAATGACTCATGCAGATGCAGTCGAACAATAAATCTAGAAAAACAAACGCAACGATTTTACGTTACATAAATGACATATTTTGAGGAAAGATCAATCGCTGGATGAAATTACAACGTTAACAGTTAAATGATTTTTAAAACCTAGTTTAGTTTAGTAGAATTTTCATTTATTCGGAAAATAGTATTTATTTAACTTTTTCGGATGCCAACAAAATAAATCTGACCAGAGAAGGGTACCGATAAACGTTAGATAGTCACAATGTAATAATAATAATTTATTCAACCAATCAAATTAAAATATAATTTAAGCTACAATTTGTTATTGAATAAGTGGTTACCCACTTGTTTCGAGAAAAACAGAATTTACAATTATATACAGCTATGTTATCATAGGCGCCGGAATTCAAAAATCGCTTAGGGTGCCCGGATTCTATGCAGAAAATGGGGGCTATCTTTCCCCCACCCTCCACACCTCACTTAAAGGCACCACCGGTTTTTTAAAAAGCTATTTTAAAGTTGATTTTATGAAAATTTTCTTGAAAAAAAAAGGTATTGTCAACTGTCCAATTGTAGGATAGGCTGGAGGCTCCCACCCAACCCTATATGCTCAGTGCAGCCACCACTGGTATTTTAAAGTATTTTTACATAGATTATAATCCCCGAGTTTTAAATCGCTATTGTCTTCCTAGCCATGATCTTTATTTTCTGTAAAGGCCTACCAGTTACTCGAGTAAATGCTAGAAATGCTGACCCTGGGCCTCCATGCAATAATAGATAGTCCAAGCGGCGACCGCCGTAAAAAGGTGGTCAACCAGAATAAGTAACAAACCATCAGTCTGGTAGTCTATGACTTGTCCAATTTTTTTTTTAAATAAAATTTGTATTTTATTTTTATTGTAAAATTGATCTACATAACTTAAATATAATTTTTTAGTTTACGATGGCGTTTTGATTAGATGAATATAGAAATTCGAGTCTAGCGTTCTTATTCTTGACGCAACTGTTTGTCAGACCACCCCCAACAAATTTATTACAACAACAAATTTTCTATACAAGGTATAAGAAAAAATTAAACGTCAAATTTGTCTAGTTTTTATTCCTCTTTCGAATAAAATTGGTCTGGCACGTTCATACTTGACCAAAATTCTGCCAGACCAAGATTAAGCAAGTCCTTCTCTATTGCTTGTAAAACTCAAGTTTTTTTCTATTATTCAATCAATTTTTGAATTGTTCTTGATTTTTAAAGCATATTTTACAACAGAATCATACAAAAATATTTACTCATCACTGTACTAAAAACAAACAGATCGATTTTAGAATTGTTTATGAAATTCTATTTCAATTTTGTTAAAAATGATTTGTGAAGGTTTTCTGAAGTTCTTAGGTTCTAAGTTAGCAAATATTCTAAAGAAGATAATTCATAAAAAAAGATAATTATAAATTTAATTTACCAATAGACTTATCCTACTGTCCACATATTCATATGATAGTGATAATGGCAGTATTTGAGATGAACCAGCAGAATCGGTAACAAAATCAATTGAATTGGAAGAAATATTTGGTTCAGCCTAATATTATTAAATGCACTTAGACAGACCGTAAATTTATTTAGACAATATAGATTAGATTAGATTAGAAGTTGGACGTTATTTGTCCTTGTCCACCGCGACTTTTTCAGATCTATTGAGGGACTATGTTTGTTTTAGAGTATGTCGTCTAGCCTAGTCTTTTTTATTAGACTTAGTAGCTTTGACAGTGGCTCCCGCATGTAGTTGCATGCATTTGGCTTTTATTCGCCCAATGTTAGAAACCTCATTCCAGCCAGGCCTTCACATTGGCACAGGACGTGGAATGATGTTTCCTCTTCTTCTTCACAGAACCTGCACAAAGTTGCTTCTTCTACTGGAATTGTAACATTCATGTGCCTTTTGAGGCGACAGTGTCCAGTAAGAAGGCCTACTGTTATCCTAACTATTTGACGCTTTTGATCCAGTAGGTCTTTCGTGAACTTGGCCGATGGTTCCTTGATGAACTGTTTGGCCTGTCTCAGTCTTGGATAGTTGTTCCACCATTTCTGAGACTCTTTTTGCATCCATTGTCTAATGGATGCCTTGCACAATGCCTTAGCAACTCCGCAGAAGGATTCAGGGCCTGTCATGGCCTTATCTGAGCCTTCTAGGGCTAATTCGTCGGCTTTTTCGTTGCCCTGATATCCTTCATGGCCTGGAACCCAGGCTAAGGTCACCTTATTTTGACTACTTAGCTCTGTCAGGTCTTCTAGACAGTCTTTCACCAGTCTTGATTTGATTTCTGATGAGAGAATTGCCTTTAGAGCTGCTTGGCTATCAGAGTATATGACAATAGTTTTGCCTGATACTTGCTGATTTAATATTTCTCTTGCACAGTGTTGTATGGCTATTAGCTCAGCCTGGAAAACTGTTGCATATTTTCCTAAACTCGGCGAAATCGTTGATTTCGACTTGGGTCCATAGATTCCAGCACCGGCTCCTTCCTTGGTTTTTGAACCGTCTGTGTACCAGACGAGTTCAGCCTGTACGGGAGTTCCTTTTTCCAGGATTCTCGGGCTGGTATTTGAGTTTGAAAATTTCTTTCAAATTTGTATGTGGTTATGGCTGTATCAGTAGGCATAGCTAGAACATTGGTATAATTTTGATAATACTATCGATATTATCGATAGTAACTCTTGAGAATATCGGCAACTATCGATAGTATCCGACCACTAGTTATTACTAAGTAACTGTTAAATATAAAATGTAAACCATAAATTAATAAATACTTGACCACCGGTGGAATCATTATGCACAAGGAATATTAAAGCGTTCTTAGCCTAGCACAGAAAAAAATCTTTTGCTGCTTCATTGGATTAAAACATTTTGCGTTTTTCTGGAAATAAAGGCGAATAGAGGTAGATAGAAATGGGGTGATCAATCAGATCAAAGCCAACTTCATCAAATGTGTACGCCGCAATCGAAGGAGATGAATTGCAAAAAAGATTACCTTTGAAAATGTTTCCACTGCGTTTCTTTCCATTTTTTATCCGAAGATTATTTAATAATGAAGATAAATATTTTTTCGTTACGATTTTGCCCTTTGCTAAGTAGTTTGTTATAATTTCTCGGATGTTTTCCCAAATTATATTGTACGATATACCTACAATGCATAGGATATACATATACCCAAAAAGTTTTATTATAAAATTATTCCTAGTGTCAGTATTAAATATAAGTATAATACAGGGAAAATAAATAAAGGCTATAATAAAATAAATAAATGAAGACAATGATGCATGGTTTTATACAGGATGTTCCATCTCAGACGTATATTTCTTATCCTATAGTAATTGGAAAAAATTCCCGAAACACGTCGGATGATTTTCTTTGTTCGACATCTTTTGACGTATATTTGAGGCTTGAACGAGCAACCCCCTATAAGGGGGCGCTTCAAGCCCTCAAAATTGAATAGGGAATTGTTTTATCATGCTTACAATAAAAAAAAAACAAAACTGCATTTTAAATCAAATGTTCAAATTTTCCTTCATTGACTTCAATACAATAATAAATTCTCTCGAACTAATAAATCGACGTCTTTTGGGAAATTTTTCCAATTACTATGGGGGTGGCTCGTCTGAGATGGAACACCCTGTATAAACCTTATATCGAAATTTAAAATGATTTAATATTTACCGACCGTCAGAGGGATTGTTCTTCCCCTGAATTTATTGCTGCTTGCTAACATGATGGAGGGTACTTGGTTTACATGATTATAAATTAATATAATTTTTTTTTGTTGCAGGTATGTTGCAGTTATTCAATTTTTAAGGAATAAGTAAGTCCTAATATACGTATTTAATAGTTTAAAAGTTAATAAATATGCGACAGTATTCCAGGTAGAAATAGCAGCAATACATTGGCTGCGCAAAAAAGATATTAAGGCATAAGATAAATGGAAAACCCTTTGTCATATACTCAGACAGTCAAGCGCGACATTAAAAGCACTCAGTTCTATGCACGTATACTCAAGCTTGTGTGGGATTGTTTGGAAGCCCTAACAGAGGTAGGTAGTCAAAACAGACTGTTCTTAGCCTTGGTACTAGGCCACGGAGGACATGAGGGCAACTACGAGGCTTATTTGCTAACCCAAGAAGGAGCATCAAAGGCTCTTATTGACCCAGAACACGTCTGTAGTGTTATTAAGATAGCTATTAGAACATGCACAAAGCAGTGGATCTTTAAAGAATCTTAGGAATCGTGGAAAAATTTGCCATTACAGAGACATGCCAATGAGTCTTTAAAAGGACAATCACATAAACTCACCGAGATTCTACTAAGGCTTAATACGTAGAGTACTAGTAGGTCTATTAACAGGGCATAGTAAGCTTAACAAACATATATCGGTCTGACAGAAGAGACTTTGTGCTGATTCTTTTAAGAAGAGGAGAAAACTGCAGAACACATATTGTGCTATGCGAAGGTATATCAAGACGAAGATTCCTTACACTTTGAGAAGAAAAACCAAAGGTAACTAGCTACGGCGGAGTACTACTTCCTAGTCTATGATATCCACAATAGATCTATAAAGGTCTAGGTATGGGAAGTCACATGGCCCACAGTCCTAATTAAATCTAATCTAATCCACTTTTGCCATATGTATCGTCCAATTATATAGAAACCTATTATACGATTTCTTAGCGTTTTTACTCGAACTTTATTTGAGGGTTACTCTTGCAACAGGGACAGTAGCCATATTTTTTGGACTGTATTCCTTCAAATGGCGTTCATTATCAGTAATATCAGTAATAACTGACACCTTAGATTCCAGTAGTTGACAGTGATTGGTTCCATGATGTTAGAAGCTTTGAACTAATGTATACAAAGGTTACCTTTAAATTTTAATTACCAAATGTTCACACCCCATACTATTTGTACAGTCTAATAATACACATACATTGATTGATAAATTTCAAGTAGTTTCTTAACGGCTTCACCACAAAATTCTATAAACTACGTGCACCTTTATTACTACATTAGCCACCATCTTGTTTCTAGGACATTTAACTAATAATTATACTTCCAGTTTACAGATGGTGGTAGTAGTACCTTCAAACGTTTTACATAATTGTATATGCAAATTCATTCTTATTTTAACCAAAATTTAAATAATGTGTCAACTTTTGGAGAAATGTCAACTAATTGGTTTTTTACCTTATGCACAGTGCACATTGATTGTACTAAAAGGTACTAATGATCAAAATGTCAATCGTTTTTGGACTTTTACCTTTCGTACAACTTAAACAGACATCTTACAAGAGAATGCTAGGTACTTAACACTCTAACAATAATAGTTTTTTAAGTAAGTTTGAAATATTGAATACTCTAATAATTTTTGCATAAAATAAATTCATAGAAATAATCGAGTTTATATTTAACCTATTTGTGCTACTTATTGAGACTCTTTCATAAACATAATTCTAGTTTGAAAGTTCCTCTTTGAAAACTTTTTTACGTAAATATTTTCAAATATAAATTAGCAAACATTTTGCATACTTGCGGATTCTTGACTTAAAAATAATAATAATCATTCCAAGTTTTAATTTCCCTTAAATTACCCTCTGAAGAGTGTAATTATACTCTATACCGTATAATTAGTTAGATAAATTGCAGTAAAATTCCTAGTTGAAACAACAATTATGAAACCGTTTATTTCTATGTGTAAAACCGTCTTCTGGTAATTATTTTTAAAAGTTTTAACCGCGTCTTGTAACTTTATTTATTTTGTTAAATAATTATATCAAAACATGTTTCTACGAGGATCAAAAATTAATTTTAACTGATTTATAACGAGCGATTGATAAAAATCATAATTGGAATTATAAATATAAATGTTTTATGTTGGTACTTTAGCCACTTCCACAGAATGGCACTTATTACTTGACATTTTCATTATAAACAAATTTATTACCTAAAAATGATAATGCAATAAAAAAAGGAACAATTATTTTAATATCGAAATCGTAATCAAAATTTATATAAAACTGTAGAAATTATTAAAAATATTGTCCATTATTAATGATTGTTTAGCAAAAAGTTTTTTCCCCTCTGCTTGAACATTTTCCTAAGTTATTCTGTTACCAAAAATAAGTGTGCCTAAATATTTTAGCGAATTGCGGTCAATAGTATTCTACCTGTCTGTTCAAAAATTTTAGAGAAAGTAATGAAAATGCTAACAAATGTTGTTTAAAGTACAATAACATTGTGACTATCGTTAGAAAAAAAATTGTAACTTTTTAGTCAAGGAGCAAATTGAGACACGTATATCGTATATCGCGTAGTATTCTTTTTAAATAATTAAAAGATTGGTAAATTATTTGTAGTCAGTGATACGTACTAGTTCCTATCCATTAAAAAGTTAAAGTAAGTTGTTTTTCTGTCACTGCAAACTTGGTGACCATGAGAAAGTTACTTCTTTTGACCTATATAATATTAAAATAAAAAAAATTCAACAGAGATCTGAAAATTAATGTTTTTGGTGCGGGTACTTATTGGTATATGAAATTTGCAAAAAAAAATTGTTTATACGAGGTTACAGAACAGTAAAACTTAATAAAACAATTTATTTTATACTCTTGATCTACAAATCTATAAATTGACACATTTTAACAACTTATAAATCGAGAATTAAAAAAGATATCGAGATGCAGTTTTCACTAAACCTTCTACATTTACTTCAAGTTTTTCTTGACATTGTTGCCACATGTAATTTTTTTCTGGAAAGTGCCGAAAAAAAAACGAACTTTTTTGAACCAAAATTGTGAGCTTATTTTAAATAGAACACCCTATAATTTTTAACATCCTCGGAAAGACCATTTCTTCCCCTTTCCAAAAATGTATACATTGTAAACATTTACTTTATTTTTTAGAGAAACATTCACTTTTTTATGCAACCATATCAATAACTTCCAAACGTAAAGTTTCACAATTAATTAACTTATAATTTGGGAGTAAGGCAATGTATTGATAAAAGGTTTTCACCAAAATTCTTGGAAATGTTTAAATTTTTTTCTGACATAGTTGCCAAATCTTAAACTTGTAAAGTTTTCGTAAAAAAAAAATTAAATTCAGATTAAGGTCTTATGACGAATGAAACATTTCGTATCTCTCATAGTCATTAGATAGTTTATTTCTTCGCCTTTTAAAAAAAGTCAATTTTTTATAATTTTTTTATTGTTTTAATAGGTTTTAATTTTAGGTAATTAAATCAATGTTAACGGTGTCAATTACATTTTGGTGGCACATATCGAAATATAAATTGACGTTTTACATCGAACGATCATTGATAAGATACTGTTTTTCATTGCCTTGTCCTTTAGGTATAAATTTCAGAATAATATCAAGTAATGATATTTTACTTATAAAGACAGGGGAGCACCTCATACCACATGGATTTTTGTGGCGTAAGTGGTGTCCCACCATGTTGGTACCTATCTGAATTTTTATTGAATACAAAAAATATGTACTAAAACATTAATAAATTAATTGTTGAATATGGCCTCCATTTTGTTCAATACATGTATGCAGATGCATTAAAAAATTTGTAAATGCATTTTGCAGCATTTCTGGGGCAATTGTATTAAACACATGAATTATATTATTCCTCAGTTCAGTTAAGTTTGTAGGTGTTGGATCGTAGCATCTTTCCTTAACATACCCCCATAAAAAAAAATCTGGTATAGTTAAATCCGGAGAATATGGAGCCCATTCGATGGGACCAGCCCGACCTATCCATTTATCTCCGAAGGTTGAGTTCAAAGAATTCCTGAGTAATGCGGTGGAGCACCATCTTGCTGGAAATATACAGTATTTAGTATTTCTTCTTGTTCTAGTTGAGGATAAAAGAATAGTTATAGTATATCCGTGTAATTGTTTCCATATACTGTTTCATCTTGAAAGAAAAATGGTCCATAAATTTTGGTTTTGGACACACCACACCATACATTTACCTTGGGAGCATCTCTTTCAAACTCGTTGAAAGCTCTAGGATTTTCGTCACCCCAAATTCTACAATTGTGTTTGTTTACGCGTCCACTTAAATGAAACGTTGCTTCATCTGACATTATTAGATTTACATTTGGTTGATGTCTAAATAAATCTAATAACGTCACACACATAAAAACTCTCTTTTCAAATGCATGATTTTCAATTTTATGAAAAGTCTGAACCTTATATGCTTTAAACTTGATTACTTTTAAAATTTTATGCACCTTACTCTTTGACATATGTATGGATTGGGCAATTTTTCTAATAGATATTTTATTATTGTTTCTTGCTAAAATTTCCCTTATCTGTATAACATCATTTAAAATAATATCTTGAGCGTTTTCAATTTGTCTTTTTTTTCTATCTAATGTTCCCGTTTCTTTAAACTGACTTACCCAGTTTAAAATAGAATTTGTGGTTGGCGAATTTTTTTCAAACATATTTCTAAATCTTCTTTGTGTATGTGTAATTGATCTACTTTCAATATAAAGTAAAACGCACCGGGCTTTTTCACTTTTGGTAAACATTTTTTAATACCTGCTTTCTCTTGCACTAATTAATACAAATATAGACTTCTGTCAACTCGATTTCTTTTACATAGCACCCTTGATAAATTAGTAGTATCATTTATTGACTCATTCATATTCTATCCAAAGCTGAGTAAGTTAATTTACAAAAAGAGGAATATTAAATAGACAAAAAAAAAACAGATATAGGTACATATTGAAAACGCTTAAGACATTCTTTTAAATAATGATTTAAGGATAAAGGCTTGCAAATAAACGTTACAAATACGAAGAATTTTATTCATCATAAGCCCTTAATCTGAATTGGTAAAAGTAATCTTTTACGAAAATTTTAGACATTTGAGACTTTACAACCATTTTATAAAAAAATTAAACATTTCCCAGAATTTTAGTCAAAACCTCTTATCAATAAATTGTCACATCGAGTTAAAGGCTTTTAAATTGTGATACGTTACGTTTAGAAGTTATCGACATGGTTTCATAAAAAAAGTAAATTTTTCCCAAAAAAATTGAATAAATGCTTACAATGAATACATTTTTGGAAAGGGAAAGAAATGGTCTTTCCGATGATGTTAAAAATTATATAGGGTGTTCTATTTAAAATAAGCTCACAATTTTGATTCAAAAAAGTTCGTTTTTTTTTCGGCACTTTCCAGAAAAAAATTACATGTGATAAAGAAAAACTGTAAAATGTAAAAGGTCTATTGACAACTGCATCTCGATATCTTTTTCAGTTTTCGAGTTATAAGTTGTTAAAATGTGTCAATTTATAGATATTTAATTACGATTAACATGATGTCATCATTTTAAATAGGTTTTTAATTATTATGTACTATTAAATCACCCTGTATAGGCTATAACAATCTCTAAAAGATGCGGAAGAAATGCTACCACATATTCTTGAGGCTTAAATATAACGATTTAACCCAACTTACCTCAGTCCAAAAGTAGAAGATTTCGGAAATACAGAGTGTACAAAATTTGATTTTAGTTTTTCGTAAATAATTTTTTTAATAATTGGTGTATTTTCAAAATAATAGTGTCGGAGAGCTTTAGCTTTGATTTTGTTGCTAATATATGCTGACGACCTTGTCATTTTAGCACACACTGATGTTGATGTTGTTTAAAAGTTAAAAATTTTAGCAAAATATACTGTTGCTAATAAATTAACTGTTAATTTACAGAAAACAAAAATTATGCAATTTTCTACGGGAGGTTTCAGGACGCCTAACTTTAATTTGTACTTTAACAACCAACTTATTTCTATAACTAATAAATATACATATCTAGGAGTAGTATTTACTTCATCAGGTCTCTTTAATGAAATTGCTCATTTTCCTGCCAACAAAGGTAAAAGGCTATAGGTTCTCTCCTTCCGATAAAGTGTAAAGCTAAAATTAATACCTGGCACCCTAGAATCAAATTATTTGAGTCACTTGCCCTTAATGTTATGTTTGGGGCCTAAGATACTTAGATGTATTGGAAAGAGTCCAGTTATATTTCCTTAAAAGAGTTCTTTTAGTTCCCATCACTACTCCTGATGCTATAATCCGTTTAGAGACTGGAAGAGTAAAGTTTTCATTTAATATTTTTAAAATGTCCCTTAATTGGATACAAAAAATAATGACAATGGATAATCAAAGCTTTATTTTAAACAACAATTGCGTTTGATCAACTCTACAGATATAAAGTTTAACTGGATAGTACAGTTAAAAAAGTTCTTTGTTGATATTGATTGTGTTCATATATAGAACAATTTAAGCCATCCTTCTTTTAGTTCATATAGAAAAGAATTGTTTTCCAAATATTTTACACATTTACATGATTCAGATGTTAGTATAGCTTCTCGCTATCCTTTTATGTATTTATATAATTATGTTCCTACCTTTTGTGAACCAAGTACATACTTAATCTTTAAATTACCAATCCAGGTTACCCGTACTCTTGCTCAATTGCGTATGTCCAACCATTTTAGAATTAAATTTACATTAAATGGTATTAGTTATGTTATTGATCCCGAACTAGATTGTACTGTGTGTAATACACATGAAAAAGAAACTATTCTTCACATACTTTTTGATTGCCCTATTTACTCAACAATGAAGCAAAATATCGCTTGCCTTGAAAATGTAAACTCATTGCTGCATACTTTACAAAATGTAACAATTTTTGAAGCTAGGAAAATTGCTAAATATATTTGGAATATATTAAAATTGCGCTCTTTTGTACTGAATGAATAATGTTGTTTTTATGATTTAAGATCTAATTGTTTATATCTGTACTCTTTTCTGTAACTCAGGTTTAGAAGCAATAAATATTATTATTAATATTATTATTAGCTTTGATTATTAATGACAAAATTATGTAGAAACAAAGTGAAAAATACACGAAAAATTAAGTAATAGGGCCTTAAATGTATCTTTAATTAATAAATACACAATAAAATAACTTTTTAAAAAAACTTTTATTTTTGGTTGATTTTGAAATGTTCTACGAGATATTTAATTGGTTAAAATGTCAACTTTGACAGGCGAGGGAAATAATCATTGTTAGTTTTTAAATTGTCACTTAAATATTTAGGAATAGTTATTTTATTATTTTACATGTATAGGATACCATAATTCTTTGTAATTAGACTTTCGTAACTTTAATTAATAATAAAAATATGTAAATTTATATTGATAAAACCTCATGAGATTCGAAAACTTTTGACGGTATATATATGTTTGACCCCAGAAAATTGTCGTTAATTGAATGAATATTTGGTTCAATATTTATTTATTTCATTTTAGCTACATAAAGGGTTATTACTTTTTTTTAACTAAAAATTAACAGAGAATTTAAAAAATAAATAAAGAAAATGTTTGTTTCAGTAGCGTATAAAGTAGGGTGAAAAAATTGCTACTAAGCCTTATAGCACGCCACTGGTTAAATTTTTCAAAAGTGATTTTATGTCAAAACATTACTTTCTTAAAAAGCATATTGGTCACCAAATTTAAAAAAAGTAAAGGCGTTTTTGAGATATGCCAAATTTTTAATTTTGAATTTAAACTTTTAACAGCCTGTATCTCGGTAAATCTTCCTATATCAAAATGCATTAATTAACGAGAGTTCTCTGGGGTAAAGCATTATCGGTCGAATATATTAAGACCCTGTATATTATAATATATTTAAAGATTTGCATTTTACTTTTTTATGTAAATAATTAATTATTACAATTTTACTGAATGACCTACTAATATAACATCCTTATATTTAAAAAAATAATTGAATTTTATAAATAAAAATTAAATATAAAATGTAAAAATCTTTAATTTCAAAATAAATTAAAATATGCTTTTATATTCAAAATATTTGATATTCCGTTAAATTTAATTTTTCATTGACATGTTAATTTCTGTAATTATTCTCATTAATTTAATTATACTCATTAATTTAATTTAAACCATATTGAAATCTATTTAGTAGGGGTGTTAGTTATAAAGGATATATATTTTTTATTGATTTTCATTATCATATTTAAAACCATTTTCAAAATTATCCACATGCATTTGACCTTAGAATTATTTTTATTGGTATTTTTAAACATAATAAAATTAAAGGCTGGTAACTAGGCTCTATGTAGCCTAAATATATACAATAGCTAGTAAACAATAATTAAATGTTCCTATTTATTTTTATAATATTATTTTGAAAATATTTTCAACATATTGTCTATATTTAATCCTATAGTTATTTATTTTTAATTTAAATTAATGAACCCATATCATGATTTAAAGAATATAAATTAAATATAAACAACATAATTGATTTTAATAATACGAGACAACTTAAATTACACCCAAGTGATTTTCCTTAACCTTTCGCAATGTTGAACAAATCCAGAATGCCAACAATCTGCTTACCGACTAACATAAATTGTCTTCAAAATATGTATAGGTATTGTAAAATCACTGCGACGCCAAAAATAAACCCGAACCACGTGGTTTTATTTTCTTCGCTCTTTCGCGCACTTTTACTGCTCCATTTTTGCGAAACACTGTGTTTTTAAACCGCGTTCGTCAACAAGATGCAACGATTTTTGGCACTCACAGAATATTTTTTTTTGTCTGATAATGGGGAAGAAAGTTTTGCGGGACGACGTTTTGGTATCTGTATGTAATGCTTTTGGGCCGTGCTGCCGCTCGAATTTGTGAATTCGCGTATTCGAAGCGCGTCGTGACGGCCGGCGCTTGCGTTGCTTCAGGACCGGACTCTCGTTAAATTCGAAATATTGGGTTGATTTTACATATGTCGTACATGATTTTCTGTCTTCTTAGTTAGGGGCTTCTTACTTGGACACTGTACCTATTACACTTAAAACTATTCTTATTTCGCCGCGTAATTATTTTGGTAACTTTCTATGAACCCTTCGGTTTCTTATTTGGCCCCTTTTATAAGGTGCGTTATCGACCATCAGTAACATTTCGTTCAATAACTTCTGAACGGTTTCATTAAAACTTATAATGAATAAACTCTCATTTAGCCCCCATTATTTACCTAAATGTCCTAAATACGCATAATTAATGATGTGTACATTCTGTACAAACCAATACAGCAAATTGTGTTTTCTTGCGTATTAAGGTTTTTTAGGTTTCATAAGGAGAAAATCTTAAAATAATATAGGCGGCTATGATGAAATTTTCAAAATAATTCAGGTTACTGTAGATTGGAATATCACGCTAGCGCAGCAATAAATTTTTTCCCATATTTTAGTGAAAACCGCAAATAATTTTCTTCGTAAAAAAGTTATTACGAATTTAATTTCTGTAGGTCAATAGAAATATCTTGCCTATCTCCTTTATCTTAACTTGCTTATCTTGCTTATCTTGTTTATCTTGCTTATCTTGCTTATCTTGCTTATCTTGCTTATCTTGCTTATCTTGATTATCTTGCTTATCTTGCTTATCTTGCTTATCTTGCTTATCTTGCTTATCTTGCTTATCTTGCTTATCTTGCTTATCTTGCTTATCTTGCTTATCTTGCTTATCTTGCTTATCTTGCTTATATTGAACTGACCACTTCTACTCCTTCTATTGACGTACTTGGTTTAAAAATTTCAGTCTCGAATAGCAATGTGTATGTTATATTACTTTATATTCCTCCCTCCACTAGTAATGATATATACGATGTATTTTATGATATTTTATGTAATTACGAATGGTGCAACAATGATGAAGAACTGTTAATATTAGGGAATTTTAATATACCACATTATCATTCTAGTCGTAATGTCATTACTTTGCAAAATGCTAGTATAGTTGCACTTGATAATTTTACCGAATTATTAGCTTTAAGACAATATAATAATACTCTTAATTTTAATAACCGTTTACTCGATTTAATCTTTAGTAGATCTAATATCGCTGTAAATCATTCACTTGATCCATTAGTTGACGAAGATATTTTACATCCTTCATTAGAATTTCAACTATCTCTTTCTCAAATAAATACCAGTTTTGCTATGTCTAGTAAAGTATCTTACAATTTCAAAAAGGCAAATCTTCCTCAACTATACCAGACTATCTGTAGAATTAATTTGAGTAGTTTGAATGCATGCGCAACTTCTGAGGAGACTTGTGATTTATTTTATTCTATCTTAAATTCCGCAATTGCCGCTAATGTTCCAAAAACTGTAACAAGGTGCAATTCAAAATACCCTCCTGGTTTAATAGAAGTATAATTTCGGATTTGAGGAAAAAATCATCTCTTTATCGTTTGTATAGAAGGACACTAGAGGCTGAAATTTATACTGAGTTTAGTATTCTTAGGTCCAAAATTAAACGCGACATTTCAATAAATTACAGGAATTATTTGACAAATATTGAGAATAGAATCTCTTCTAACCCCAATTATTTTTGGCAGTATATAAATTCAAGGAAAAACTGCAGTAGTGTTCCAAATGATATGACTTTTGATAATAATCCTTTAAATAATTCACAAGACATTGTCAATGCATTTACTACATATTTTCAGTCATCGTACACTAATTCGTCTAAAATTGATATTTCTAAACTAGATAATGTTGTTAATATTAACAGTTGTAACATTCCGCTACTTACAGAAGAAGATGTCATGAAAGGTCTTAAAAGATTGAAACCTAAAAATACTAGAGGCCCAGATGATATTCCGGCATTTTTAATAAGATATTGTGCAAATATTTTAACTAAACCTTTAACCATGGTCTTTAATATGTCCTTACGAGAAGGCAATTTTCCAAGTAATTGGAAGATATCTAAAATATGTCCAATCTTTAAGAAATGATCCAAATCTATCATAGAAAACTACAGACCTATATCCATCCTTAGCAATTTTGGAAAAGTTTTCGAAAATGTCATTTATGAAATACTTTTCGCTCATGTAAAATCGATTATATCTACGGCACAGCACGGCTTTTTTCCAGGCAGATCCACAGAGACCAATATGATATGCTTTACACAATATGTTGCGCAAAACCTTGATAGGGGTGGCCAGGTTGAAGCTATATATACTGACTTTTCCAAGGCCTTTCATCGCCTCGATCATAGTATACTTTTGAACAAGCTTTCCATTGTTGGACTCACTACGTCTTTTCTGCGTTTCTTTGAATCATATTTAAGTAATCGTAAATTGAAAGTTGAATACCATGGTTTTCAGTCAATTTGTATAAAAGCTTCTTCCGGTGTCCCTCAAGGTTCAGTTCTAGGACCACTTTTATTTTCCATTTTTGTAAATGCATGATTTAAAATTGTTTAAATCAATCTCTAGTATTGATGACTGTTTGATTATGCAGGAGAAACTAAATAAATTGAACCTTTGGTGTAATTCTAACTTACTACTAAACATATCTAAGTGCAATTCTATCAGCTTGACTCGCAA
This sequence comes from Psylliodes chrysocephalus, assembly GCA_927349885.1. NCBI lineage: Eukaryota > Metazoa > Arthropoda > Insecta > Coleoptera > Chrysomelidae > Psylliodes > Psylliodes chrysocephalus. Next base: position 86,958,816 of record OV651815.1, on the reverse strand, counting down.
ACTAAATCCGATTGAGTATAATTTCACTGTCAACAATATTACCATCAATAAATGTCTTTCTTTTAGAGATCTTGGTGTTCTTTTCGACGCTAAGTTAAACTTTATTGAACATGTCAATACTATTCAAAAAGAAGCATACAGAAATTTGGGTTTTGTCATTCGAAATGGACGCCAGTTCTCTGAGCCTAACACTTTAAAAATTATTTTTAACGCTTTTGTACGTAGTAAGCTAGAATATGCGTCCATTGTTTGGAGTCCTGGATATAAAGTATATAGTCAAGCATTAGAAAAAATTCAGCGAAAATTTGTCAAATATTTGTGGTGCAAGGTAGATGGCGTCTACCCTACTCGCAATATTCCGCAAACCATCTTGTTGAATAGATTTGATATCCTTGAATTACGTACTCGCAGGAAATGTTATTTTATCTGCATTCTTTACAAATTATTAAATTTAAAAATTGACTGTCCCGAACTACTTCGTCAACTAATGTTTAATATTCCTAGTATCAGAACTCGCTCCCCTTTTTATTTCTATTTTCAGACACCCAGGACAAATATTTTAAAATTTTCTCCAATGTATTTTATGTATCAAAATTTTTGTGAACTTCAAAATGATGTTGATTTATTTTCTATTTCAATTAAAGAAATAAAACGCTTAATTGTGGACTGAGTTAATTATCATAAGACAACGTAATTTTTTCTCCTAACGGAGTTTTTTTTGCGTTTTCTTATGATGGTTAAAAACGTTTATTAAACTATTTTTTGTTTATATATATTTATGCTATTATTAGTATTTAATATTTTGTTATCATTTTTATGATGTAAATTATACTGTAATTGTAATTATTTTTGTGCCCATCCTGTAATTGGTTTTATACTGTTGGATGGTGTAACCCAAATAAATAAATAAATAAATATTGCTCAACTTGCTCAACTTGCTCATTTTGTTTATCTTGCTAATCAGTGTAAACTTTATAAATTAATTGCAGTAAGAAGAGAAAAGTAATTACAAATTTTTATTTTTGTAACAAGAGTATCTAATACCTTTTAAAAATAGCAGACATCAGAAAACTGAAAAGTTTTATATATTTAAATTCCTTAAAAGCGTACGTACAATTTTTCGGGTAAAGGAGTTTCAATGCTATCCTGTTTCCCAAATTATGAAAATACTGAAGAATTATTTTAAAAAATTGAAAAAGAAAATCAAGGAATGTGTTATTTAGAGAAGAACTTACTCAACTACATCGTATTAATTTTTTAATGAAAACAGAGAGCAGTTGAAAACTGTGAAAATAACATATTTTCATTTCATAGAAATAATAAGTCAGCTTTTTTTTGTTATTTATATAAATCATATCATTTTCAAGGTAATAAATCACAAGACAAATCATCGAAAACTGATTTCAAAATGGTCTATTAGTTTTTTAGGAAATGGAAAGAGCAAAACTCTTTTTAATCGAGTTAAAAGTCTTGAGACTTCGCTGTTTCTCTTCCACGATGTCCGGTCCCCCTCTAGTTTAAAATCGATAACTATAGACAGATTAAGGTATTTGGTACCGTTTTAACACGTGCATATTTGAATTAAAACATTTGTCAGTGTTAAAAAATTTAAGAACGATTTTTTATGTGATTATACATGTTTATTTATTTTTCTAATATAATATGGATTGCCCTCTAAATATATAAACAGTATCTCGCAAAAAACCTGCTCCATATGGACAACTTTTTTTTGTTACTTTTTTCAGAAAATATCATTCCTGATAAAACTTGGTGTTTAATTTTAAATCTGAAACTTTATTTTAAAAATTCTGTACCATAAATTTAAATTTGTCTGCGCAGTGAACCCAAATTTTTATATATAAAATTAATTTAAAAAAATTATATAGAAGGTTGTAGTTAATCAAATTAATGTAGTTTATTATATTCTTTTTTAGATTAAAAAAGTTTAATGATTTGGTGCTTTGTTGACGAGTCGTTTTATGATTTCACATTGTATATGTTTAGGTACAGATAATTATTAATACTGGAAATTTATTTTAAATCATTAAAATAATAATTTGTTAATTCAAAAAAGCTGATGTGTCTAACATATACTTTCCTTTCTAGTAATTACAGGCTTTTTTAAATTATTTTGTACAACCTATTCACTCCTGTAAATATTTAAAGGATGAACATACATTTTCCACACACACAAATACTGACAAATAAAAATTTTACACTTTTCCTCAAATTTTTTTTCATTTTTAAAAAGACCTCTATAAAGTACCCCCCCCCCCCCCAGTAGTCCTGACTATGCCCAAAATCTAATTAGCTTGTCGCAGACTGGACTAAAGCTTAAATTTAAAATTTGTTGTCTTTCTTTGTATCCGTTCAGGGGACCCCAAAACGTAAAAATCCGTCAAAAACTCGAGGTCGAAAAAATTTTAATTCTAAGAATGAGTGCGCTACGTTAATTTCCGTTATTCTGAAACAATAATTAGTCGAGAATTAATGAAGCAAATTTCAATTTTTTTTGCATGGTCGAATAGAGAATAAAACCCCCTTTCAAATGAACTATCACTCACCACCCCATGCCATTTAAATTTTTCAAAAGGTTTGCGCCCCTCTAGTAAGGGATAAAATTAAGGGTAAACTATTCATACAAAAATGTACATTGTAGAAATCAAAAATTAACGTGTCTCGGCGATTTTCCTAACAAGACTCCAGTAACGAGTTAGGGGGGTAAGACTTATGATGTTTACTGTATAATAAGGCTGCGGCATGATATCTAAGTTCATGACTACCTCTTGATGTGTAATTAATTCATTTGCAGTCTAAAATTTTTGCAATGACGTTATTGTGATGCTCTGTGTAATTGTTATTAAGGTTTTTAATTAAACTATAGCCACGGAATTTTTTTCTTGATATAGATGACAATATGTCTTTCATAATTTCGCATTCTATCAGGTCAACTGTGTAGTCTGTATTCTCTTCTTTTCCTAACTTTGAACAGTTCTCGTGATTACCAAATACATGATTTACTTACAACTTAAAAAAACCAACTCTATAGGTACTCCTAAATGTAATTTAATCTAACTAAAGCTATTGGCTAAATTAAAATATAAAAATAATGTAAAACCCTCTAATAACTAGAACTGCGTTATAACAATATCTCACAATGCACTAAAAAAAAAAAAAAAACAAATGCGGCTCTAGTTTCCCTAATTCGGGTAATTCTATCTCATTCAAGAACAAATGATGAAACGTCGGCAGTCGTGGTAGAGAAAAAATATATGGGATGAAGTAGACGATTTCTAATTCGAACGTTCAAATTTTGTACGTACGCTCTTAAGTACATGTACATCTCGACGAAACGAGACATTTAAAAAAAAAGATTCAAGATGCTTTAAAATGCCTTAAAATAATTTAAAATTCTTTAAAATGCTTTAAAATGTTTTAAAATGCTTTAAAATGCTTTAAATTGCTTTAAAATGCTTTAAAATGCTTTAAAATGCTTTAAAATGCTTTAAAATGCTTTAAAATGCTTTAAAATGCTTTAAAATGCTTTAAAATGCTTTAAAATGCTTTAAATTGCTTTAAATTGCTTTAAAATGCTTTCATTTAATATCACAGGATGCATTAAAAAAATTCTAGCTTCCAATTGAAACCCCCAACTGACTTCCAAGACAAAGTATTTACCTTTTTAGTTAACGCCCAATTTGGGCCACTGATTACTTCAAATTTCAATTGTTTATGTCAAATAGTCTTTAAGTGAAACGATTGTGATAGAAGGACAGACAAAAAGACACCGATGTAATTCCCTAAGTGTTTTTTACTGCTAATTTGTTATTGTCTTCAAAATTTTAGTTTTTTTTTTATGTTTCCGTCCTAAGTATATCTTTTCCAAATTTAAATTTGATATGTTGTTTTTAACAAGGGAGAAACGAGACGAGACGAGACAAAACGAGACGAGAGAAAAGCTTTTTCAAACGAGAGTACAGTTTTATCTCGCCCTACGTCGTCTCGTCTCGCGGCATCACAAGAAAGGTTGTATTTCAGCGTTTGACTATAGTCTGTATCTGGAATGCAATTTTGTGACTGACTGATTGGAAATTAATAATTAATTCTGTGTTTTCTTTCAAACTAAAAATGAAGAAAACAAGTATAAATTACATTCGAAAATATAACAATATTACAACTATTTTTTTGGGAATAAATTTTGAATCCACGTGTGACATTAACCTTTAACTTCATTAGGCAACTTTACATACACTTTTTAGTAAATATTATTGCCTAATTATCTATTTTTGTACATGTTTTAATAATTTTTTTATTAAATATATTTACTTTTCTTTAGCTGAAGTAATAAAAATATATAATAATAGTAGGTAAATTAATCTTTTCACTTGTTTTATAAATCAATATACTTTTATTAAAACCATAAACATTTTTTAATTACGAATTCTATTAAAAATGATACTGTCAAATCACGCAAAATCGCCCTTTAGTACATATTATAAATAGCGCTGCCGTCACACACGGAGCAAATAATTTACAATAAACAATACCTATTACATCTTTTGTTAATTTTTCCATTAATGGAATAATATAATTTATTTTCCATTCTACAACTTCCAACAAAAATAATTCCACAATTTTATCATTGTTTTCTTATTAGAGATAAAGTAGGGTCATCTGTGTTCCAAATTAGATCTTAATATCTTTGTTAAAAGTACTTAAGGGTATTATTGGTTGTAATTTAGGTTTTACTCGGAAATTGTACCTAGTTAATATTTTCGTCGTTTATTTGGAGGGGAAGGAGGGAGGGATGTATAAATTATTCTTCACAAGAAGTTCTGCATCACATAGATTTTTTTTACTTTAAATGTATTAATTAGTTGATCATAATTTGATAACTTGATCATAATTTTTAATTCTTTTCAACATTTTCTAATGACATTTTATTCTGTAATTAAATTTAAAAGTACTTTCATCTTCAGCATAATTCAATATTTTGTATTTTCCATGTATTACTATTAAATATTTTACAAATTTGATTCTTGAATACTGATTTCTATGTTATGCAGAACTTTTTATGAAGAATGTTTTTTTTTAACCATATATACTCTAAAACGTCTACAATTGCAATTATTTTATCGATTTTCTCATATATAGTTTATGGACTTCTTAATTAACCTATCAAGTTGTATTTCGTCGGTTTCAGTCCAATCCTGTTGCATAAAATCAGAAAACTGACTTTTTGCACGCAAGCGACTCGTAATATAATTTTTCATGGGAAACCTTGACAGGGAATTCAACACATTTTCCCTTCAGATTTGTACAACCAGACACAGTAAATGGTCTTCAATTATAGTCCAGTATTCGACATCATTATTATTATTATTATTATTCTAAATTCGAACTTTGGATTTTAAATAACCCAATAATTTTATTTAAAAACCTATCTAAAGAATACTTTTACTAGTAATAGTAAAGCATAACGGAAATACTTCTCATATATATATTAAGCTAATTCAGGGGTTCCTCAAGGCTCTAATTTGAGACTTCTGTTATTCCTGCTTTTTATCAATGACTTACCATCTAAACTTTCCATCGAGTACTTTTGAGAATTTTCCAGGGGGCGATAGTTGTTCTTCATCGCCCCTCTATATGAGCCTTAGATCTAAAATGGCCCCTTAGCGGTACCGCCCCCGTTGGGAACAGCTGGTAGAGATTGTGTTCTATTGCAGAAAGATTTATCTAGCATTTATGGATGGATTCTAATTAACAAATTTTGTTTAAATGAGAAAACCTGTTTTGGCTCTAACAGTGACATGTACGAAAGAACCTATTATGTTTGAATATCGAACTGGAAAGGAACCTATAAAAGTTTGTACAAAAGTGAAAGAGCATACGTGATTTTCATTATACAGCGACGATATGTGGCTTTTTAGAACATTCTAATCAACAATCGTGGAGTATTGTCATCATTCTAGAACAATCTAGAACTTCGACTGATAAAGACCATGGACGTATCAAGGGGGTTTCAGAGATGACTTCTTTTATCGAATATTCTCGGTAACGCTAAAATGTAGGCTGAAAAAGGCCCAAATAAGGCAGAGACAGACTTAAGGGAGAATGGTTTGCCAGAAAATACGAGGAAAATTATATTAGCAACAAGACGTTACAGCAGTAATCCATAAAAACCAAGTTCTTAAAATAATGGAAAAATTAAAATTTAAGAAATCCGTAACAACTCTACTTGTTACGCCATTGATATTACGTGGCGAAATTTGCCCCTTAACGATGTCGCCGTTGAAAAGCCCAAGAAAGGTCATTTGGAAATTTACGTGACTTAGACAATAATTCTCCTTTTCTTTTTTAATGCCTCTACCGTGAAGAAGAGAGGAACTTCATATAGAGTAATTATCTTTTTTATTAACATCATAAAGTTTGATGTTGCCTTTTGTGTAAAAAAAATATCATTAGTATACACTTAAACGAATTATATGCATAATAAAAGTTTGTTTTCAGAAGCTTTTTATATTGCCTAGATACTAATTTTTGTCTAGTTTGTACATATTAAAAAAACATACATATTTTATCGTAGAGAATAGTTTATGGGCTAACTATTGTTTGAATATGATAACGATTTTAATAAAGTAAGTAATCACTTGATTTTGGTGATGTAGGTACTAAACAATTTATCACTGTAAATTATTTAATAAATATTTTATTTTACAACTTCCTTACATACTATAGAAGAACCAAAATAATAAAAGGCTCGCGCATCATATTCAAATTTAAAAGCAGGGAAAATCCGGTTTTCTATGCTTTCATTTACAAGAGAAATAATATGTATAGAAAATTCGCCACCGGAGCCTTTTTAACGAAAAATTACTGTCATGCAGCTTGGCCAATTTATTAAATTTATTATTATTTTGGTCGCTTCCCAGACGACCCAGTTATTAAATTAATCGGAGTTTCCAGGCCTTTTATTATTTTTGGCCCTCTCTCGCCCAGCTTTTGTGGTATCAGTACAAGTACGGACCTGGGTAATTTAAAGAAACTGTAAAACATGTTTGTACAATAAATAAGAGGATAACCTGACCTTAATTTACTCTGAGAAGAGTTTTCTTGATTCAACCGAAAGTTGTTTGATGTAAACAAATCTTACGTTTCAATAGGGTCAACAAAAATTAAATTTGTTTTTAAAACTTAACAAAAATAAACTTTTATAATAAACTAAAAAATAATTTAATGCTGCGTTTTGTAACTTTTATTTTATTTGATAATTCCAATGAGTAGTTTAAATTTATTTTTTAATTAATGAAACTTCCAACACAATCACTAAAACATTGATGGTTCCCAATAATTTTTTTATAAGTAGATGCAATTTGTATTTACCTTTTTTATGCATTTTAATATAATCATTTCAATTAATATTTCAAATAGCTAAAACAAACATGTGGCTATAAATTTAATATGGGGCGCAATTAATTGTAGAAATTCTTCACATTACAAATAGCTTGCCCAACGTGAGGCTTTTAAAATCAAAGGTGGGGAATTAAATTGAAAAAACATTTAGATTAGATTAGATTTAATTAGGACTGTGGGCCATGTGGCCTCCCCCACCTCGACCTTTTCAGATCTATTGTGGATATCCAGAATTGGCACAAGGTCTCTTCTGTCAGACCGATATTATACATATGTTTGTTAAGTGTGCAATGCCCTTTTAATAGACGTACTAGTACTCTAGTATTTTTCCTATTAAGGCTTAGTAGATGCTCGGTGAGTTTAGGCGATGGTCCTTTTAAGAACTCTTTGGCCTGTCTCTGTCCTGGAAAGTTTTTCCACCACTCCTGAGATTTTTTTACACATCCACTGCGTTGTGCATGTTCTGATAGTTGTTTTTGTTACACCACAGAAGGGTTCTGGGCCAAAAAGAGCTAGTAAGTCAGCCTCTTCATTGCCCTTATGTCCTCTGTGGCTTGGTACCCAGGCTAAGGTTAGCCTGTTTTGACTACCCAGCTCTGTTAAGGCTTCCAAACAGTCCCACACAAGCTTTGAGTGTACCTGCATGGAACTGAGTGCCTTTAGCGTCGCTTGACTGTCTAAGTATATGACAATGGTTTTTTCATTTACCTTCTGTCTTAATACCTCTTTTGCGCAGAGATGTATTGCTGCTATTTCTGCCTGGATTTCTCGTATGTTTACCCAAGCTCAGTGAGATTCTTGTCTTTGGCTTGGTACTATATATACCTACTCCTGAACCTTTATGGGTTTTGGAGCCGTCTGTATACCAGGTGAATTTCGCATGAATAGGAGGTCCTCCCGTCCACGCTTCCCTATCTGGTATACTTACTTTATATTGCTTTTGATAGCTATACTTTGGGAGCATTTCATCTGAACGCATTCCCATTATTTGGTCGATCTCCAACTCTATATATAGCTCGCTGTAGTCACGTCCATACAAACTGCTTATGGGTAATGAACCTTTGTGCAGTCTGTATGTAACAGACCTGGCTTCGTCTTGAATGAATATATGTAGTGGTATTAGGTTTAGCATGACTTCTATAGCTGCTGTTGGAGTCGTTCTCATAGCTCCCATGGTACTCAGGCATGCTTGCCTTTGAATACCATTGAGCGGTCGAATGGTTCCAGCTTGCCGATACCATACCACCAATCCGTAGGTTATACTCGGCCTTATGACTTTGGTATATAACCATAGGGACATTTTCGGTTGTAGTCCCCAATTTTTTCCACACAACCTTCGACATAAGTTGAAGGATGTTGTGCTCTTTTGGGTAGCTTTTTGCAAGTGTTGATTCCATGTTAACCTGTCGTCAAAGATAACTCCCAAGTATTTGACTTCTTGAGCAAATGGAATCTTTACTCCTTTGACTACTGGTGACTTTAGTCCTGTTGGTACTTTTCGTTTACTTCGCCTAGAGATGATGTTATTACCCTTTCTTCTAGGCTGGCTTTTATCCACTGACATAGGACTATTGGTACCCCTTTCATTGTTAGGGCGTTAATTATAGATCCTGTTTGGGCATTACTAAAAGCTCCCTCAATATCTACGAAAGTTGCTACTGCCATTTCTTTATCCTCCAGGGATTTTGACAGTAGCCTGCTGAGATCATTCGGAGCCAAATCGTTGACTTGCCTGGCTGATATGCATATTGACGGTCGCTAAGAGGCTTTTCTCTCAGTATTTTGTCTCGTATCTATTAGTCTTTCTAGCGTTTTCAGCATGAATGACGATAGACTGATTGGGCGGTACGACTTTGGTGTCATATCATTAAACCTTCCTACTTTAGGAAGGTATATGACTTTCACTTTTGCCACGCTCCTGGTATATGTCGCCAGGCTATACATGCTTTAAATATACGACACATATTTGTAATTAAAGTTTGCTGTCCCTTTTGTAGTAGAATGAGATATATTCCATCTACTCCTGGGGATTTGTATGGTTGAAATTTATTTGTAGCCTATCTAATTTTGTTCGGCCTCGATATTTCTGTAGCTAGCCTCCATTCCAAAGGAGTTGGCCTACGATATCTTTGAGGGCTGTATGCTACTATCGGATCTAGCAAAGTGTACTTCTGTGAGCATTGTTAACGTTTCCTCGAAAGTTTTTGTGTAGGTTTCATCATCTTTCCTAAGATATCCTACTTGGTTTGCAGTACCCTCTTTAGTTAGGACTTTGTGGATTCTAGAGCATGTGGGTGTTTCAGATAACTTCTTACAGAACTTCCTACACGATTGTCTTTTAGCCTTTCTTATCTATCTCCTTGTAAAAAACATTTACCCTATTCAAATAAAAAATGTTCACAATTTTCGAGTAAATGGTGTGTTTTATTGAGCATTCAAATTTTGCGCTGCTAATTTTGAGATATAATATTAATGCGGTCCTTTATTCTTCTGTTAAAAAACAATTACAATTCTAACCCACTTGTCAGTTCTATTATTCACGCCCGAACAGTCAGTCCTTCAAAAACCCGAATCAATATACGTCACCTGCTTTGGAAATAAATAATTTAAAGTGTCAAGAATATATTATTTAAATTGTTGAACTATATGCATTACTGAAAATGTCAATAACTTCCATCCATATTTAGACATTATATACACTTTACATCTATATATTATAATCTTCTGATTAATTTGGATAATTAGTGTAATGTAGATAATTGGTATGCAAGATAGTATGCACAATAGATTTACTACAAAGAAAATATTGAACAAAACTCCAATAACAAAGCAAAGTGATTGAAATTGTATCTTTCGTTACTTATTAGGATATAAAAATGAAATAGGTATCACTGAATTAATAATCTAAATCTTTTTAAATGTCCCCCGTATTTTTCATTAAAATTTATACAAATAACAAGCACACCTAAATGCATATTTTCAATATAAAGAAACAAAACTTTTTTATGAGGGGGTGAGAAAAAAATATATACGCAAAAAATTGAAAGTATCTGATACATTCAGTTTTACTTTGTACACCAATTAAATTGTTTGTAACATTAAAAATTGACTTGAAATTATGAATAACGATGTTCTTGAAAGGTCTATTGTACAAAGAAGGCATCTAAGTGAAATTGAATTAGCAAGAAGGACGTTCGCAGAGATACGTAGCCCGCTTGCTTCAAACAAGTCAACCAACGATTCACCAAATGTGGAATAGATTTCAAGACATAGGTATTATCCGAAGAAGACCACGAGAAAGAATAACAAGTCCCGACAGGACCGCCAAATTGTACGATTAACCCTACAAAATAGGACAAGAACAGCTACACAGATAAGAAACTTACATTTTCAGGCCACTGGTAGACGCATATCTCTACAGACTACACGTAACAGACTTCACGAAGCCCAACTACACTCAAGAAGTCAAGCTATTGTTCCTCATTTAACACCAGCTCATCGTAGAGCAAGAAGAAACTTTGCAGCAGAAAATGTTAATTGGGATATTCATCAATGGAGCCGTGTTCTTTCCACGGATGAATCAATATTTTTGGATTGCAATGCAAGAGAAGTAAGAGGTATTCAATTGAACGGGCGTACACGCTTACATGTTTTTGAAAATGGCACTCTAATAGTTAGGCGTTATATCGATGAGATATTAGCACCTATTGTCGTTCCACTGGCTCATCTAGAAGGCCCTAATTTTGTTTTACAACAAGATAATGCAAGGCCCCACACTGCAGGAATTGTTCAAAACTTAATTGAAGAGGAAAATCTTACTGTAATGGAGTGGCCAGCCAACAGCTCTGACTTAAAACCCATTGAACATCTTTGGAACATCATGGGAAGAAGATTGCGTGATCGAGAACAGCCAAATAATCTACAGGTGTTAGCAGTACAACTTCAGGAGAAATGGAACAATATACCTCAAGGAACGATTCGTCAACTAATAGAATCTATGCCTAGACGTTGTGTCGAAGTTTTAATAGCCAGAGGAGGGCATACACATTATTAGTTTTTGTTTATTTTTAATTTTTTTGATATTAATAAACAAGTGTTGTTATCAATTTGCTTTATTTTTAACTTTATTAAATGTACGATAATTTTTAAAAATTAAAACTTGCACACTCTTAAAGACACATACCTAAACTATAAGAACACAAAATTTAAGGTAAGTATCTCCTCTCGTTTTGAGTTACAACAATTTAAATAAGTGATACCTATTTCGTTGTGAGTAGTTTATATTTAATACTAAATTATATAGATTTTTATAAACTATGACATACTTAGAATAAAATGTCAATTCGTGATACAACATATTTAATCCAAAGTTCAAACACATATCATTACAGAAATATGCAATTTGTTAAAAAAGAGTATAGAGAGTATACATTTTGCATCCAGTATTGAGGTGTGTTGTAAAGTTTTAATTTTTAATTGTCAAAAATTTTGAGACACATATTGGAATAATAGATGCATTTGCGAAAAAAAAAAGGTTTTTTTTCATGTGTCGTTTATGGCATTTTAACACAATAACATATATAACAATTTACTAGTGATAAACCAAAGGGTTTAAATAAAGGCGCTTCTTGTAAAAGAATACTCGGTTGCTGATGCATTTTCACGCTCATTGCAATAGACAGAATTAAATTTGATATCGTTAGGAACCTGGTCAGCTATTGAGGTAAATTTTCCGGTCGAAAAATTTTGTGATTTTTTTCTTTCATTTTCCGTCAAACTTTCTAGTGAACGAAATAAAGTGCAATAAAAATTTGTTAATGTAAAAGTCTATAATAAAAAAATCTATAAGTCTAGTTCGTGCTTTTCATAGTTTGTAAAACTAGAAAACTTGCAAGAAAATCAGAGGAATTTATTTTCATGTAGGAAGAAAAATTGATTTCAAGACCAGAAAAAACCACAAGCCGTATACTTGATATCGACGTTTTATATAAATAAATACATACAATTACTTGAAAATGTTGCTGCGAGGAATTGAAAAAAATTTGCTCATTTCTTTTTTTAAAGTCTAGGACATCAGAGCAAGAATAACCCTATATCTGTAACAAATTTTATAATTCAAGCAATTGACTGTCCACCGTCTATCCGAGCACATCGACTAGTGGCTCGGCTGCTATTGGGGAAGTCATATTTCTGACTTCCCCATAAAATTACCTTTTCAGTGATGTGCCGTACATGAGATATTCCTTATTTAAAATTAAGGAGTTGGAGAAGTGCAAGGGAGGGGGTTGACACATGACAGATGTCTGTATTGTAAAAATGTTTTTAATTTGGAATGAAAATCGACCTGTTTTAGCATTTTCTTAAAATCCAATGATTAATGCTGAAAAACAAGGTGAAACTGTTTTGAGTGACCCACTCTGTATATCAAAAATGGCTAGATTTATCGAATTAGTTTATAGAACAAAATCTGCTTAAAAATGCATTTTTTACAAGATGCGTTATATAAGAAAGAGCCTCCCATCGAAAAAAATATATTGAGCCCAGCACCATCTACATATTGACCTATTTAAAATTAATTTATATCTAAAACTGAAGCTCTCTTAGCGCTCTATGAACTGGCTTTTACAGTATTAAAATATATCTATTACTTACCAAAATATCCGGCCTGGGAGTTTTTATTATGGTATACAAAAAAGCATTGCTACGCTTTTGTTAAATGTCTATAAAAATAATTTTGTTTTTAATTTTTCTTTCATATGCCATAAATGCTCTTTTGTCAATTTGTTTTTCTAGTTTTGTGAAATATAAATATATAACAATAAATAACGATAAATGATAAATGACGATAATTCACGATAAATGACAATAAATGACGATAAATGACGATAAATGACGATAAATAACGATAAATGACGATAAATGACGATAAATGACGATAAATGACGATAAATGACGATAAATGACGATAAATAACGATAAATAACAATAAATAACAGTAAATAACAATAAATAACAATAAATAACAATAAATAACAATAAATAACAATAAATAACAATAAATAACAATAAATAATAATAAATAACAATAAATAACAATAAATAACAATAAATAACAATAAATAACAATAAATAACAATAAATAACAATAAATAACAATAAATAACAATAAATAACAATAAATAACAATAAATAACAATAAATAACAATAAATAACAATAAATAACAATAAATAACAATAAATAACAATAAATAACAATAAATAACAATAAATAACAATAAATAACAATAAATAACAATAAATAACAATAAATAACAATAAATAACAATAAATAACAATACATAACAATAAATAACAATAAATAACAATAAATAACAATAAATAACAATAAATAATAATAAATAATAATAAATAACAATAAATAACAATAAATAACAATAAATAACAATAAATAACAATAAATAACAATAAATAACAATAAATAACAATAAATAACAATAAATAACAATAAATAACAATAAATAACAATAAATAACAATAAATAACAATAAATAACAATAAATAACAATAAATAACAATAAATAACAATAAATAACAATAAATAACAATAAATAACAATAAATAACAATAAATAACAATAAATAACAATAAATAACAATAAATAACAATAAATAACAATAAATAACAATAAATAACAATAAATAACAATAAATAACAATAAATGACAATAAATAACAATAAATGACAATAAATAACAATAAATAACAATAAATAACAATAAATAACAATAAATAACAATAAATAACAATAAATAATAATAAATAACAATAAATAACAATACTAGTAGTATATTTATTGACGTTAATACAATTATGTACATAGTCACAAATTATTAAAATACAATTAACAATAAAATACAGTAAGAATGCACTCACAGTAAAATACAGTTACAAAGTTGGTGCGCTAAAATAAATACGACAAGAAAACAAATTTAAAATATAAATAAAAGAAGTTCAATTTAAATAACAATAAATGTGTAATAACGTAAAACACTATTAATTACTGATATTGGATTTGCACACTTTAGAGATATCGCACAATCTGATCTACATCCAACTGATGATGGTCAAATGAGCCGAAACTGATCTAAGATCGAAACATGATTTGATGAAATTATTGTTTTATTTATTATTTTCTAACCAAATTATAAAATTGTTTGTTTTAAGTTTACTAATATTTTTAATAAATTAGTTTTATAATGATGGAAATTTTGCAAAAACAGAGACATCCCATCAGCGACAGGACTATAAAATGTAACAAAACACGAGCCTAATAATGGAACATACAATACACTCCATCTTGCACCATGTGGTCGTTATACCATCTAGTTGGAATAACATGACCACCCTTGTAAAATTTTATGAAGGGTTGAAAGATGAATCGTGAGTTTCGAGCTAATGGGCTTTTTGAGAAACAATGGAGAGCTCAAACAAACTTTTTGCACTAATATTTGAATGACTGTTTTAAGGTCGAAACTTTTGCTAAATCGTTATTTTGGATGTTTAATGTGTTCGCTCTCTTCAAATTTTATTATCAAAACACAAAACGGAATCCTCTATTTTCCTAACGGTTATGGCGGTATCATTCTGGTGGCAAAGTGGAAAAACTCGGTTTTTTAATGAAAATAAATTAATTTTATTCGAGGAATCGTTGGTTTATTGAGAACTGGGATCAAGTTCCTAGTGTACAATTTAATTCTTAATTAACTCAATTACTAGTTGAAATGGCTAAATATATTGTTATAATGGAAACTAAAGCTGATTGAGTTGCAAATATAAATAAAAACTTACATTATGATCTTTGTAAAATTTCAATATACAGGGTGTTTATTAAGTACTTGTACAAACTTTAAATGGTGAATCTTTGACTCATTTTAAGGCAAAATGTTCATATGAACACATTTTAGCAATTTGACTCTGAAATAAAACAGATTTTATTTTTTAAAGCGTAAACTATGCATCGAACGAAAAAACTCAGGATATTAAATTTGTTTAAAAATAAATGAGGATTTCAAAAATATTTTTTGTGATAAGATGAAACAGTCGCATACTATTTTTTTCTGCAAAAATATTCAATACAAACCCCGTAGGTATGGACGCTACTGGTAGAAAACATAAATTTGTACATCAAAAAATGCATCTTAATGCATAGTATACGTGTACCAAATTTCGTAAAGATATCTACAATAGTCTCACAGTTATTGGAAAAAATAGATTTTTTTCTGAAAACTTCACCACCCTGTAGCACAAAAGTTAAGAGGTTTAGGACACGTGTTTGTCTTAAAATTAGTCAAAGATTCACTATTTAAAGTTTGTACAAGTACTTAATAAACACCCTGTATAGTGCGTATTAGTAATTAACACAAAATTATAAAAATAAACATTGTTAAATTTTACAATTATATCAAGGCTGTCCAACATTTAAATTTAATGCATGTTTGTTAATTTTTATGTTACTTATTAATAGAAGATTAAAATCAAACGTTATATTTTACATTTTACATGGTTTCTAACATGAAAAAGAAGAAATATTTTATTACGTATTATTTAAACGTATATTTTTAAACAAGAAATTAACGTGATCTGTATGAAATAATGAAACATTTATTATTATGTAAGACTCGAACGTTTATTATTATGCCATAATTAAACTTGAATTATGTGAATAATGAAACATTTATTATACATATGTAACAATTAAACGTTTATTATTATGCAATAATTAAATGTGAAATAACTCTTTATAGTCTTTATTTAAACTTCCAACTAAAATCAAAGTAATTTATAATACATAAGTTCAATATAATATTTAAACAGTATACACTAAAACAATTATATAGGGTGTCTCATTAGTGCTTAATTGTTCAATATTTCAATTTGTTGTAGCCACGTAAATAAGTTTCAAGTAAAAGTTATATGGGCTTGAAAAATACATGTTTTAAAAATATTTTTGGATATACAGGGTGTTGCGTTTTTGTGTGGCAAATAAAATTGTATATTTTTTTAGATATAGTACTCTGTATTTTATTTCAATTTCAGAATGGTTTGGTAATATTGTATTCAACACTATATTTTTTTTTTAAATAATACAGGTTTGCCAAGAAATTAATTTTTAATAATTTTAAATAAATTATCATGAGTGTGTGTGTGTGTGAGAGATATGGCTTCGGACGGTGCCCATTTGCCACAGAATGTTTAAATAAGAAAAACGAAATACAGAAAAGAAATAAATAAGAGAAGTAGTGCCTCAAATATCTAGCTTAGTATCGTGTATAAATTTAATTAAAATGTCGAGGATATGTTTATCGGTGCTTGTCAGAAGGGATGTCAAATTTACTGGTACAGGAAAATTGAAAGAGATTAAAGATTTATATAGCCCAGATGTTTGTAATGCATAATTTTGACATTTAAAGAAAAGGTGATTGGTGTCTCCAACCGACGTATTATTGCAAGTGCAAGTGGGAGAGTCTATGATTTTTGTTTTATGTAGATGGGCAGGAAACCGTCCATGATTTAATTTGAGACGTGATAGAATAGAAGTATATTTTTTGGGTAAACCAAAATTGTTGAGATGAGGAATATTATTAGGAAGTTGCCTATGAAGTTGAAAATAATGACTAATTGAATTTTTAGAAACATGGTATTGGCTTATCCGTCTATTTCTTATGTTTTTCTTATGTACATTGACGATATCAGGCAATGACGAGACTTTGGTATATACATCGATCCTACAGGCAGCTTTAGCTTCTTGGTCTACAATTTAATTTTCAGTGAGGCCACAGTGTCTTTTAACCCAAATAAAGTTAATATTTTTGTTGATAGTCCTCATATTATACAGAGTGTTTCTAAATTCATGCGACAAAACTCAGGAGGTGATTGCTGGTATGAAATTAAGATGGGTCTTTCTTATAACAAAATTTCCTCAGCCCACTCCTTTCCGAGATATCACCCTTAAAAGGTGGTGAGTAAAAATTAGTTTTTATTTTTTTTTTCTAAAATTTCAGTAAAGCTAGAAACTTTGTAATTTTCGTGCACTCGCAAAGTAATAAACACAGGAATTTTTTCAATATTATGAATCGTATTACATTTTACATCTTTACCGTTTTCCACTCATTTTATTAAAAAAATTATAATTAATAATTAATAATTAATTAAAAACTCAATTTTAGTCACCACATTTTAAGGGTGATATCTCGGAAAGGAGTGGGCTGAGGAAATTTTGTTATAGAAAAGACCCATCTTAATTTCATACAAGCAATCACCTCCTGAATTTTGTCGCATGAATTTAGAAACACCCTGTACAATAAATTTTTAATTTCAAATACAAGTTCTTGTCGGTAAAACTTTATTGGAGAGCTTTGGATAACCTGTAAGACCGACTTTGAATTAGACATAATAACGAACGCTTGAAATGGACTGTAAAAATTGAGGAATGCATAGTTAGTTCAAATTGTTCTATATGATTAATATTAGAAAAAAGAAAAGCTGCTCCAGTTCTTTCATCATATTTTGACCCATCTGTAAATATCTTTATTATATCTTCACTAAAAAAACTCAATTGGGATTTCAAAATTAAGTTATTTAAGGCAGGAAGATTACTATATGTGGGGTATACAATAGTTGGTGTGTGCAATAGAGACTCATATATGTATTGATAAATTGGGAAATAAATATGTTTGTTAATAAAATAATAGTCAGAATTGGTATTAACAAAGTCATCAGACAATGGAGACGAATTTTTAATCCGCCAATAAGGTAGGTTTAAATTGCAAGTATTAAGTAGGGCAATTTTAGACACCATGCTTGTATTAAATGATCGATATTTGTTTATCTGTTTTTCTGCTAAAAATTGTCTACGAAGCGATAAAGGGGTTCTTGAATTTCAGCCAATACTACCTGATTAGGTGAGGACATCATAACTCCCAAACATATTTTCAGGGATTTATACTGAATACGATCTATGGTTAACAAGTTGGTTTTTGACAACGCACCATATAATGTACATCCATAGTCCAAAATCGAACGTATGTATGACATATAGAAAATCAAGGAAATGTTATGATTTTACACAATGATTTTAAAATTATTTAAAATACAGATATATAAAAAATACTAAGCTAACGAATAGTGGTGAGTGATTTATTTTATACAGAGTGACTTGAAATATGTATAATTTTAAATTCAAATTACTCAATTTTTTCAAATGCAAGACCTTGTATAATATTTTACCATAAAATTCCTTATATATTTACCTATATAACGATACAAACATGTTACCTAATAACACATATACAGTATTATACAGGGTAGGGTGTCTCATTGTAATTGATCGATATGTTTTATTATTAGAAATACGAAAAAAAAAAATAATATAAAAGTTGTATGACCATGTTTAATAAATATTCTTAAATATACAGGTTGGTGCATAAACGAGGGGTTGACCAAAATTATAAATTTTTAAAGAAAAACACCCTGCAGGTAGTTATACATAATTGATTCTTTTCACATCGTTAAACAATTTTAATAGACTTCATTTATGTGCTATGTTGTATATATGGTGTGTCAAAATGCGGGATAACGATTTTCTCAATTTTTTAAATGGAATACTTTATATATTATACCATCAACTAATTAATACACGATATTAAATTTAAAAAATTGAGAAAATCGTAACTTCTCGTTTTGACACACCCTGTATACAACATAGCAAATAAATGAAGTCAATTAAAATTGTTTGTCGATGTGAAAACAATTAAATAACTACCTGCATGGTGTTTTGCTTTAAAAACGTATAGATTTGGTCAGCACCTTGTTTATGAACCACCCTGTATATTTAAAAATAATTGTTAAATATGGTCATACAACTTTTATATTTAAAATGTCTTTGTATTTCTAATAATAAAACCACTATCGATCAATTTCGCACTGATGGGACACCCTGCATATGTGATATTGACTAACATATTGGTATTGTTGTATAGTCAAATTTAAAGGGAATTTAATGCTAAAATAATGTACAAGAGCCAATTTAAATAATCAAACCTTGGCAATTTCTTAGGTTTCAAAAAACTAAAACTGAAGTTTTGAGTCAAGAAAAAACCTGCCAAGAAGTGCTCTACTAATTATCAATATCCAAAAATGTACAAATACCTTTATCCACTCAAATGATATGATTAGTATAGCCCTTTTGATGATTCAAATTATTCTGAGGAGTTATTATTAAACAATGGTCTATTATAAAATGCACAACCGATTGCAAGAACATTCATTCACATTTACTTGGCTGATGAACTTTATACGAGAACAATATTTTTTATTTACCATACTAATCTGTTTTCAATAACAAAAAAAAATGGTTACAGCAAACCAACTACAATAAATAACGAAAAATGCAAGAAATTTTTCATAATTATTTTTTAATAAAGGTATTAGAAACTAAAACTGTAGTTCTTAACTAACTACTCACTATAACTTGCTAAAAAGTGTATTTACAACTTACACCCTTTTTGTAAATAAATAAGTTTAAATATTTATTTGAATGAAAGTTAATTTTGTTTACCCACTCTCCTCAATTATTAATTAGTTTACTTACTTGAATTAGTTGTATGTACATATCTATAACTAGGTAGCTTAAAAAAATAATTTGTTATAATTGACTTTTTTTTTAAATATAGTATTTTCCCACGTTCTAGTCGTAAGACTTCAGTGAAGATATTTATTTTCCATCTTCATTTAGAAAAGTTAAAAAATACAGAATATGTTAATTGTAGACTTTGGAAAATAAAAAAAAATATTATTATTTTCATTTTTGTATTAAATCATTTTTACTTTTCAATATATTGATTACATGACTTTTTATTTAGGTGTGCCTGATGATGAAGTAAATACTTCGAAACCGGTCGCCAATAAATTGACTCTGTGAGATAGAAAGGACTTTTTTTACAACCGTCATAAGAATTTTTTGTTTAATTTGGTCCATACTGTTACCACTTTAAATACATTACACTCTTTTCAACACTGTATTTAAAAAAAGTATTAATACTTTATTCTTATTTTTTAAATTAATTTACATAAGAATTTTAATTTTTTTAGAGATTGGGATCATTAACAATCAATAAGGTACGTGCATTGTAAAACTGTGATCCTTCGTAGTTGTCAGATGGTTAACAATTCGGTGTCGTGTTTCTTAGCTTTTAATTTACCAGCAAGTACATTTTCTATGTAGATATGCATTAAAGTATTAACAAAAATTTAATATCCATTAAAATATTTAAGAATATTTATCATTTAACGGTAAAACGTTCTGCCATTATTCATTGTATTCTGAATACGTACACAACTTAGAAAATTGTGCCTTTTCTAATATTCGCTTCACAATATTTATTCAGAGCATTTAAATTTTGTACGCGAATAAAAAAAGGAAAGGAAGAAAACCGCAAAACTCCCTTCTAATTTAACACCACCGCCTCGACGAAGTTTAATGTCTGGAAGTTTCCTCTTTAAATGGCTTTAATTGAGTTTTATTTTATTTTTTACGCTCTTCCGAAACATAAATTCGGTCACTGAGGGTTTGCTACTATTTTTTAGAATTTTAAAATGCCCCCGAGCTTAATTGCGCATCAATCGCTGAAAGAGTCTTTATTTTAATGTTTTTTTTTTACGACAGA
Organism: Psylliodes chrysocephalus; assembly: GCA_927349885.1. NCBI lineage: Eukaryota > Metazoa > Arthropoda > Insecta > Coleoptera > Chrysomelidae > Psylliodes > Psylliodes chrysocephalus. Next base: position 86,937,676 of record OV651815.1, on the reverse strand, counting down.
TCAATATTGTGTTAAAAGGATAAAAAAGGACTTGATTTCTTTTCAAATGAATTTCTAAAGATAAAATCTAACGATATAAACATTCATGTTAAGAACAGAGTTTTATTTGAAATTTAAATATTAAAACGATAAAAATAAATATGTGTTCTTCGGAACAAAGTTATGAAATCAGTATTTTTTTAATTTTGACATATAAAGTGACAGCTTTAGTAATTGCAGCTAATGTCAAAATGATCTAGTTTATCCAATATTTTCGTTAACGAGAATATTCGATAAACTAAGTCATCGTCAGTCTAAGTAACGGTCCATTCTAGAATATGCTGGATCAGCTGAATCAAATTTTGGCGGAGGTGCCGAATTTTAGTTGAACGATGTTTGGAATATTCTAAAGCAACTCTGAAGTGACACATATATATTAACATTGGCGGCCCATGACCAAAATATTGGGGGTTCACAATGGCAGAATATGGGTCTCAGTATAGTCGTAGGTAATAAATTTTCAGTGTTTTAAAATAGTATATTATGCAACGATCATGTATTAATAACCATTACATGAGAGTCGCATACGCTATTTTTTCTACACTCGATAAATAATCAAGAACTATAAATATTATATTTATATTTGTATTGAACACAATAACAGTAATTACTCGTATTTCTATAAAACATTCTACAAAATTGTAATTAATGGAATTACCTTGGATATTGGTATTACCATAGATTTTTGCGGCAAAATATTTTGTACTGCATTTTCTTGTTTCTCCGATATGTGTGGATGAGTCGATGGTAAGTCTTCTATATCGCTGATATCAGACATTTTGATAATATAATTATCGAAGTTTATCTATGAAAACTTAATACGGCGTTTTTGACAACTAAAACAGTTACATAGGAACCTAGGACAAAGTCAAATGCACAGCATGCTTGATTGAAAAATTATGGATTTCTATTGATTAAAAGTCTTTATCTACAACTGTCATTATATGGATGTATTATAGGCAACATAAAGCAATCCATATATCACTAGTGAGAATATATTCATATTACACGATTTTTGTCAATTATACCCCACTAGAATTAAAAATCATTAGATCTAGTATGCGTTTGACAAGTTAGTTGATAGCATGTTAACAGTTATTCGTTGTTCCCGATTCTTTTTTGAAATTAAACTTACAATATTAAGCACGTTTTAAGTGTTTATCAATTAAAAAAATGGAAGACGATGATTACATGGAACTAACACCTCCTGAAATCCGCGACGCTGCTAAAGTGGCGTCGTTGGAATTATTACCTGAAATATCGAGGAAAAATTATGAGATTGCATACAACAAATTTATGTCATGGAAACAAACAAAAAATGTATCATCTTTTTTCGAAGACACTGTACTTGTATATTTTATGGAAATTTCTAGTAAATACAAATCGTCTACTTTATGGACAAACTATTCCATGCTAAAAAGCATGTTAAACATCAAGCACAATGTCGACATTGATAAATATCCGAGATAACGTGCTTTGTTGAAAAGACGATCCAAAAATTACAAACCTAAAAAATCTGAAGCTCTGACTGGTGAACAAATTGAGAGGTTTATAAAGGAAGCCCCAGCTTTTAAATATCTTGGAAAAAAGGTAAAAACTCGAATCGAAAATCAAAATTCTTTAACTTAATCTACACATGTTTTTAAGGTTTCCTTGATTATGAGGGTCATGGGTGCTTGCCGATCCTGTGAATGAAAGAATATGAAAATTGGGGATTTAAGATGTTTTGAGGGATGTTTTCAAGTAAACGTGCCACACACAAAAACCAAAGTCCCAAAGAATTTTACAATTGTGGATAATTTTTTCAAAATCGTTAAAAAATATATAGACCTCCGGCCCGAAAATGCACAACAAGATTTTTTTCTCAATTTCCAAAAAGGAAAGTGTACAAAACAAGTGATAGGAATAAACAAGTTTAGCGCAATGGGAAAGCAAATTGCTACGTTTTTACAATTACCAAACCCTGAGAGATATACTGGCCATTGCCTCAGGCGTTCATCTGCAACATTGGTTGCTGATTCTGGAGCTTCAATGACATTAAAACGTCATGGAGGCTGGAAATCCGCCTCCACAGCAGAGGGTACATCGCCAATTCAAAAAAGAACAAAATAGAAACAGCCCAAGCAATTTTAAGTCAAATCAATAATGAAAATTGTGTTGGTCTTAATAATCCTCTGACAGTAATCGTCATGATTCTGTACTCATCAACAGCAACACTAATTTTTCTTTAAAAAACAATAATCTCCATGATATTACCGGAGCTATTATTTCAAATTGTAATGTTACTATTAATTACATCAATAAATAACTTTAAACGAGTTCCTGTATAAATTGGCGTTTTATTTCACACGGTGGCTTAAATACTCCTCATTTGATAGGTCTTTTAATTGTGAACTATCTTGTCAATTCTATTTATAACAACTTCAAAGATTTTTTTCTAAAATATTAAACAATTACGCACTAATGGGACACCCTGTATATAATAATTAAAAAAATTATACTGGGACTCAAACAGTGTATTAATAGACCAAGTTTTACCGTTTGAGCTCAGTTCAAGTTAGGATATCGTTTTTTTTTAAATAAATATTTTCAATGTAAATTAGTAAAACAGATATACCTACATTAGTAAATTAGTATATAGTACAAATAAATTGAGAAATAAACTAGAATAAAGATATATAATGCTTGGCATTCTATATGATACTATTGATACTCTTCACAGTTAAACAAACCCCCTTTTGACACCCCATTTTTAATCAGATTTTTTTCACAATCAATAGGCCTGAAAATTTCAAGTTGATATTGTTTTCTGTTTTTGATTAATGATTTTTTTTTAATTTTGACCCCCATTTAATCCTCCATTTTCAATCAATTTTTTTTAAATCAATAGGCTTCGTCCCATTGCAGAACTTGATTTTTCCTGAAAATTTCAGGTTATTGTTTTTAGTTTTTATTTTATGATTTTTTTAAAATTTCAATCCTCCCTTAATCCCTTCATTATTAATCAGATTTTTTTCAAAATCAATAGGTTCTGTGTCCTTCTAGAGATTGATATGTCCTAAATATTTCAAGTTGATATTGTTTTTCATTTTTCTTTTATGAATTTTTTTTAAAGTTTCAATCCCCCCTTAACCCCTTCATTATTAATCAGATTTTTTCAAAATCAATAGGTTCTGTGTCCTTCTAGAGACTGATATGTCTTAAATATTTCAAGTTGATATTGTTTTTCTTTTTTAATTTATGACTTCTTTTTAAATTTTAACCGCCTTAACCACCCCATTTCAGGGTATCATGATATTTATGTAAATATATTACATGATATATATATATATATATAATAATTTTTAAATTTTAATTATTTAATTAAAAAACAGTATTGTTTCTTGCACAAACTATATTTTAAATTTTAACACATAAACTATAGTGTTAACAAAATCCTTTATTCTAACGCAAATTAAAAAGAAAAACAAAAATAATTAATAAAATAAATTTTAACATTCTTTTTAATACAAACATATAACTAAAAACCTATATTCTAAATTCTAAATAACAAAACTTTTTATTATAACATTTATAACTCTAATTAAAAAGAAAAAAATTAAAAACAATCAAATTTTAACATTATTTTGTTAACATTGATGGTTGGTATATCCACATCTGATGAATTATTAATATCAATAATAGAGAGTTGTGAAAATTGACATCTACGCATGCGCATTCAAATATCCGTCACGTTCACGTCTACGTACATACATAAGCTTGCGGGCTCTGGCGTATGCACGTAACGCAAATAACATAACCTCTATTTTAATTGGAAATGAAGAAATCCCACATACTTTGATTTTCTCTTACTATACGGAGAATGGTCGCACTGCGCAGCTTTCTGAGTGCCTTTTAAAAGGAGATAGAAAACTCCGCCATTTTGATGCCTTATTATGTATTGCCTACATATTGGCGCAATATTTTTAATATTTTGCTTGCTGCTGTCAATGTCAGTGAATATTATTTTTGGAGTCACAGTTTATTGCTAAAGAATCAGTTAGCTCACTCGGACCAGTTGAAAGTTCCAAAATAACATCCACTCCAGAGATAGAAATTTAGGATGCGCAGAAGACTGCTGTTTTATTATAGGCGGTTGTCATATATTGTATTAATCGAGTTGCGCAGTGTATAAACTGGAACATTGAGATCCAAAGTGCCGACGTAGAGTGAGCGATCTGATTCTTTAGCTGTAAACTGTGTCACAGGTTTCAAAATGGCCGCGCCCTATGTTCGGCGTGTCGGACCTCTCTCTTGCCTCGTATAGTAATCAAAGTATGTGGTTTAACAACTTCAACTCATATTTTGGATTACACCGTAAACATTATTTTTGTGCGTTGACGTTCACGTTTACGTTAACGTACTGGAAACACTTCAACTCTCTAATGTTATTCCTATTAATGACAATAACTTCAGAATCTTCAAATATGACTGGTTCTCATGCCCAATCAGTTAGTTTATTTTTGTCTATATTCTGATTCATACACTTAAACACCAAAAACAAAACAAATTAATAGAGATTGCTATTCCTGAAAATTTTAAGTTCATATCATTTTTCGTTTCCTAAAAACGTGACATCGGACAGACAGACAGACGGACGGACGGACGGACGGACGGACGGACGGACGGACGGACGAATCGATTACATAATACTTATTCTACACAGACTACTGTGTGAAGAGTATAATAAATGACTAACTGTTAAAATAAATAAAGGTTACTGTTTTATATTAGAAGGGCTAGTTGCATAGGGTCATTTCCTGATGAATATTTCTTTTTTTAGTTCTATTTTTGAATGTATTATTAAACATAAAATTACCTACCATAAGTATGCAAATTAAACACTTCTCAATTATTATGCATGCCATTTGCTAGTATTTGAACTTCAAATTATCCCTCATTAACGCGTCTGGTATGTGTTTTTTGAAAAACTAAAATTAGTACGAGATCCCTATCTTACGTTTTGTTTTGTAAGTACCGTTTGATGTTGATATGTAAAATATGTAATTACACGAAATTAAATCCAATCTACTAGTAACAGTAGGAGGTGCACGCGAACGTATACTCAAATATTGATTATGCAAAACTTAACATGCTATAAGAAAATAAAGTGCCTGCCTACAGATTCATTTGCCTGTAATAGTTCATTTTATTTTCTCTTATTGATTGCAGTACGCCATTAAATGTCCTTAGTCAAAGGAAATGAAGTCGATATAGAGATCTGTGATATATCAGTAGATGGTAAATAGACATTTTGTGAATAGAGATGGAAATGTTGATTTTCAATAACTACATAATTTAATATATTTTCCTAATGTAATGGAAATGGACTATAAATTTTAACTCCAGTGCTTTTATTTCAAAACTAGCCATTCGAAATAATTTTTGAAGAGCTAGATATGGTGTTAGATAACAGAGACAGGCTGAAGCTACACTAATTTATGCAATAGCAGTAAGGTAATGGATAAAGGAACGATTTCCATGGGATTCGATTGCGTAACGGTTTTATTTTGCCACATTAGAAATATATTAGGGATGAGATATTTTCAGTCTTATATAACTTAAATAATTGTAAAAAATCAAATATTAGACCTTATGGATTCACAAAATGTGTGAATTGAGGCATTTTATTTATAAAGGAGTTATGTTTATTTTAATCCTCTTCTTTTTGTTTACGTGAGAAGCAAGTGTGCACTACACGGCCACGTAAATTACAAATTATTATTTGGGCCACGTGGTGCATACTTGCTTCTCAATAGTAAAAATGCCAAAAAATTAACAGTGTAAAATTGGAAAACAACGATTTAAAATGTTAAACAATACATTTTTTACTTATTTAGTGGTTTGGCTCAAAAAAGTTAATTTTTTATCTCTTGATGATAGTCAACGTGTTAAAATGAAAAAATTGCATACAACAATCGTGTTACTTTTCAAGCTTTAAGGTTTAAAAATAGTTTACTAAATTCCTAAATTTGCTCAATTGTAGCCAAAGAGGTAATGATATGCTTTGTTCCTTTACCTAAGTGGTATTTTTTCTAGATATACGGTGTTATGATGGACAAATAATGTTATTTCTAAACAGCTTATTTCTGTGGGTTTATAAAATAACAGATCTCTTAAAAATAACACAGGTTGTCAATCATAACCACCTATATCTCATACACATTGTATGTTATGTTATGTTGAGAATGGGGTGTTAATTCACTGCGACCTAAAAGATCTATTGTGCCCCCTTCTGTCGCCACTGCACTAAGGAAATGTCTCAATGCCTATAGCGACCCTTCCAATCCTATTTTCTCAAGGAAGTGTAGGAGTTGAAGTGGCTTCAAGTTAGGTAAATCTCCCTCTTCTATTTGATATCCTCCTAGATATAGTGCCCTTGGATTATGGAGTGCTACACATTCAGTTAGGATGTGAATGGAGGTTTCGTCCTCCTCCTCACAGAATCTGCACTCACTATCCTCTACTACTCTCAGTTTACTTAGGTGTCCTTTTAGTCGGCAATGTCCGGTAAGGATCCCTGTTACAATACGTAGCCTGTTCTTGCTCAGGCAATTGCAGGCTTCCGATCTTTTTGGGTTATATTCACCCAGAAGTATCTTGGCCTGTCTCAGCCCCAAGAGATTGTTCCAATTATCGGTTCTTCTACTACCCAATTCTTTTTTAATCTCTTCTAATATTATGTTACTGCTGACACCGCAGAACGGCTCAGGTCCTACAAAGGGTGTTTGAGTCCCTTTCCTTGCAAGACTATCTGCAATCTCGTTACCCTGTACCCCGTTATGTCCCGGGACCCAAGTAAGAGTAACTCTATTTTTCTCGCCTAGCTCATTCAATTGTTCTAGGCATCTCCAGACCATTTTTGAGCTGATTACGTAAGAACTCAGCGCTTTGATGGCTGCTTGACTATCGGACATGATGATAATCTCTTGTCTATGATAGTTTCTCTCGATGTTAAACTGGATACACTTCTCGATGGCGTGAATTTCCGCCTGGAAGATGCTTGGGTATTTTCCCAAGCTTTTGGAGTGCTTGGTTCTCGGCCCATACACTCCTATTCCAGTTCCTTCTATGGTTTTGGAACCGTCCGTATACCACTGAATAGCACGTCTTTCGGTTGCAAGCGCGATGGATTCTTGGCTCCATTCTTTCTTGCAGCCCAGCTCTGTGGTTTTGAAGTTTTTCACAAAACTGTACTTCTTTTGCATTTCTTCCTGGGGCATGTCCCAGGTATCTTTAGTCCTGAAGCAAGTAGACTTTCGTCTGATTACTCCGTTCCTGATCATTCTATATCGTGTCTTTTTTGCCACATTCTCTATCATCAAATGTAGAGGGGTGAGGTTTAAGATCACCTCCATTGCGGCCGTAGGACAGATTCTCATTGCACCAGTAATGCAAACTCAGGCTAGTCTTTGTACTTTTGAGATATTAGCTCTCGTAGTAACTAAACTAGTTCTGTTACTTCAGGCTATAGCTCCGTAAGTGATGATTGGTCTCACTATTGCAGTATACATCCATCGCAGTATGTTTGGGTTACATCCCCATCGGAATAATGTCCTCTACTTTTAGGTGATTAATAATCTATAATCATGCATCAGGTACTTGACTAATAGCTGATAATCATAGTTTGGTATAGAATTTTCAACAATACCCGTATCATACGTGATCAAATTGACAGTTGATGAAAGTAAATATAAAAATCCCTAGATGTCAGCCAGTGTCTGACATATTTTAATACAAATAAACAGTTTAAATACATTGAGAATAACATAAAAAAATGTTAAATATGATAAAGATGCTCAACGATATTGCATTTTTATGTTAAATAATACATATAATGTGATGTGACAGCGAGTTATTATCTGCAAGGTGGAAGACGAAACACAACTGCTTCAAATATAGTTGGGTGTTCTTCAATATTTTTTTGGAGCCTTTAGGTTCTATATTATAGTATTGTAGGTCTCAATTTATTAAAGTATCGTAATTAAAAATATGAACTCTTTGAACCTGGAATATTCTGGATTATTTTTACTTTTCTGCTCTCCTTAAAATTTTACAATAAATTTAAAGTGTCGCATTTATTCATATTATCCTAGTTCGAAAACTTTAACAGCATTTTATGAAGAACATAATAACTTTTTGTCCAATTTTACATCTTCTTGGAAGTAACTATAACATTAACGCTGTAAAGTTTTATAATCAGAACTCCAATGTAATATTATACGGGAACCAGTAGTATAGTTTGGTCGCACATTCAACTTTATTAACGTATAAAATTCGTGCCAAATGCAAAATTTTTAAATTTAGGTTCATTACGTGATTGATTTAAATAGAAGAATATTTGGCGGAGAAACTGTATGTTTTATGTGAAAACAACTAATATACCGGGCGACAGTAAGACTAGGGCCAAATTGTTTATTAAACGATTTAAATCAAATTTAAAACAAATATTCTGGACAAGATTTCAAATTAACACTTTAAAATAAACAAAATGACCGATTTTTTGTTTTACCGGAAATCACATTAAATTTGATTTTTTAAATGGATCATATATATACAGGGTGGTCCACCAGTAACGCCTCGGTCTGTATATCCAAAACTAAACTTTTTTAAAAAATCGATTTTTACGGTGAGATGTATATTAGAAAAGGCAACAATTTAAAAATAATTTCAATAATACAGGGTGCTCCAGGAAATTGGAATATATCAAAGTTAGGTTTTTTAATCGGGACACCCTATATTTTATTAAATTTTTGAAATCTATAAAGAAAATTAGTGTACTTTTGTTAAGGGGTTGTTATACCTAGAGTCTATCATTTTTGATATATTCGAGGATTTTCAAAATTTTCGGGTGTTTAAAAAATGCAAATATATCCTACATTTCTTAATATTTCAAATTGATTTTTTTAAAGTACATTAAGCGTCTTCTGGGCTGTAACCTCAAATACTTACTGATCAAAGGGTGTTTACGAAATACATATTTATTATACGTAGATTAAAACACTAAAAACTTCGTTATTTTAAATAGAACACCAAATATATTTTAACGTTATTTGAAGTATCTTTCGAAACCCTTTCAAACGATGTAAGTATTCCCTATACCTATCTGTGATAGTTTTACTAACATTGTTACATTTTTTTTTTAAAACACGAATTACAAAATAACACAAGATAATAAATTAATTTAATAGATGTTCAAAATGATGACCGTCTTCTTGAATACACATTGTGATCCTTCGTTCAAACGAATTTCTTACTCTTTTTAGCATATCCGGCGTAATAGTTGCAAATGCATTCTTAATTCGTTCCTTCATACCTTCTGGCGCCATAAAAAAAGTCTGAGGGTGTTAAACAGGGTGATCTAGGTGGCCAATGGCATGGGCCTCCTCTTTCTATCCATTTATTAGGAAATTTCCGGTCTAAGTAATTTCTCACGTCCCGCGCAAAATGAGATGGAGCACCATCTAATTGTAGCCACATTTGTTGCCGTACGTTCAATGGTATATCTTCGAGAAGCAGCCAAAAATCTGAACGAAGAAACCTCAAAAAATTATTTCCATTTAGATGACTATTAAAAAAATATGGGCCTATAACTTTCTCTCCAATAATCCCCCCATAAACATTTATGCTCCATCTGTTTTGTCGGTCAATAGTTCTAAATAGGTGCCGATTTTCTGTATCATAGTAATGGAAATTATTGCGATTTACTAAGCCATTGTTATGGAAAGTGGATTCGTCTGTAAATAAGACAAAATCAAAAAAGTCTCTATTTTCTTCTACCTGTTCTAGCGCCCATAAACTAAAATCTATGCGTCGTTGAAAATCAGTACCATATAAATGTTGATGAAATTGGATATGGTAAGGGTGGAATCGGTGTTTTTTGAAAATTCTCATTACACTGGTTCTAGGTATATCCATTTGCCTCGAAATTTCCCTGGTTCTAATGTGAGGATTCTCCGTTACTGAACCTAATACTAGAAATTCGTTGTTTTCATTATCAACTACGGGTTTACTCACAGTTTGTTTTAAATATGCAACACTGCCTGTTGTACGAAAACGTTCCAAAACTCTTTCAAAAGTTCTCTTATCCGGTTAATTTCTGTCTGGATACATTTGGGCATAAACCCGTGTTGTTAAAAAACAGTTTTCATAACACTCACCTATGGTGAGAATCATATCCACCATTTCTTGCATAGAATATTGCTTAATTTTAATAATAACATTGTACAAAACACAAAATAATATCTATTGGAAACAGTTTAAATTAAAATGACATAAATTGACAATCAATGCCCAGACACCTTGATTAACTAAATTTAATGAATTATTTACATAAATTAGAAGAAGTGGACTATTCTCTAAAACAACAACATACATATAGGTATAGGGAATACCTATGTATCGTGGGCTTACAAGCAAAAGGTATTAAGTCAAAAAATAGGTTTATAAGTTATAAGCAATTCAAAGTTTCAATGAAGGTCTATTCTTTTATAAATTATTTACGGAATATCAACTGCTTCAAAGAAAATGGACATGCTTTCGGAATACAATGGACTGTTTTTTACTGATATACAAAAATATAAACCCATTTTGACAAATTTTTGACTTAGTGCCTTTTGCTTGTAAGCCCACGGTATATTGTTTGAAAGGGTTTCGAAAGATATTTTTAATAATGTTAAAATATACTGGGTGTTCTATTTAAAATAACGAAGTTTTTGGTGTTTAAATCTACGTAAAATAAATATCTATTTCGTAAACACCTTATACGATATTTTTTATCAGTAAGTATTTGAGGTTACAGCCCAGAAGACGTTTAATGTACCTTAAAAAAATCATTTTGAAATATTAAGAAATGTAGGATATATTTCCAGTTTTTAAACACCCCAAAATTTTGAAAATCCTCGAATATATCAAAAATGATAGACTCTAGGTATAACAACAACCCCTTAACAAAGTTACACTAATTTTCTTTGTAGATTTCAAAAATGCAATAAAATATAGGGAGTCCTGATTAAAAAAACCTAACTTTGATATATTCCAATTTCCTCGAGCACCCTGTATTGTTGAAATTATTTTTAAATTGTTGCCTTTTCTGATATACATCTCACCGTAAAAACAGATTTTTTAAAAAAAGTTTAGTTTTGGATATACAGACCGAGGCGTTACCGGTGGACCACCCTGTATATTGAAAAGATAAAAAAATTAAGGTGTCAGGAGAAAAGGGAATTTTGAAGGATTGTCAATGGAAATTTGGGAATTATTAGAAAGGATTTTTGTATTGTATTGGATTTATGTAAAGGATAAAATAAATGAAAATATTAAATGTTTAATGTTGTTAATGAATTGGAGAAATGAATAAATAACAAAAAAAAGGTAAAAGGAAAATTTTATTTAAAATAAAAAGAGTAGAGGAAAACCAGCAAGGCGAGATTGCAGAAATAAGGCAGGAGGTAGAAAAATAGCAGCGTAAATAGGATAGACAGAACGTGCAGACAAGGCTGAGAAGAAGAAGACAATAAAAAATAATATAATTCTAAATTAATTTTTTTATATTTTGTACAGTCTAAATTAGAATACGTGTGATCAGACCAAACATAGAGAGGATACAAAAGGTAAATTATTATTTGGAATTAAAATTTTTATAGAAATTTCAAAGGTAAGTTTATTTTTATAATTTTTCTTTTGCTTTGGTTATCAAAATTATTGAAAGTGAGAAAGTATAAGTTAAATGAACCCAATCCAAAATTCAAATTCAATTAAAATAAGTTTTCATCATATAGTAAAAAGGTTATATTTTCTGAGCTAGTTATACTGGGTGATAAAAATAAATTATACATAATAATACTAATATTTATATTGATATGGAAACCTTCTTATGTTATCTCTAGTTACAACCAATAAAAATCTCAATATTGGGGTAGGATCAAACAGATCTAAAACATATTATAAATTTCGTAAATAAATTTAGTAAAAAAATATAAAAATATCTATTTCTTCTTCTGCCGCTGCTTTTGTCCTGCTGCTGCATTCGTCCTGTTACTGCTGTTGCTTTTATCCTTCTTTTCCCTGTTTTTATCTGTCTCTGATTGTCTCTGCCTGTCTTCTTGTCTCTACCTGTATATTTATTACCTCTTCTATGCTATCCTTTAAAGTCTTTGTTTTTATCTATTTTCAATTTAACTTTCCTCTGATTTATGATTTTTTTTTAAATAAAACTTATTTAACTTGTTTTATATTTTCTACTTTATTTTTATACATATACCCAACTTTAATACTATTCAAAAATCCATCTTACTCCCTTTCAAAATTCCAAACCCTTCTGACATTTATTATTTCCGCTGACAATCAATAATTTCTTATTAATCAAGAATCCATATATAAACACTTGATATATCATTCTCATCATCATAATTTCGTGCATCAGAATATTAAATATGGCCCTTAGAAATTGAAAATTATTAATTATTATCAAAATTATTATTATTAAACACTAAACAAAACAACAATTATCAATATATAAATAAAAACGTAAAGGATCTATTCAATAATAAATATATATTTACTTGAATATCAAAATACATTGTAAATTTGCAGACGGTAATCATATACATCTCGTTTGTATGCTCTTTAACTTAATATCCAAATATGGTAATTTCTTCAACTATGCAAAACTTCCTAACTAACAAAAGCAATCGAAAATTTAATCACAAGCATTCGGTATTCTTATGTCTGATATACGCATTCAATATACGAAGAGGAAATTCAGAATATTAAGCTAATATTGTTTTCCGCAATCCCTGCAGCCATTTTGTCAATAGTTTGTTTTCCAAACAAAGAAACCTTCAAAAAGCGCAACATCCGTGAATGCTGATGTACATGTTTAGCTGGCGTTCGACTGAATGATATAAAAATAACAATTTACTATAATTCTTTGTTTTTCGAACGTGGATTTGTTCTGCAGTGCAAATGCTTTACTCTTATCGCAAATTTTACGGAATATTTAACGTAGATATCGTAAAATTAACAATTTTTAAAAACTGGAATAGTTTATTAAAAAAAAAAAAATTGGCTTTCAGCAGTAAGGCATCTACTATAATTTTTCTTCTACTGTTTTGCTCATCTGCTGTGTCTTGTACACAGTACGTTGATTTTCCAACACTGACTCCAGGAGTATGGTATAGAAAAACGATGCTGTTGAACAGACGGAAATAGAACAGTACATGTTATTACACTAATGTTAATTTCTCTATTTCACTTACATCCTAATATAATTAAGCGACTCATCTTTACTTTGGTTAGCGTACTGTATATCTACGTTTCTATTGAGCCTCTCTATGTACCCCTACCCTCTATTGTCCTGTTTGTTGATCGCCCGTGCACCTCTACACGTTTTCCCATTCGGATTTTTATTTATTTGGTATTTTTCCAAAATGGAAGTTGTTACTGTATCTAGTATAAATTATTTTTAAAGTGCTCTGTGAGATTCAAAGAAATCCAAAGTAAATAATGTTTAATAAATAGTGTGTTACATATGAAAAACAGAATTATTGAAGAAGTATGTGTTAGAAATAATAAAAGAAATACCAAAAGTCCTAATTACGAAAAACATTGTAATCATATACTAAAATCAAATATTTATATTAATATCAACTAATCAGGACTTAACTACACACATAAATTCACATTGAAATATATTTTACAAGCGCAGATATAGAAAAAACTGTTGAAAATATACCGCTGTAGACATTGCATAAAGAAATCATTAACCGAAACTCTTGAGATAAAAATTCTTATACTCGCAAGCGAGGCTAAAATCTTGCTTAAATTAGGGGATCAAAAACAACAAATAAAAGATCTTGAACAAGAAAATTGTATACTTAAAGAAGAAATAGAAAGAGAAAATAAAAAAAAATTGGTAATATATGGCCCAAATAAACAAGATTCTGGTTTTGCTGTCAAAAAATTTTGTGAAGATTTAAATATACTATTAGATTTAATATATCCGAAAACGATATTGGCGATTGTTATCCTTTGGGAAAGGCTACAAATTGTCCTATTAAATTGGAGTTATTATCACAATTTTAAAAAACTTTAATACTCAGAAATACAAAGAAACTTACCAAAGTCTCTATTTCTTATGATTATACAAAAATGCAACTTAAGGAACAGAAAATACTAAAGGAGAACTTAATTAAAATAAGACAGAAATACTCCTCTACTGTAAGTTACATAAGACATAATAAGCTATATAGCGACAATAAACCTTATAGAATAAAAGATTTGTCTGACTTTGAGGAAAAGGGAGACGAGGACGAAGAAATAGAAGAAGAAAGACATAGAAGTGATTATGGAACACCTACTGTCGAAAAATATAACACGCCCAAATCGAATAACCAAAAAAAATATTTTAGTAAATACAAACATTCAGCAATTACCCAAACAACAGACTCATCCAAAACCACCAACACCCAGAGAATCAAAACAACACCAACAAGCAAACCAACATCAACCTCCAAATCAACAAAAACAACAACAACAAAACCAAAACACAATTCGCACTGTATTACAATCACTAAATAATAACTCTAGAAAAAATTCTGCAAGTAAAATAATTTTAAATTTAAGATTTAATTTTTTTAATATTTTGTACGCAAAAATTTATGTTCACAGAAATATTTTATTGTTTTTTTTTTCTGCTGATTAAGAAAATATACGTTTTGGATCATAAGGTAATCTCTCATATTTAGGTACTCATTAAAGTAGCTAATAGCTATATAGATATAATATTTAAATAATGGATCACTTCATTAGAGATGTTAATTATGATGTCTATGATACCTTAGAACTAGATAGAATTAATGACATACAAAACATAAATAAAGATAAAACTACATTTAATATTATTCACTAAAATATTCGTAGCATGCATAAAAATTTTGATGAATTTATGGCTCTTCTCTCACAAATTGATAGGGAATTGGATATGATTACCTTAACGGAGACCTTCATACAAGACGATATTCATTGCTTTAGTAATGAGAGGTACCAGCTAATATATAACTTCGGTCAATTAAATAAAAATGATGGGGTTGCGGTATTCATTAAAAATAAGTATAAATAAACATAAAATCGTAATGATAGGCCAGTTTTCAGTTTTAGAAATATGTATTACTACTTCTGAAAAAAAAAACAAATCTTAATAACTTGCATGTATCGGTCCCCTTCTACTAATGATGAGAATTTTTTATTGTCTTTAATAGAGTATCTTCAACAAAAAAAGTAAATTGGATATTCGCTCCGTGCGAAGTCATGGAAAGGGAAGCAAAAGCGATACTAGCGCTAGCTGCGGATAATTCGTGCATTTTAGGGCGATATTTTGTAACTTTGGCATATCAAATACACGTATACATTTTACTTTTTTTCAAAAAAAGTAGGTAAAAACAATACAATAAGCAACCGGAGTTGCTGTGTTAAAAATTGTACAAATACTAGCAAAAAAACAGTGAAACTTATATAAAAAATTTCAGTAGCAAAGTGGAAATTAAATCAAAGAAATAAATGGATAGATATACAATAAGAAGGAAAATTA
Organism: Psylliodes chrysocephalus; assembly: GCA_927349885.1. Taxonomy (NCBI): domain Eukaryota; kingdom Metazoa; phylum Arthropoda; class Insecta; order Coleoptera; family Chrysomelidae; genus Psylliodes; species Psylliodes chrysocephalus. The sequence goes on along the minus strand of OV651815.1, from coordinate 86,922,009 downwards.
CCTTTATTTTTGTAATAATAACCGTAATGCTGCAAATAGTAGACATCAGAAACTTGAAAGGTTTTAAATCAACAATAAATTATCATTTTACCATGTTCTTTAATATCCCTTATTCTTAAATGTTCATTCAGCAAGGACTAGATTTCAAGATTTCTGCCTTTGATTATTATATGTGGTTGGAACGCAATTTTGTAACTTACTGATAGGAAATCAGTTTTAATCATTCATTCTATGTTTTCTTTCGAACAAAAATGAAAATATAAGTAATGATCCTTTTTTTATACATTTTAACTTCACGCTATTATTAAATGGTATTTTTGTATTTTGACAGAATAGACTAATTCTTCAATGAAAACTTATTAGACTTAGGCAACTTCTCATACAGTTTCTAGTAAATACTGTTGCCTGCCTATATTTTATTATTTATTTTTATCAATTATACATAATTTTCTTTAATTTAAGCGATAAAAATATATAATAATAATAATAATAAATTAATGTTTTACTTGTTTTACAAATCCATATACTTTTATTAAAACTAACATGTATACTTTTTAATTACGAATTCTGTTAAAAGTTGCATTTGTCAGTATACGCCGAAATAGTCCATTAGTATCAAAACGAATTGGCGCTGCTGTCGCGCACGGAGCGATTAGGATTTCATATTTTTTTAGGCGACATTAACTTAAATATTGAAGATAATAGAAGTGATGTAGTTTTTGAATATCTTAACATACTGTATGAATTTAATTTTGAATCAGACCAGGTCACAGGGAAACTCTAAAAGTTATCTAGACCATCATTTTTTAAAATGTAGATCCGAAATTAAAATTTGTACTCTAGCTGCAATCATTAAAACAACCGTGACTGATCATAAAGCGACATTTTTAAGTATGCCATTAAAATTATTATATTTGAAAAATAGAGATTTTATTAAAAACCAAATCAATTTTAAAAAACTTAGAAATTACTTAAAAAATTCTTGAATTTGAATGAAAAATGCGATATCTTGACAGAATCCCTAGAACTATTTATAAATAAAAATACTACATTGTTAAAAATAAAGAAATGTGAACAAAAAAGACAAAAATGAATTACAGAAGGTTTGGTAAAGTCCGTAAATATAAAAAATACCCTGTACAAAGTTCTTGAAAGACCCAAAAAAAAAACTGAAAAAAGAAATGAATTATTTAGCTACAGAGACCAGTTAAAGAAAATAATAAAATCTGCAAAAAAAGATTATTTTAAGAATGAAATAAAAAAAAAATAGTAACTATTCTAAAAATCTTTGGAACATTGTAAACGGGTTGAAACAAGAAGAAAATATTAAAAACGTAGAGGAAGTGCTTGCTCAAAATGGATCATCTATTAGGGACAGAAAAAGCATTGCAAATCGATTTGTCCAACATTTCATTGATGTAGAAGAGACGTATGCTACTAAAATTATTAAACCCTAAACACCTTTACCGAAAAATTAATCTATTTTACAATCGTTTTATCTCTCAGGTTACTGGTGCAGAGATAAATAGAATTATAGAATCTTTAAAAAGTAAAAAGGCACCAGGAATAGATGGTCTAACAACCGAAATAGTAAAAAATATAAAAAATGAAATTATCCCTCAATTAGTTAACCTAATAAATCACATTTTTAATACTGGTGAACGTCCAAATCATTTTAAAGTGGCAATTATATTACCAATAATGTTTCCAATTATTAGTTTAGGAGCCCACTGCAAAATGTTGGGTCGATCACTAGTATGGCTAAATTTTCATGAAAACGTCTGATAATATATTGTACAATAGTAATCCGTCAGCAGCCGCCCCAATATCGTTTGCGTTTTAGGTTATAAAAAATTATTAACAATTGAAAATATGTGCCACCCTCCACCCATCGCTTTTTTGCCAAATTTTCTACTCAATCGAAAGATAGTAATTAAATATAATTTTCTATACCCGGCTGCCGACCATAATCCTTTGCGTTAAGGGTGGCTGATGGGGCTGAAAAGTACTATATCAATGTTGCTTTTATACACTCATCGCTTTTATAGTCAAACTAAATACCGTTGGAAAAGTCGCAAAATTTCCAACACCAAAATACCCGGCTGCCGCGCGAAAGCGTTTGCATAACTTAGGCTGCCGCGATATTGTGCGCGCGCAAGATTCGATCACGTATGAAATCCGCGCTTTAGATAAGTAGTTTGGGAGTGTGCGCACAGCTGACATTTATTTGACATCTGTTATTGTCTCTGATTGGAACACGCGAGTTTACTACGATTAAAGCTAGAGCGTCTCGCTTTCATGTATTCTTTGAATATTTGTTATTCTGTTGTTTTTATAAGTATATAGTTTGTGTTGTTTTTTTATTGTTTTTATTTTTCGTTATGCTTAAAACCTCCCTATATATCTAAAGCAGAGAAAGTAATTAATGTTCAAGAAAGGTAAATAAATAGAGAAGTCTTAATTTTGTTTTGTTTTTTGCAATTTATAAAATTATACATCGTTAAAGTTAACAAAATGTGAAAAAATAAGTTTAAGAATATACACTAAATTCCTCAGAATAATCGCTTTCTGAGTAATTGATATCGGAATGGACACCCCTGTCATTACTCGATAATTTCGTTCGCGTTGATAAATAATCATTTCTTTCGAAATACAATTATTTTCTTACGGGCAATTCCACAACCACTTAATTTTTATTTGTTTCATTTAATCTGCATTTAATGCAGTAGATAGATTTATAATCACATAAAAAGTCAATACGTACAGTTGTTTGCAAATTAATATTTTCAAGTTTAAGTTCATCTCGGTATTTTGGGTTCAAAGTTGTTATTTTCTTTAAACATTTCGAATGATATTCGGCGTCATATTGGTTTAGCAACAACAAATTTCCGTATTTAAATTTTTTTCTTTGCGAAATTCTAGTACACTGGTTTTTCTTTTTAAGTTTCGTCGCTGCATTTCAAGAAGTTACCGTCATTTTTGCATACATAAAACCAGGGCGGCTATCCTCGACAATCCCTAAAAAACGAACCGTTTTCGAAAGTGTGTGGTTGAGAAGCGAGTAGTTTTTGAAATCTATATCCCTGACTGGCGTTCGATGAGCATTTGTTTTTTAAAACGTGTACGTTTTTAACAAGCAAATAATGTCTGGCTTTACCGTAAAATGTCTCTATTGTTGAATTCAAGTAATGTGCAGGCCATAAAAAAATTAGGATTATTGCCGGGTTTGAATATCCACATCCGATACATTTTTAATATCTCGAGCGTTTGTTTATCCACATCGGAAACATCTACTACATCTACATCTGCGATTGTTTATCCCAGATGTAGCTGTCCAGATTACATTTTTTTACATCTTGATTTGAAATGAGATGTGAATGAGATGTTCGTTCCATGCCAGAAAGTAGGTGTTCTGTGAAGACAAGATTAATTTATCCTTTTTTTATTATAGCGTGAATATAAAAGTGATTAGTGTGTTTAATTTTTGTTTAGATTTCAAATTTAGGTTGATTTTTAGTCTCAAAAGTCAAATTTTAAAAATATGAACTTCTAACTTATCATTGTCATTTTGTCACGTGACCAATAAGGTCTAGAGCGTTTGTTTATTACATCTACGTTTAAACTTAATCCACTATCACGTGATAAAAATTCACAACATTTCAGATGCATCCGATGTAGATATTCAAACGCGGCATATGTAATTTAATTACAACAAACCATTTGTAAATTTATCGAATGATGATTTTTTCTAATCACATAATAAATAAATGTTCTGGAAAACCTGAATCGATTTTTTTGCGGAAAAATAGTTATATGGGTGCATTTAATACAACCTAAAATTCTAGGAAAATCGTACGTCATAAAAAACCTAGTTTTTAAAGTACAAAATTAATTTAGATAATCACTTGACTTATCTCATTTAGTTTTTTATTATTTTGTGCCCAAATTTTTAAAATTTCTGATCACAACGTGTGATACAGAAGAGCTTTGCAAGAAACCGCAAGCAAATTAATTTCAGTAAATAAAACAGACATGAATTAATAATTAAATTCTTGCACGGTAAGATATAAAAAAATATTCCTTAAATTCAAAAATGAATCTTTAAGGATTCTTATCTTCCAAGTTTTCTAATTGAATAATTAATAAAAATTGAAAGAAATTTTCAGTTGTTAGACTTTTTTAGTACTACAAACCATATTTGTAAGAAATTAGATACTTTCATCGATATTAATAAAAAATAGTTTACCTAGAATTTGTTAAAATCAATCAATATTATTATTCATCCTAAAAGTGACATTAGCTAAATCCTTGAAAACATGCACGTTTTATCAAAAACGTGTGAAAAATCCACTGGCTGTAAAATACCCGTTTTATAAACGTACACGCTTTTAAAACGAATGTCGATAATAGCAAATATCCCGCATGTTGCTAAAGCGTATACGTTTTTAAGAAAACGATAGCCGAGGATAGGGCCCCTGGCCATCGTTAGGGGGCGTCCATTAATTACGTGAGGTATTTTTGATGATTTTTTGACCCCCCCCGGTGAGATTTCTTAACTAAATTTATGTTTTCGGTGTAAATGCGTTGGATTATTAAAAAAAAAACAAAAACACAATATCGATGTTCCGGTAAAACAATGACGCAAGTGCAAAATTATGACATTTTGATTTTAACATGTAATTTCTCTAAAGCGCTGATTTCATACGTGATCGAATCTTGCGCGCGCACAAAATTGTTGGAAATTTTGCGACTTTTCCAACGGTATTTTGTTTGACTATAAAAGCGATGAGTGTATAAAAGCAACATCGATATAGTACTTTTCGGCCCCATCAGCCACCCTTAACGCAAAGGATGATGGTCGGCAGCCGGGTATAGCAAATTATATTTAACTACTATCTATCGATTTAGTAGAAAATTTGGCAAAAAAGCGATGGGTGGAGGGTGGCACATATTTTCAATTGTTAATAATTTTTTATAACGTAAAACGCAAACGATATTGGGACGGCTGCCGACGGATTACTATTGTACAATATATTACCCGACGTTTTCATGAAAATTTAGCCATACTAGTGATCGACCCAACATTTTGCAGTGGGCTCCTAAACTATATAGACCAATCTCTTAAATAACTATACTTACTAAAATTTTTGAGGAAGCTTTTTCAATAAACATAAATTAATATCTAAATGGGTTTCAAGAAGGCTTATCTACGAATTATGCAATTGCCGAATTAACAAAGACCATCTACAAACTCGTTGATGATAGGAAACCAACAGCCTGTGTATTTCTGGATCTCGCAAAGCCGTTCGATACTGTTTGTCATAAACAGTTGATAGATGCCTTGGGAGATGCAGGAATACGAGGGACATCATTTTATTTGATGGCTAGTTACCTAAATTACAGAAAACAAATAGTTAAAGTGAAAGATGTCTTTAGTGAATATAAAACACTTAATTATGGAGTACCACAAGGCACCGTTCTGGGTCCTCTATTGTTTAGTATTTATATAAATGGCCTCTTCAGTATTGAAACTGAAGGTAACATAATTAGTTTTACTGACGACACCGTCATTATTTATACAGCTGAAAATTGGGAGGATCTAAAAAGAAAAACAAAAACAGATTTAGGGAAAATTATTGACTGGTTTAATCATAAGAAATTAACTGTTAATTTTGAGAAAACCCATTTGATTCCTTTTTGTAGTTATAAATCCTCTTTACCGCCCTTTAATGAAATACGGATTCAAAACCATCAGAATGCAACTATTAGGTCAATAAAACTAGACTCGCATCTTAAGTGGAATGTCCATGTCGAAAATATTGCTAGATCTTTAAGATGCCTTCTTTCAAAATTTAAATATATTAAAACATGTCTAGATGTTCGTCATTTTAAAATAATTTATTATTCTCTTGTTCAGTCGAGGTTAAATTATGGTATACTTGGATGGGGCGGAATTCTTCAAATCCATCTGAAAAAAATTGATGTTTTACAAAAAAAAATTTAAAAATCATTTTAAATAAAAATTGGACTTACCCTTCAGATTCTTTGTTTGTTGAAAGTAAAGTGATGGATATTAGACAGTTATATACATATGCTGTCTTATTTATATACAAAAACCGTACTTTCCTAAAAAACATAGATCACAATTATCCTACCATAAATAAATTAAATAATTATGTAATTACAGAGGCTAGTAAAAAATCTGTGGGTCAAAGATACCAATACTTTTTACCAAATATGTATAAAATTTATTTGACAACCATAAATTCAACCAAGCTGATAAAAAACATTTTTAAGAAGTTTCTATTAAATTGTGAGAGAAAAGACATACATGATCTGATAAATAAAATCACTCCAATTTAAATTATTACTAGTAATAAAATTATTTTTTGATTATGATTATTTAAGTGTATTTAAATTATTCCTTTTATTAAAATTGTGTAAATGATTTTATTTTATATTAGGTTTAGTATATAGTATTACTGTTTACATTGATCACTAAAATAGGTATAGATACTAAACTTAGTCATTAGCTCGTGCACGACCTCATATAGTTTTAACCACCCTACGACAAAGTTCAGTTTATTCTTTATTAAAAAAAAAAAATGTATACCAAACAATCTGTAAACTTTTTTGAATAAACTATTATTATTTCTTTAATTCATAAATTAAATTAAATCCCCATGAAATAATTTTGATATTCTGTCGAATCCTAGAATTCCAACCATTCAACTTTGCTAAATGAATTTCAAAATTGTGACAGTGAGATTTTGCTATACAATTTCACTAGCTGGAGATTTTCCATATACTTCCAGTGAATTTGCTTACTAATATCTTTCCTTGATTGAGTTCTACTTTAAATTCTTTATAACTTTTAAATTTTCTAGCAAGAAAAGCAAACATTTTTTGGTGTTCCTATCAAAGGATATTCCCAACTAACTCTTTATTAGTGTTCACCATAAGAAGACATGTCAGACATTTTGGATATTGGCAGAATTTGTTAATTATTTTATTAATACCTCAAGAATTATTACAGTTATATCATATTTTCACCCTGAGAGTTTTATATTCTAGATATCCATTTTAAAATTAGTAATTTTTTATACTTCTATTTAAAATAAAATCATTAAATGTTATCCCTTTTTGTCTTTCATTTTAACATGCAATATTTTATTCTATACTGAATTTTGTCTCATTATTTGTATTCCCACATTAACCAATTTTTAAACTCACGTATGGCGTTTTTATTACAATATATACCCACGTATACTCACTAAAAGTATTTACTGTACGTATAAACAGCGAAAATCTGTCACGTTTGTCACTACCCACATTTTTCAAACGATCACTTAAATAAAAATATAATCTTCCACTTCGATGACATTTCAAGAACATTATAGCAACTTTTCTTAGGTTTATTTCATCCGGATTGAAACCTGAACGCTATTCTGCGATTGTCCCTCGAAGGGCGATTTTTCAAATATTTTCATATAAGCCGCTCTGAGATAACTTTCGCTGCCTACATATTTCATGAACGGTGTCATAACTCCGCACTTCTTTACGATCTTTGCAAACAAAGCATTGAACAGTTGTCCAGCAGGTCTCAAGTAGTGGACGTAATTTAAAAAATATTTAAATTTTACATATACACTTTCAAAATAAGGTTATCACTGATTCTTAAATCATATTTCCCTTTACGTTGTAAATTATCTAAGAAACTTTGGATGAAGAACTGACTGTTGAAGAAATTTTATGGTTATTACTTTGAATTTGTGGTTAAAGTTCTTTAATAAAAAGTTATTTAGTTGTACATGTAGCTTTTACAACTATAGCTGAACTAATAACTTTTGTTAGAAAATCATCGTATTGACACAAATACCAATTGTTTGACACAAATAAATATCTAGTTAAAATAAATATGAATTTTTTTTAATTCAAATTGTTTGATGACGTATCAACTGTTAATGTTAAGTCACTCCCTCAAACCAATGAAATTGAAATTCCAGCTATCCACCTGACGTAAGGTGATTACAATACCCCTTATAATTTTCGAACAAGGATATCTCAAATAGCAATTTTTTAAAAAATTAAAATTTTGGCAAAATAAATAAGGCAATAATATCTAGAATATGCATATATATTAAAGTTTTAATTTCTTCCAGTCTCCGAGAAAAAAAAAACAGAGCTTTAAATTTTGAAATATCATGTTGAAAACAATTGCATTCAATGATTTTTAAAATTCGCCAAAATTAGTAGCTAAAACGCCTCGTTAAGTGCTATCTTCAGGTGTAAAGTAGTGCAAATCGTTGTAAGAAACGAATGATGACTGTACTATACGATAATTACAGGCGCGTTACACCAGAAGGCAGCAACTAACGAGGCGTTTTAGCCACTAATTTTGGCGAATTTTAAAAAAACATTAACAAGACATTAAGAGCTCAAATTTCGGGATCATATTAAGCATAGTACTGTTGAGGAATGCATTTATTTTCATTATGTTATTTGAAAATTTAAAGCTCTATAATTTTTTTTCTCGGAAAGTGAAAGGATTTAAAACTTTGAAATATAAGCGTTTCTAATTTATTGTGCCAAAATTTTAATTCTTTAACATAATTACTTTTTGAAATATCCTTGTTCGAAAATTATAAGGGGTGCTGTATTTACCTTAAAGGCGGTTATTGTATTATGAAATTTACGCTTTACTTGCACGCCTGCATCATCTCTGTGACATCAGAGTTTTTTTTATAAGGTTTTGTTTCTATGCAAGCGCGTGACTCCAGGTGTAATGTTAAAAATATGTAGGTTTTAACACGTTTATTTATTGTTTAATGCTTCATTATTCGACAATTTTATAATAGTTGTTATTCACAAAGATTTGCCTATTCAGGCCAGTGTTGAAATCATTATATATTGCACAAAATGAATTAAGGATCGCCCTAAATTTTTAAAAATATTACTCGTCACTCGAATATAATTCAAATTGTTCTGAAACTCAAAAACCCATCATCTTATATTACAGAAAAAAATATATATATATATAAATTAAGTTCTTATAAGTAATGTAAGCCTCTGCAAAAAGTCAACAATACTGTTCTAACAACAATATTAATAATAATAATAATAATAATAATAAGGTCGTGTTATGTGATTTCACCGAAATATCCCTTAATTTTATATTTTTTAACGATTTTGCGATACCATAACATAATATAATTTCCAATGAATGATCATTATTATTATTATTGCTCTTTTGGAAGAAAAATATATCAAGGAATATTTGAAATACCTTTTTTAGCTCTTCACTTATTTTTGATCCACCTGCTGCATTATGATTAACAAATCCATAATGAAAATGTAGTAGTTTTTCGCAGTGGTTTGTTCCAAAATTTTCTTATTTTTTCTTTTTATCTTTAGTGTTACTATTTTTTTCAACTGTTGTTTTATAAAACTTTTCTTTTGCTACCTCTGATGACTTTTTTTGTGAAAAAACACTCCATAAGGGGCGTTGATCAATGAGTAATTTTGTTATAACCTAACTACGGTTGCAGTCTTAAAATTTAAAGCTCTAACTTAATTACACTAAACTTACGTGTAACACTAAACCACACAAGGCTTTGCTTTGTTAATAAAAACTCAAAAAGTTTTACTCTCTTGGATCTTCTTATCAGGTTCGTGTTGTCAAGAAGGTGGATCGCCTCAACGATCACATGTTGATGGAGCCAATGTTCGTAACTCCCAGCGAATCTGTTGGTAGTCTATCAACAGTGTACATCTAAAGGTCTCGATGAAGGTCGCCGTTTCTAATGTACCAAGGAGCATCGACAATGTTCCTCAATACTTTGTTCTGGAATCTCTTATTAAAATATTACTGTAGCTAGCACAGCCCCAGAGCTGAATGTTACAGTTCCAAATTGGTTTGAGAACTTGTTTATATAATAGAATTTTGTTACATGTAGATAGGCTGGAACGCCTACTAAGTAACCAGTACATTTTCTTGAATTTTATATCTAATTCTTGTCTTTTCTTTTTAACATGGACCTTCCAGCGAAGTTTTGCATCTAACGTAGATATTTTGCCTAGTTAGCATAAGGGACCTGGGCATTATTTATGTTAATTGGTATTCTTTTATCATTTTCGTTACTAAAATTAATATTATCAGATTTGATTTCGTTTAGTTTAATACGTTTTGGTGCAATGATTTATTTGATTAACTGATGTTTGTAGTTTATTTACACCCTCTTCATGATCTTTGCCTATCGCTAGGATGACAATATCATTTGCAAATGTAGTTGGGATATGTCTAACAGATACAAAGTGGGTCCCAGGACGCTTCTCTTTAGTACTCCTGTTTTAATTTCTTTCAATTCAGAGTATGCTTCATCTTCTTTTACTCTAAAGAATCTATCTGAAATGTATGAATCCAATAGCTCTGAGTATGGATGTGGAAGTAGTTCATTTAGTCTGTTTTAAGCCATCATGCCATAATTTATCAAAAGCAATAGAGATATTGGTCTATATAACGAAACTTTGTTCGGAAGTTTTCCTGGTTTGGGGATCATAATGACGTCAGCTACTTGCCACAGCCTAGGAACATACCTTTGTTTGAATAAGGCATTAAACAGGTGTGTAAGTTTAATTATGGCTTTTTTCGGAAGTTGTTTTAAGATTTCTCCTGTAATTAAATCAAAGCCTGCAGCTTTCTTAGGATTAATATTTCTTTTTATACCTTCTGCAATTTCCTTTGGAGAGGTTGGTCCGATAATAATTGAGTCATCTCTCTCTCTGGAGGAGCCCAGTTCCGTAATTCTTCTCCTTCATTTGGTTGGAAGGTATTTTGTAAGTGCAAATCTATTAAATTTTTGTATATTATTTCTAGCCCAGCTGCCATCTGTATTTCTGATTGCAGCATTCTGCAATGTGGGCCTTTTTAATCGCTTTGTGGCTTTTCATAGAGAATGTGGCTATATCGTTTGTCAACTCACTAAGGTACCCACAAATAGATTAATTTTTTATTTTTTTTCTCTCTCTTTTTAACTGTTTGGTGGCGTTAATAAATTTGGTTTTATCTGATGGAACTCTCATTTGATGCCATTTCCCCCTTAGTTTTATTTTTGCAGAGATGTTGTCCCTTATTTCTTAAGAATAGTTATTTCTTGTTGTTCACTGAACAATAGGTGGCGTATTATCCCATGCTGCTTGCTGTATGTTGGACAAAGTAGAACTACTACTTTTTCATCTAGCTGTACTTTTGTTCTTAACAGAACTGAAAGATTGATTTTATTTTCAAGGTACAGTCTGAAGCTTTGTCAGTCTGTTCTCCTATTTATTAGTCCAGGAGCGCTTTCCTTTTGGATAATGGTATCACTAAGAGTGAGAAGAATCGGCGAATGATCTGAATTTATGTCCCATGCCTCATCAACTTGGATGTAGTTTGATGAAATATGTTGTACAACAAAAAAAGTCTATTAGGTCAGGTATTTTGTTTCTATCTGTAAGCCAATAAGTTGTTTCTTTTAGGTTTTTACCCTTAGTTGTTGTTAGTCTGGAGCCCCAATGGGTGTGTTCTTTTTAACGGTATGTCTTGGAGGACAATATACAGAAGTTACCATACCATCAGCAGTTTTAGATTTTATCATAACTGAAGTGGCCTGAAATTCTTCAGTCCTGTATCCCGCTTCATGATGATGCTTAACTGCTTTTATAATTATTACTGCACTACCCCTTCTTGCTGCATTTCGCGTATAAATGGTAAGATAAACCTTATATCCCTTAAATTTAATAAAGGACTCATTGGTAAAGTGAGTCTCTGAAATTAAGCATATGTCTATGTTTTCTATGTCTAGGAGTGCTTGTAATTCTTCCATTCTATTATTATTAGGCTATTACTCATTACCCTGACTTGCAATTCATGATAAAATTGAACATTTTTATTTTCAACGTTTTGCCCTTTATCTATACACCCTGAACCACTGTGCAATAAGCCTATCACTGCATGGAATATCAAATTGCCGTGGGGCCACTTGTCTTGGAAGTTAACACACAACAAAAAAATTGGGATCGATAGATCGTTCCTGACACGTGCGTGTATCGGTTTCTTATGACGTTGGATTATTTTTCCTTTACTAAGTAGGGAGTGAACAGCAAAGGTTCCCGATCTTAAATTTTATAAACCGTTGCACCGTTTTTCGGTGACAAGGTAATATCTTTAATATAAAATACTGTACATTTATTATTATTATCATGTGATAGAACGAATAATATTTAAACGTTTACAGAATTCACCGTTTTAACGAAATATTATCCATTTTCTCAAGAAAAATTTTAAATTTGTACCATATAGTTTATTAATACATAAAATTGGGATACACTAGTATCAGCATTTAGTTATTATACAGCTATGACATACAGCTGTCTTAACCATAGACTACTATACAAGAAACAACATTTAGTCTTCAAAACAGAATCAATAGCATATAAATCTGGTCTAAGCAGTGGCGCACAAATATCAACAAAGAAAAATTGACTCACATTAAAGTTTTACCAATAGATTAACAGATTAATATACCAATAAACTTAAACAACAACCCAATATTAACCCAAAATGTTTCTTCATTATATATTATTGTAAATTATATATTAATAAACTATATGGCACAGATTTTGAGTTTCTTTATTTTTACTGTATTTTTTCTATATTAGTTTTTTACACGAAACTAGTACTAACATATGTCGGTGACTCCTATATTTATAGATTAATGATTATTAATGTAAATATTACAACATCCGATAATTAAATTACTGACAATTATGATATCTAATCTTAAAGTTAAAAAATAATAAAATTCTTACTGTTACTGCAATATATCTGTATAAATTATTGTATTTTACTTTTAATAAAATTAGAGATCTAATAATGAAAAGAAATGTACGCGGGTATAATACCAGAAATGCTGAAAATATATATTGTAACGAATATCTAATTTATTTATTTACAAACTAATTTATTTGCACTACGTATTAATGAATTTATTTAATACTTAAGCACTATTGTAATACACATTTTTAATGTATTTGTACAATTCATCTTTACTTGATAACATTTATATTGAAACTTAAACTAAATGGCGAAAGAATTCACTTTTATATAAAATAGGCTTCCTTAAGACGTTCTGCCAGCTCTGCTTTCTTCCCTGTCATCCCTGTAGATGCATACAATTATAAGTATTGACATATCTGTAGCTTTTAGAAATATACTTCTTTAAATAATTTTAAATATACCGTAATAAAATTAATAAAACTCCGTCCATTTCCAGTTTGTACCTCCAAAATGCTCAAAAATAACAATTTGGACTAATTTCAGTAGTAAAATCGTCTGCGCAAAAATAAAATGTACATTATTGGATTCAGTTTTTTGTGCTTTTTTCAAATATGAAAACAAAAATTTCAAATTCAGACATACAGGATGTTGTTTTAAGAATGGACGAATTTATTAATTTTTTGTAAAGACGGACCTGGATTTCGTTTCTTGTTTATACCTTTTTAGATTTGGTAAGTTACGGTGAATAAGTACGCCAAATGTCAAAAACATATACAGGGTGGTTAATAAGTTATGAGTCTGGAAAGAAATAGGCCAAATTGATAAAACACCCTGTATATCGGCTATAAATGTCGAAAGACGCATTAAGTATGGGTTATTTGGAAGCACCTCGGTGGTCTCCATCCATGGTTAAAGGGAGTCCCTTTACCAATGAAACACCCTGTATTTTTTAAATCAGCAAAAGCTTTATAAATTGTTTAAAATGATTATATAAAAAATGATATTATCCGTCTACATCTACATTTTATTAATATTTCACACAATTTTCTTAAAGATGCCCTTCATCAGATGTCGAAACAAATAATGTTTACTTTCATATTTTCTTCGTTCACTTCGAAAAAAAATTCTCAGGAAATATCTAAAGGACGTGTAACAAAACGAGTAGTTGTAACGAAATAAAGTGTCAGTTGTTAAATAATTTCATCAGATCGTTGGTGATCATTCAATGTCTCGGCAAAGCTGAGCTCCTCATAATTTACCCATCTAATTCACCTGACAGCAGAGGAAGCGTGCTCTCTTCATCATTCTTTGTGCACCACATCCACTATATAGACGGCCATGTTTTATTTCGGTAGGTGCGTTTTTAATAGGATTAACTCATTTTTCCGGTAATCGGAGGGATTACTTTTTTTTTTCACAATTAAAACGCGAAAAATAATAATTACGAAAAGGGGCCCCTGCAACCTCGTAACCCTATAAACCATATCAAAGGTACGTTTAATCTGTGTATAAACGAGTTGGAGATACATTTTTTTGTGTATAATTGGAATTGAACTTTTGTCTTTTTTGCCATAGAAAAATCAGAAGTTGTCGTTGTCTAGGGTTTTAGTAAGCTCTTTTTTTGTTTTAATTCCTTATGTGACATTTACTTAATAATTGTACTAAGGGTCGTAAATTTCTTTATTGAATTATAACTTTATGTGTTACAACTGGAGTTCTACAAGATTGTCTTTGGTCCGTTCCTCTTTGTTTTATACTTCTCTGATATCTATAGAGTTGTAAAATATGTAAACATATACTCAGGTATATCATTCATTACCTCCTTCCTATTTAAAAAATGCCATGGACTACATAAACTATGATTTATACCTAGAGAATAGAGAATAGATTTATAGATCATTTCAATTTACACAATCTTAACTTAAGAGTTATTGCTCCGATGACAATAGCAGGAAATTTGTATTAAAAATAGGCATTCTGTTTTAATCCTAGAAGACACAGTTTTAAAGATAATACCATATATTTTTTTATGTGCAAAGAGAATAAGTGGCACTAGCGCTGGGTTTTCATACTTTTTTGAAAAAATGGTCCGTTTTGTCTACAAAAATTATAAAGTTTATTAATTTTGTTTAAAAAGGGACAACTTTTAATAGAGAATTAACGTTATCAAACATGCATTATTTTTCGAACGATTAATGTCAACTTGTAGTAAATCTTTTTCTTAATAAGATCCAAAAATAATTTTTAAAATTGAACTTAATATAAAGCCGTAATCATTAAAATAGCAAAGTAATTTCGGATATAAAAATGATTGAAATATATGATTACGATATCCCCTCTCAAGACGTTCCGTGTTCGTACCGAAGGATGAGTGCTGTTGCCTTTCTCGTCTACCTAATATTGAAATTTGGCCAGATACGGAATAAGGGTACATATAGGTTCGAACTTAAATTTAGTGTTGCTCGGTTGGTGCGAAGAGGGAAATTTTATTACATGACATAATTTTGTTTTCAATATAGAATTTGCAATGTTTCAATATATTTAAAACATAGTTAGATTAGAAAATACTAGGTAGAAGAATTATATTTGTATAGTAAGTATATATTATATTTTCTAAAATAATTCATTTTGCAAAGAATATCAACTAAGCTACTAATATAATAAAATCCATAAATCAGCCTTATAAATAATGTATTTAACAAATGTTTTATATTATATTAATAATTTACATGTTTTCTGACTTATCTGTGAATGGAACGTGGAGAAAATAGTTTTACTTACAAGTTTTTCCTAATTTTGTTGCTCTCTGCTGTTGTATTGATCTGATAATTTGTAGACTGTATAATTGTTTACAGAAAGATATTACCTTGGATGCTCTCTTTTCAGCATATAATAAATAAAGCAAGAAGTGACTTAATATTTTATTTTGTACAAATTTATAAAATATATTAATTTACACCATTTAACGTATAATAGTATTTTGCAATTTTTACAATACTTACAAATGCCTCTTATTCGTAACTTATGCTGTTGGTTTAAGATAATGAAATTCAGAATTATTTCGGTCTATATATATTGACTGAAACTCAAAAAGATATTCTTATAGATATAATATTTTAAAAACTGAGGTAACAAAGCCGAAGTGTTTTGTTACTATCCGGCTTTGATTGGTCTGAATTTCATGATGGCTGCCGTTGAATGATGTTGTCATATTTTGTTGTTGCTAACTTTGAAATATAAATATGTACATATTTTCTCTTTTTGATGTCAACGATTTTAAAAAGAGTTTTTGCTTTTAAAATAAGTGAATATTAAAAAATAAGGACAAACAAACGCCAAAATTGGCGTAATATATTATGAACAGGGGCGGCTTCTCCATTGGTTCATTTATGCAGTGAACACCCAGTTAAATTTCATAAAAACACATTATTTTAATATTACATAAATAACAAAAATATAAATTTAATTTTAATATTTTTATTTTCATACGTGTTAATATATATTTTCCTCTGGCTGATCGCATCTCTGTGTCACAGTATACTGTGTCTGTGGCGCATTATGATGAGTGAGTCTAACACGAATGAGACGATATGCCGAATGCATATAGCTAAAAAGAGAAGACAACACGCCAACAGATCCTGCAAATTGACAAGGGGGGTAGCCATGTGTGAGTTGAAGTAATTTTAAGGTGAAGGGGGGAGAAAAAGTCCTTTATATCTCACAAGGAAAGTCCAATGTTTAATTATTCAACAAAACATTGAGTGCGACCGGTTTCGAAGTAACATCACTTCATCTTCAGGCTCGCCTAGTGGAAAGGAGAATATGTGGTGTAAGGTGTGTTGACTTTGAGCCCACAATATAAAAAATAGTAAAAAATAGAAAAAACTCACCATACTCTCCATCCACTAGGGAATACTACAAACCAGTTTCATCAAAACGTGGGGGATGAAATAAATTGTAAAACAAAACAATGTTACAAGTTAAAAAGTTAAGTTGTGCGTTTTCACATCTGTCATTTTCTTCTTCTTTTATTTTTCAGTTGCTTCACAACAGTTAACCCAGTCATCTCTTCTTCTTTCTTATTTTATCCTACAACATCACATACACTTGGTGATTGGTTCATGGCCCAAATCTTATATAATAAATAATAAATATTTCTTCACTCATAGTTTACATCTTATTACCTATACCCTGTCATAAGTTTATCCAAGAATTTTTCTTTAGTACTTACCACCACCTGTAGAGGCCTTAACTTGACAGGTCTCCTTTCAAAAATGTTAGATTTTTATAAAAAACAGCAATGTTTGCTTAAAACAGGCCTTATCTTTTAATCTGTTTAATGTATGTAATTTGTTTTTGTATCGTCTTGAATATTTTAAAATTTTTAACTGTTTTATCGACTAATATTTGTTTTTCAAATATTTTTAACTTTATAACTTGTAACATTGTTTTGTTTTACAATTTATATCATCCCCCACGTTTTGATGAAACTGGTTTGTAGTATTCCCTAGTGGATGGAGAGTATGGTGAGTTTTTTCTATTTTTTACTATTTTTTATATTGTGGGCTCAAAGTCAACACACCTTACACCACATATTCTCCTTTCCACTAGGCGAGCCTGAAGATGAAGTGATGTTACTTCGAAACCGGTCGCACTCAATGTTTTGTTGAATAATTAAACATTGGACTTTCCTTGTGAGATATAAAGGACTTTTTCTCCCCCCTTCACCTTAAAAAAAAAAAAGATCCTGCAAACTTTCAAAGAACACATTAATTGGCGCGCCGGTCACAAACACAAAAGTCAGTTTACTAACTAATAATGTTTATAGATGGTTTTCAACTTATTAAAAACAAAACAAATATCACACTAACTAAAATATTCATTTATTAATAGTTGTAGTGCTTGAAAACAGTATGATGTTGATAATGATAACTACACTTAATACAAACTTAAATAATAAAAAAACAGCGATATTGGCTCTTGTACAAAGGTTTGATCCGAACTTACATTAAGAGAATTTAATGACATTCCCCGATTATGCCTTGGATCTACCAATTCTGGCAACATACAGTTTATATAAAACTTTTTTAATTTCTCCTCCATATTTTTACACCAGAAATTGTCCCTTTTTATTATATATTCCACTTTAAGTGTATAATTGGGACCTGTCCATACACCAAAAATACATCCTTTTCGTCCTGTAATATGTAATTGGCCTTGTATTTGATAATACCATTGATGGTGGATATTAATGTCAAAATTATTGGTGTCTTTATTAAAAATCCAAAAGAGTATTTTTTTCAATTTAATCGCCTCTTCTACCTGCATTTGATATGCAGCGTAGGGACATTTTATTTCAACCACTAATTTATCTCCTACAATGCCGTCTGGAGTAGCACCTACAAATTTAAAAATTATTATTTTGATTTAAAATGAATTAATTTGCAATATGTTATAGTTGAGATGTGAGTAAAAATGTGAACTGATCGTTACGTACCTACTAAATATGGATATTTTTTGTCAATAAAAATTCCTCAATCTCTAATCACTATATTTTCCTGCTCTTGAAGCTGCAAAAGTGCCGTTTTTTCATACTTTTTGCCATGAGAAATAGGAGCAGCATTGACTGATGGTTGGTAAATAATCCTTTTGACTAAAGGCTCACATAAAGTAGTAATTTGTCTAGTACACACTGCTTTAAAGTGTGAGGCCGTAATCATTTTTCTACGAATTTCAAGCCAAACCCTGCTATCCGCCTGTGACATAGTTTGTTCCTAAATTACATTTCTCTTAACGTCAGATGAAGGGAATTCGTTTAAAAATTGAAGTTTTTTACTTCATAAATATCTTGATCTAAATCCTTTTTGGTACAATTTTCTCCATAATCTAAATCAGTTTTATTGGTTTTTGCAGAATATTTTTTTTTAATTTGCGATTAGATTTTGATTTTATTGCCATTTGTCGCCTTTATTTTTCAATTCAGTTACTAACATGGATTGGTTAGTACAGTTTAAAGTTTTTTTCAATTCTAAATTTCCCGATTTCGAATTATATGATACAAGTGCTGCAAAACATCTACTTTGGTAAAAGCGCCCTCTGGAATAATTGATTCTATTGCCACCTACAAACTTAGCGACTGTCGCATGAAATTGTATCACAATATTACTATCAACATCATGTAATAGACTTCTGCTGTGATCTGACAAAGCATGTATAATTTGTAGAAGTCTTGTAAAAAATTCAGGTTTAGATCTAAAATTAGTTATTTTGTTTTTGGTTTCATCTGTATGCTTCTGACAAAAATAAATATCGCAGTTTTTATGATCACCAAAAACGTGAAAACTTGCATTGTCTATGTCTTTCTTTAAAAGCAAAACGTTATTAATAGTGCTAAGACTATTTTCTTTTCTATAAGAAACTGCCTTCGTAACAGATGTTAAACGAAGAATGTTTTGACTAACTACTTTTCTTAGTTTTATTGGAAAATTCACAAATAACTTTCTCTTTTAGGCTCAAAATTTTACTAAATACGTTCAAATCTGCAATTCACCGGTATAACTAAATAAATCGCCGATCCATTTCCTATGATAGGGGAAATGTGGTTGGACGACCCGTTCTTGGAATTTTGAAGGTAGGGGTATAATAGGAGTAATAGGTCGACAAATTAGTTTTCATGAACGGAGCAATAACTCTTAAACATGGTTTTTATCCTAGCACCCGACAAAAAATTTATTTAGAAAATATTACTATTAATTTTTTTCAAAACTATACGTTAGTAGCAATGTGGTAAAGTGCCCTACCTATAAAAAGTCGTGTGTATATTGAAAATTTCTAGAATAACTCAAGAAATTCCTCACAAGAAATTTCAGTTTTGCCAGACAACTTCGGAATCTATAATTTCGTAACGATGCAAACTCTCAAATAAACTTTTCTGGCTTTTTCCAAGAACAGATTCGAAGTTTAAATGACCGTGTTAGTTGGCAGTTGTTGAAATACAAGAAACTTATTGTGCATTCTGTTCTGAAAAAATCTTCGCATCCAATGGCGCATTGTGAGTGTAAAGTTTTATTATAATGCAATAAAAACTAGTAATTTAATAAAGACATATAATGGAGAATATCAGTTACTAAGATAACATGTATTTTCATGTATTACCATAGTTAGATAATGGCTTCTGATCACTTCTTTGTTACAGTAAACACGAGAAAATGTTTATAAGTAATACAGTGTGTGATAGAAACACAAAAATAATATTTAATACAAAAATAAAATAGTTTCTTTACATAGATTTTTAGATTCCCAGTAAATTATAAATCAAGAGACTATTGCCATCAAGGTTGCGACTGCAGACTGCCATAAATAAAAGTGCCAACATCCATGGGGAAATCCAGGTCCAATTAGGAATTGGTACAGAAAAGTTCACTCATACTGTTACTGTCGCTGATATCAAAGATGTTATACTAGGAATGGATGTATATGAACTTACATGACTTTCATTTGGGGATAATACCGTGCCAGTTGCTGTATAGAAGGATGTTGGGAATGGGGTGTTAATACACTGCGACCTTCTGTCGCCAATGCACCAAGGAAATGTCTCAATGCCTATAACGACCCTTCCAATCCTATTTTCTTAAGGAAGTGTAGGATTTGAAGTGGCTTCAAGTTAGGTAAATCTCCCTATTCTATTTGATATCCTTCTAGATATAGTTATTCTGGATTCTGGATTCTGGAGAGCTACACATTCAGTTAGTATGCGAATGGAGGTTTCGTCCTCCTCCTCACAGAATCTGCACTCACTACCCTCTACTACTCTCAGTTTAGTTAGGTGTCCTTTTAGTCGGCAATGCCTGGTAAGGATCCCTGTTACAATATGTAGTCTGTTCTTCCTCAGGCAGATGCAGGCTTCCGATCTTTTCTGGATAGATGAAGATGGAGTCCATGTTGCTTGAAGCAGTGGGAGCGTATCGAGCGCCTCCTGCCAAAAATAACGTCTCGCCTCACCAGCAGTGTTGCCAACCTAGCGGTTTTCTCGCTAGATCTAGCGGTTTTGTTTTCAATTTAGTGGGTAAAAACTTTATTTAGCGGCTTAGCGGTTTTTTGACGGTTTTAATTTTTGAAAAAATTTAAACAAAATTGATAGAAAAATAAATCTTGTGCACACACAATATACAATATATTTGTGACTTGTTCTTGAGTTCTTGTCTTTTTTAGTAGATCACTGCCACAAGTGAACATTTTAATGATTTTATCATTCATTTGTTGCCCTTTCGAGCGTGATTTTTGTCATCTCTATAGGAGAGTTATTAACTTTGGTAATATCCCTTTACACTGTCGCTGTATTAAGTATAATTTCACTTTTAGCGGGGAGTTCAGTGCTTTTAGCGGATTCTAGCGGTTTTTATATACCAATCCAGCGGGAATGAGAAGCGGGGTGTTGGCAACACTGCTCACCAGATCCTACATCAGTTTCTATTCCGACCGTGCAGAGGCGTGTTATTGTCATCAGAGCAACCTCCTTGATGTAAATATCAAGGGGAGTGAAACTAAGAATGACTTCCATGGCTCTAGTCGGTGTTGTTTTCATTGCTCCTATTATGTTGAGACATACTGTTCTTTGAATTTGTTCTAGTTTACGAATAGCTGTTAATTTTTGGGGTTTCGGTACCCAGACAACTGCACCGTATGTTAGCATAGGTCGTATGATAGCCGTGTAAGTCCATGCGACGACTCTGGGGGAGAAACCCCAGGTGCGCCCCACGGTTTTTAACTGTTTTCTAAATGCGATTTCCATGTTAACTTGCTGTCAAAGGTGAGACCTAGGTACTTCACCTCTGTTGCAACGTTTAGTTTTGTTTTAATTCCATTTTCATCATTTTCCTTGTTAAATGATCATTTCTGTCTTCTTAGGATTGATAGACAAAATTCCCTGTTTGCAGAATGACCAGGTCATCTGCATATGCTATTGTGAAGTGACTGTCATTATTGAGGCGGTTGGTTCGGTAATTGCTCCTTTAAGATCAGGAAGACCAGTCAGTCATGTCCAAGTTAAAACATGCTGTTCCATTCTGTATAATTTTTTTACGAGGCGTTTAAAAATAAAGCCGTTTTCTTTAAAAAATCATTTATTCCTTATTGTTGTTATCAATTAAATGTTAGTTGTTTTTTAAACTCCAAATTCGACTGTTCTAATATTCTTATGACTTATTTTAAAAAAGTTTTACCATTTCCATGCTCTCTTCAAAAATATTTTCAAGATCAACATTCAGTGACGTTTCTATTTATTGATCTACTTATATCTGTATGCACTGTGCGTCTTGGTGAAACGCTTTTGGCGGATATGTAAGAAAAAAGAATTACGAAAACATGCCAGACACATATTCTAGCAGATGTTTCGCTTCATGTAAATTACATTAAAGTATGAAATATATGGGATGAATATTTCACAAAAAGAGAAAAGTTTTCTGGGAAATATTTTATATAGAAGTAAAATATGCATAATCAATATCTTAAAATTAAATAAGATAATTCAATATTTGCATAATAACATATCCTCAACTGAATTTTGATTAAATTGGTTATTATATAACCTAATTTATGTCCAAAAATACTATTACGGCGTTATACAACAAAGATCCATCATTTTTAATTTTCGATTATTATTGTTTATTTTTTTTATATAACTTTTAATTTTTTAATCATAATTGAAATACAATAATAATAAGAAACATACTATAATTTTTTTTATAATAACTATTTAATAAACATGATTTTTCACATTATTTTTGATCTACTATGGCTCTCCAACTGCTTGTATGGTGAGTTGTGGAATCTGAAAATTATAATACAAATTAGCGTTTTAAATCTATAATGAATTTATTTTTCAATCATAAATTAACTACGGTTATTTTTGTAGATTTTATTTTTAATTAGAAACATTTTAAGTACCTAAAAGAAATAAGTATAATAATTAACAAGATTCAAACTTTGTACTTTTTTTACGTCGTTATCTCATTAAATAAAAGTGATATTTGGGAGATATTGCAGATAATTTCCAAGCTAAAATAAGATTTATTGCAATCCTGAAGTTTTGACATTAGATTCCTTGTCATTATACATATTTTTGACCTAATTTTAAACATTTTTGATTTTAGTTCATTTTTGTTGTTGTCTATAATAGTATAATATGGAAAAGGTATTAGAAATTACTATTGTAGTAGGTTTAGATGACTATGATATAGGATATTTAATATTAGAAAACCACTGGTACGAATGTCGACGAGCGCACCCGAAACAAGGATAAGGGGGGGTATAATGGGGGTATTTACCCTCCCCAAGCCATAGTCAACATCAATATTTTTTTAAATGTTATATTAAACAAAAATAGAAAGATAAAATAAATACAATAAAACAAAGAGTTTCTCAAACATTGTCATCTAAAATATACTAAGTGACATAGAAAACAGAACACCCAGTATTAATGAATTTATTACAAAGAATTTCTAGGAATATGTTTGTTTAAGTTAGAATAAAAAACGATCAGTTTTTCAGCCATATCGATAGAGTGGTTTTTGTGTTATCGTCCTGTTCTCACAAAAAAGTAAGACGCGATAATTGTGTTTTGTAGCTACAATTCGCATTTGATCGTCGTACAATACTTTGTGAAGAGCTTTTTTGATTTGTTTATCATGCCTAGAGTGAGAAGACAAGAAAATTTTCTACAGCTTAGCGAGTTTGATTGATAGGGGGCGAATAGTGGGCTTACTTACGCGAGGCTGGTTTGTCCTTCAGAGAAATAGCCACGAGGATGCACAGAAGTATGAATACGGTGGTGGTTTGTTGTCGGGTATGGAATCAAGAAGGCCGTACACGAAGAGCTAGAGGTACAGGACGTGTCAGAAGAACGGCCCCACTCCAAGATCGCCGCCTTAGGCTTTTGGCTCTACGGGACCGCTTCACGTCCACAAGGTCAATTGCTGACCAATCGTTTGCAGAACATGGCAGGCCAATAACAATGCGAACTGTTTATCGCCGTATCAGAAGTTTCGGACTTACGTCATACCGTCCTCAGTTTGTCCTACCTCTCACTCCTAGGCACCGAAGTGATCGACTGGCTTGGTGCAGAGAACGGCTGAACTGGGACCATGAATGGAATACCATTGTCTTTAGTGATGAATCCAGATTCTGTTTGGGCATGCATGATGGACGTGCAAGGGTGAGAAGGCGGCGTGGTGAAAGACGAGATCCTCAATTTTTCGTGGAAAGGCATGTGCACCACACTGTCGGTATTATGGTATGGGGGGCCATTACTTATGGAAGTAGGTCACCTTTGGTATTCATCAGAGGCAACATGACCGCCGTGCGTTACATCCAGGAGGTGGTGGAACCACATGTTCTGCCTTATATTCGGACGCTCCCCAACTCACTTTTCCAACAAGATAATGCACGACCACATGTAGCCAGAATTACGTTGACCCATTTTGAAGAAAATCAAGTCGATTTGTTGCCTTGCCCCCCTAGATCTCCCGAACTTTCACCCATAGAACACGTCTGGGACATTATGGGAAGAAGATTACTCCATTTACCCCATCCTCCTCAGACTCTAGCGGCACTTCAGCATGAGGTAAAAGTTGCCTGGGATGAGGTACCTCAAGAGGAAATCGACCATCTTACTAGGAGTATGCCCCGACGTGTTTCTGAGTGCATAAGACATCGTGGAGGACCAACACACTATTAATTTTTTACTTTTTTCCAACTGTTGGATTTTTCTTACATTTTGATCAATTACTTAACTAACCCAAAGACACATGTATACTAAAAATTATTGTAATAAATTCATTAATACTGGGTGTTCTGTTTTCTATGTCACTTAGTATTTCTACAAATTGAAAATTAAAATTTATACAGGGTGTTTTTTTAATATTGCGAAAAAATTCAGAGGCATGTCCCTTGGACGAAATGAAGCAAAAAAGTTCCTATGAACATATGTCCAGTGGCGTACTGTTTTTTTTAAGAAATATTCGGTTGAAAGCCCATATGAACGCCAATGGCGAATGTAAAAGTTTAAATTGTGTATCGGAAAATGGCTTTGAAAGCAAAGAAACTGCGCACCAATTTTCAGAAAAATATCTATTAAATGTATCGCAGAAAATTAGTTTTTTTCTTATAACTGTAGTTCAAAATATAAGAGGCGTAGGACATATGTTCATAGGAACTTCTTTGCCTCATTTCGTCCAAGGGGCACGCCTCTAAATTTTTTCGCAACATTAAAAAAACACCCTGTATACAGGGTCCCATTAGTTCGTAATTGTTTAATATTTCAATTTGTGTTATTGACAAGCAAACAAGTTTTAATAAAAGTTATATGGAATTGAAAAATACATATTTTAAAAATATTTTTGGATATACAGGGTGTTGCGTTTTTGTCTGAGAAATAAAAATGTTTTTTAAATAGAACACCCTATATTCTATTTTATTTTTAGAATGGCTTGGGAATACTGTATTTAATCCTAGAATGTTTTTAAAAAATATTACAGTGTTGCCAAACTATTTTTTTTAAATTAGAGAATGATGCGGACCTCAAATTAAATTATCATAATTTAGGTAGGTTTACATTAATTTTAAAATTGTTTAATATACAGACTTATAAAATACTAAGCTAACGAATAGAGGTGATACAAATGGTTTATTCTATACAGAGCGTTTTGAAACATGTCTTAAATATGGTTAATTTTAAGTTCAATTTATTCAATTTTTTCAAACGCAACACACTCTTAGCATAAAATTCCCTATAAATTTGCCCATGTAACAATACCAATATGTTAGTCAAAAACACATATATAGGGTGTCAGATCAGTACATAATTGATCGATTAGAAATACGAAGAAATGTTTAATATAAAAGTTGTATGACCATATTTAATTAATATTCTTAAATATACAGAGTGGTCCATAAACGACCAAATCTATACTTTTGTATAGCAAAACACCCTGCAGGTAGTAATATATCTTTGATTATTTTTACATCGTCCAACAATTTTAATTGACTTCATTCATTTGCTATGTTGCATATAGGGTGTGTTAAAACGTGAGGTTACGATTTTCTCAATTTTTTAAATGGAATACCCTGTATTAATTAATTGATGGTATGATATATAGGGTATTCCATTTAAAAAAATAAGAAAATCGTTACCCCTCATTTTGAAACACCCTATATACAACATAGCAAATAAATTAAGTATAATTAAGTTGTTTGACGATGTGAAAACAAATATAAAAATGTATAAGTTTGGTCAGACCCTCGTTTATGGACCACCCTGTATATTTAAGAATAATTATTAAACGTGGTGATACAACTTTTATATTAATTTGTTTTTCCTATATCCAATAATAAAACAGCTATCGATCAATTACGCACTATTGGGACATGTTGGTTTCGTTGGTAAATTTATAAGGAATTTTATGCGAAAATAATATACAGTGTGTTGCATTTGACAAAATTGAGTAAATTAAACTTAAAATTAGCCATATTTAAGACATGTTTCAAAACACTATGTATAAAATAAATCAGTTCTATCACCTCGGAAATGGAATAGTCTACAAAGATCAACCAGAAGTCGCTTTCTTGTGATAAATGGCGTAAGAAATATTTATTAATATTAAGTTTTATGAAATGTAGGGTGTTCAAAAAGTTTTAAATAAAATTGTTTCTTTAGCCCTTCACTCTACGCCAATGGGTTATGGTAATTTATCGAAATAGTGTGTTAACTAATAATAACGATTACCTATCATATACATATTTTCAAGTTAAGGTCCTTACTGTAAGGAAAGATATTTAGAAAATAGGTATTTATGAAATTCACTTTATCACCCTGTAGACTGAAAACTGGGACGTGTATAGAAAAATTTTATTTAGATTTTCTTTATAATTGATTAAGATATACAAATCTCCAAAATAACGGTACTTTATTCTGAAATACATAAAAAATTAAGAACTTCATTATAAAACTTTTTTTTCTGGAAATACACATATGAACTCTAGACGTTGCATTGGTACCATATTCTAAGATAACACGCTGCGCATTCACCAATAATGTGAAAAGTGTTACCCCCCCCCCCAGAAAACAACCTAGCTAAGCACTCGAAAGCTATAATGTCGCCACTATCTGCTACCCTTAAACATCTACAATGAACGGCATGCACAATCTTTAATAAAGTCAGTTCTAGAACATAAACGATTTGCGCATGCTCAGGTATAAAAATAAGAGTGGCGCTAATAGTGACTGACCTTAAGTGAACTTGCAATATCTCTCTATTACCATTTTATTTCACTAATTTTAACGAAATTGTACTAATGCAATAACACGTTTTAGGCATCTATTTTATAATTATAAAATTTGCCATGTTATTATTATTATTATTATTATTATTATTTTACCACATTTTGTAGTAGCGGACATATTTACAATGATACCAAATATACATAATTGTATTGTCATCAGAACTAAAGTTGAGTATCAAAGTTCAGAGCAATAGGTAAACAGGAAGGTAAAATTGTAATTACTATAAAAATTAAACCCACTGCTCTTATCTTAAACATTATTTGAGATATCGGATTTTGAGTTTTTGTAAATGTTAGTCAAGTTTTTTGGATGTAATTTCTAAGTCAGCAAAATTTATTTTTGAGTTTTCAGTCGGAACAATCCAATTTTCTGTTTTTTTTTTTATTTGAATTTTTTGACTGCGGGAACTAAGTCCATTCGCCAAACCACATAGATTAAATTTTATCTTAGTTTTATATCATCATATAGTAAGGATAATACGCTCACGTCTAGTTTTTCAAATTAATTTTATTTACATTATAATTATAATAATAATATAATACAGTATTTACAAGTTCTTTTTTTACCAAATTACAGCTTTTTTTTTATTTTTTGTTTTTGGTTTTTCTTTGTTTTTTTTGTTTTTTTTTATTTTTTTTGTTTTTTTTTATTTTTTTTATTTTTTTTTATTAATAATTATTTCAGGATTCACAGGGACAATACACGCTTATGGGTCTTTATAAGCGATTTTGACAAACAAGAGGACCACGGATAGACTTGGAAACAGGATATATACAAAGGATAGATACCTTAACTTAACTAAACATTTTGTGAACACATGTATACATCTTTTTTATATTTTTACTTTTAAGTTTACAATGTGTTTATATAATATATTTTCTGGGTTCTAAGTCGGAAAAATAAAAAAATATATATTTTGTGGCCCTTCTAATCTCTTGAAGTTATTAAATCTATAATACAATTATCGAAAAACAGTACAACAAAACGAAAATAGTTTTTTAATCAAATGAAGAAGGATATCGAACTGCTCGAATGTGGTCATCTTAAAAATTTAAGAAATGATACTCAAAATTAATCCCACACAATTTTTTGTTTTAATAATAAATTACATGTCAATCGGTTTCGGCACTAAGCCCATCTTCAGGCCTGTAAAGACTGATAAAATAAGTGTTTTCCACTTTAGGAACCGCACTGTTAATTAGAACCCAACAGTGAATTGTCGAGTGAGGAATCCTACCAAGGCATCAGAATTAATTTTAAATAATTTAAATAAAAAAACACCGGCCAACAGTGGGATTCGAACCTAGGGCCCTTGGATCCAAAGGTTGAGACTCTACCACTGAGCCACCCACCTCTTAACAAGTGTTGTATAACTACTGATGCGAATAATAAAAAAATCCTTAAAACTAACTTGTATTCAAATTATGAACCAACTAATGGAGAAGTTATTACGGTGAAAGTTCTTAGGACTAAAATAGTGGTGGGAGAAAAAACAATTGGGTAAAATGGTTAATATTGTTACGCAGCACCCTACAGCGTGCTGGGGTCGTTATAAGTAAAGGTGCGAGTAAAAGAAGACGGGGGAATATTCGAGAAATGCCATTCCACGTCAAGAAGGCGTAGGAAAGAAGAAGAGGAGGAAAGGGAAAGTAGTATGAAGGAAGAAGATAAATAAAAAAAAGACGTAGGAAGGAAGAACAGGAGGAAAAGGAAAGGCGCAGGAAAGACGAAGAAGAGAAGATGGAAAGGCCAGAAGAGAAAAAGGAGGAGAGGCATAGAAAAAGTAGAGGCGGAGATTATAAATGGCTTGTTGCAAATTCAAGAAAACCTCAAGTAAGAGGTAGGTCAACCGAATGGTCTAATAGATCTCTTAGCCCAACAACAAGAGAATTTAAAAACTAATTTAAAACAACAAGAAACGGCTAGAACAGAGTTAGAACGGAAAATTAGAGCTGAACTAGTTGAGTTAGGAAGAACAAGTCGTAGCTTAGCTTTGATAAGCAATAGAGAAACTGTACACACTACTACCTCGTCCTCATCTATAACCGAACCAAGCCATATCCAAAACCCATTTTCACAAAGCCATACTAGCAAGGCCATAGAGCCACCTACATTTGACGGTCAGACAACATGGGAAACGTATCGACTCCAATTTGAAGCTGCAGCTGGAGCCAATGGCTGGGCTGAAAAAGAAATGGCAGCTTCATTGATAGTGTCGCTGCGAGGACAGGTAGCAACCGTTTTACAGTTACTTCCCTAAAAAGAACCCAGTTATTCATCTCTCGTCGAAGCATTGGAGACAAGATATGGCCAGCAGCATTTAAAACGGGTATTCCAAAGCCAGCTAAATGTTCGTAGTCAGAAACCTAATGAGAGTCTACAGGAATTCGAGGCCGACATAAGAAGATTGATGCATCTGGCGTATCCACAGGCGCCGAAAGATTTCCAAGAACAAATCGGAATGCAGGCATTCATTGATTGACTACAAGATGTAGAAATGCAGCAAGCCCTTCGTCTACAACATCACAAGACGCTGAGGGAGAAACTAATTGCAGCCCAGGATTATGAAGCAGTAAAACTTCTTTCCAGATCTCGCGCAAAGGTGAGAGAAAGTGAAAATGCCAATACCAATACGATTCCCCAGCCTACCCTCTCACAAATCTTCATGGGTAGCTATTCTTGAATTCGAGGGAGTAGAAACCCGGTTTTTCCTCTTTATCTGCAACGCACAAAATTTGTATTTTTGTCTCATTCTTCCCTCAAAATTTCTACTCCCTGAGATTCAAGAATAGGTACCATGGTCTATTGCACCAAAAGTGGGAGAGCCCCGATGTAGTACATGTAGCCCGCCAAGTGGTACTGCTGAAATCACATGTCAGAAGTGTGTTGAAGGAGCTTCATTACAGCCGTTTGGGAGGACAGTTTGGTACTAAAAGGACACTGGCACGAATTCGGAAAAGATTTTATTGGTTCAATTGCCGAAGAGATGTAGCGGATTGGTGTAAAAAATGTGATTTATGCAATGGCAGGACAGAAGCTAGAATCGACATGCGTATCACCAAGACACATTTTGAGAGAGGCGACCCAGTATGGCTGTGCAATACGAAACACCGAAGAAGACTTTGTCATAACTCTCAACGGAACTGGAGAGGTCCCTACACCGTCCTCAAAAAATCAACGACCTGATCTACCGCATTCAGTTGTCAGCGGGAACTAAACACAAGGTAGTTAGCGCCATATCGTGGTCCAGATCCTTCCCATTGACTCCAACCAGGTCCCAGTAATCAAGTTATTCGGGGCCAATAACTAGAGAGGAGGAAGCAATGTTACGCAGCACCCTGCAGCGTGCTGCGGTCGTCATAAGTAAAGACACGAGTAAAAGAAGACGGGGGAATATTCGAGAAATGTCATTCCACGTCAAGAAAAATCTAGACAGTTCGAGAAGGTTCGAGAAGGTGAACGCAAGCTATATAACCCGATGGTCCTGACGTCACTTTTGAGTTTTATGATAGACGTTATATGTTAATGTTATTAGTTGTACGGTTATTGTAAAAGTTGAATTGAAATAAATTAAGATACCAAAAACCTGCGTAACAATATTATAAGAAAAGAAAAATTGATGTGGTAATTACAGGAACACGAAAAGATAAACATTTTACTGACAGACAGAACTAAAAGTTCCGAAGATTTTAAGTTCTGGGTTTCTTGTAGACCAAAGAAAAATAAATAAATATTATGTTACAGAATAATTGAAAATTATCTTTCGAAGCTCTCAAACAAATAAAATGATTTAAATATCTTAAATATTATTTCTGATAAGAGTGGGTGGAATTTTTAACAGAAATGCTCAGATACGTCAATGATATAACTTGGGTTAGTCTCAATGGCAATTCTAAGAGACTTACAAAGAGGTTTTAAAGGTAATGCATTCTCATATTTTCTTCCTTAAACGAGTTGTTAGTAACATATTTAAAAATAATATCCATTATGGTGGCCATTTCAACAGCTGGCAGAAAATGTTAGAAAAATAAAAATTGTTACCTGTACATGTTTGGGTGTTGACAAAGCATATAGGACTGCTTCAGCAATATCATCTGCTTCGAGCATTGGCCTCTCTATCTGTGCTTCTTTATTCATTTTTCTCATGTGTTCTATACTAGGCCTCACCATGTCTGTATTTACCATTCCAGGATTGATGTTCTGAAAATTTATTATTATATTCATTATATTTCTTTGTTTTTATTTTCCCGATGTTTTTTATTAACTTTTATAAAATAAAGATTTTTATGCTTATTTTTGTGAGCAATATTTGTGGGTTTTTGTGCAACGGTGGCTGGATGACTGTGAAATCATTTGATAATACATTGGTTCATTAAACTTATGTGATTATCCATAGTCCCGATATCAAAAGATGTATTCCATAAATTATATCACGAATAAATAAAATAATTTACGAAACCAATGTCAAAACGCGACTAGCTTATTTACTAAAAATGTATATCCCATAGACTAAAAGTATAGAAAAATATTACATTGTGATGTAATTAGAATAATATAGATTAAAGGTGAGAAAAAGAAAGAAAACGGGTCCTATATATCTCACAAAGAAATTTGAATTTAAATGGCCACCGGTTTCGAAGTTTGTTTACTTCATCATCAGGCACACTTAGTGGGTAAAAGAAAAGAGGGAATTAATGAGTTATAAGTTGTTTTCGTTACTATTATATACATAATTTATTATTATATATATAATTTTTTTAAATCATTAACTACTAGTTTCGGCCACCCACTACTGGAGGGCAGCACCTCTATAATTTAAAAATTTGAATCCTTCAAACCGTTTCAATGTTCATTGCTAGTCTCCATTTTGCTTATGTAAACATTAAAAACTTTGGCAGTTTTTGGACTTTATAATGTAATTAATTTTTTTAGTAGCGTTGTTTTATCATGTGACATTTTAATTTTTATATTTTTATGTTTTTTAACCCTTGACAAATACCAATGCTTTTTTTTTAAGTAATAAATGTTCATTTCGTCTCTATTCCTCCAAGATTGTAACCCAGTAGTTTTATCCCTAGTGGATAAGAGATTATGGTGAGTTTTGTGTTTTTTATTACATTATATAGTCATTTCTTTATCTTTTACTATTTTGGTGTTGATTATTTGTTCCAACATACTTTTTTTTTCAATATTCAAAAACAGACATTTTGTCTTTTTTTTTCCTTTTTCACCTTTTACTAATTTTCGGCTTTTTCATTCAGTTAGAACATTAACCCTTTCAGTCCTGATGTTTCTTTTAAATAGATAAAATTTTAATTTTTTTTGACGAATTTTGGATATAGTTGAAATAATGTAGAGGGTGTCCCATATCAATATTTTTTGTGTACACTGTGGTGTTCATCGGGACTCACAGAGGTTACAAAGCCTACGTCTAAAGTCTAAATAATTATGTTGAACACTTTATTTAGTTTTTGAGGAAAAGTAAACACACACTTAACTGGAAAAAGTATTTATTTTTTGGTGTGATGCATCATAAAATAGTTTTGTTTCTTACCCATACAAAGGTGGATTTACATTTTGAGTTATGAATATGTGACCTGCTTTTGCAATTTAGCATCTTGCACCGTGATGCAAAGGTTTTTTTATCAAAAGTTGGTGAGTGATCAAACCCATCTAAACTGGGTCGTATTTCGGTGTGAGAGTTATCGGTCCGATTAAACGGTGTAGGAACAATAGCCGCAGATGATGCTCGTCCATGTTTAGGCGTATTTTTGGAACCAAGAAGTCCCTCTGCAATATAGGTGCGAAAGTGTAAAAGATATAATATATCTTTTTTCAAATAGTTTTTAGAAAAGTTTGTGAAGTTAGGAAAACAGTTTGCATATCACTGTTGTCAGTCCTGGCGTAGACCATAGTGCACACGATTTAAACAATAAAAATTAAACATTATTTCTGAAATATAAGCTACAACTTCGTAAATACGATTTTCCACAACATATTTCTGTAATATAAATAATTATGCTTCACATCCTTGTTAGTGGAAATAAAGATAACCATGTAGTATACCTATGTTACGCAACTGACCCATATGTTTAGATTTAAAATTTATTATATATGCCTGCCTGCCTAAATTACTCGTTACCAATTTTTGTGTCGCGTGATTCACATCGTTCAGACCGACATTCCAGCGATTATAAAAACATGGTTAAAAACTATCGAAAACGCAAATCGTCTCAAAAATATGATAAATTAAAAAAGAAATTAAGAAATTCAAAGCACAGGTAGGAAAATAATATTTTTCTTTTTATTTAACTGATTTTTAGCTTGTAAAAGATATCACTTATGTGTAAATTTCTGCATTTAGACGACAAATAAATATACAGAGGATACTACTTTATGTGTTAACGGTGCAGTCATTCATAAAATCCGTCTGCAAAACGAAAAATGTTACTTAATGTGCAAATTTAGCAAAACCTTGATGAGAGCAGATACTACTTTATGTGTAAATTCTGCATTATAGACAAATACATATACAAAGGAGGCTACTTTATGTGTTTACTCTGATCTTATACTAGTACAGGTTTGAGAATGTTTTTCTTTATAATTTATTTGATTTTAGCTTGCTGAAGATACTGCTTTACTGTACATTTTTGAATTTAAAAAACATATAAATATACAGAAGATACATCATTCATATAAGCCGTATGCAGAGCGAAAAATGCTACTTTATTTGCAAATTTCGCAAACTTTTGTGGCGGAAGATACTACTTTATGTGTAAACTTTGCAAATAACAAACTCGGCTAACTGCAACTTGTAAATTTTGTAAAACTTTGGTAGAGAAGATACTATTTTGTGTAAATTATTTAAGCCAAATAAATGTACAGAGAAGGCTACTTTATGTGTTAACTCTGATCTTATACTTAAAAACTGCAAACTCGGATAATTGCAACGCGAAAAATGCCTCTTAATGTGTAAAGTTTGTAAAACTTTGTTTGAGAAGATACTATTTTATGTGTAAATTCTGCATTTGGGCCAAATAAATATACAGAGAAGGCTACTTTATATGTTAACTCTGATCTTGTACTTATAAACTGCAAACTCGGCTAATTGCATCGCGAAAAATGCTAGTTAATTTGTAAATTTCGCAAAACTTGGCCAAGGAATATACTATTTTATGTAAATTCTGCATATTATTGCAAAATAAATGTACAGAGAAGGCTACTTTATGTATTAACTCTGATCTTATACTTAGCCCAGCTAACCGCAACGCGAATAATTCGACTTAATGTGTAAATTTAGCAAAACTTTGGCCACGACAAATATTTCATATGATAATTCTGCATTATAAACAAATAAATGTACAAAGAAGGCTACAAAAATAAACTGCCCTAGCTCTCATTATAAATAGTCTTAAAAAAAATTAGGGAAAATAATGATTAATAATTTTTGTTAGTATAAATAAATAAATAAATATTAGTGGTATTAGTAGATTAGTTTTGTTAATTTCACTTAAATTAAATCAATATTCAATCATTTTTTAATTTTTTTTAACAACTTATAACTCATCAATTTCCTCTATTTTCTTACCCACTAGGTGTGTTGATTTGTTTGTGAGATAAAGGACACGTTTTTTTTTTCTTTTTCTTACCTTTAATCCATTAACTTACACATGGCTACCCCAAGTTTTAATATAGATTATGACGTTTAATGTTTCTGTGGTAAATAGACTTCTTTATCTGATGCTATCAATTCATTAAAAAAAAACTTACCGTTATTTTTATTTTTGATCCTAATTGGGCCAGATTTATACGTAAAGTTTCAGACATCGCTGTGAGAGCATATTTACTGGCTTGATACATGTGTAAATTGGGAATTTGACCAAGAATCCTTTGGCCTGCTATGCTATTAATATTGATAATGTGGCCATCGATACGACTTTCATCCATCTGCTTGATGGCTTCTCTGGCACCAATGGTAGCAGCTAGTACGTTTATATTTAATATATTTGTCCACTCTTTAGTTGGAGTTTCCATAAAAGATAAATATGGAGCTACACCAGCATTGTTTATGAGGATACTGATCGAGCCTACGTTCTCTTTTGCCCATTTAAAAGAGGCAAGAATATCTTCTTCTTTAGAAACATCCCCACGAAATGCGTAGAATTTTCCTTGCTTGGAAGATAGATTTTTTGCAAGCTCATCTAGTTTGTCTTTTGATCTAGCAACGCCAATTACCTTAACAATACAGTATTTGTATTAAAATCAGTTTCAGTAAAAATTGAATGTACAGTGTTTTAAGAGCAGAAAGTTGCATTGTGGCAGTTGAGACAGAAAGTCAGAAAGTCAGAAAGTTGCCGCGCGACACGTTATATAACGCTCCTCATTAAATGAATTTTGTCCATTCGGTCATATTTTTTATCACATTGTTATGAGTTGAGGGCGGAATATATGCATCAAAATATTACCAAAATATGCGCATATATATGCATCGTTTTTACCAAAAATATGCAGCTATTTTGTCCAATTATGCCTAAATATGCAAATGCATATTTGTTAAAAATGGCCTGTGGTCCCGGGTTTAAATCACAGCAGGGCCGGGATTCTCGATATTTTAGGATACTTTAAAAACAACAAATTATTACAAGACTTGCAAAATATCTAGGATACTATCGCACAAAACTCTAGCATTAAACTGAATTAAAAACATCCAAAACATTTCGATGTCAGGGTAGATTGTTTTAAAGAATTTACTGGGAATTTTAAATAAAACGTTTTATTGCATTGTAGGTAATACTTTATCTGTAAAAATCAATAACAATTATCTTAATGGGCCCAATCTCTTAAGAAGGTAAAAACCCGGTGCATGCCAATCTGCAATAACTAATTAACAAGAATTTATAAGAAGTAACGCTTAAAAACAAATCCAAAAATTCAAAAGGTCTTTATTTCAAATATATCTGTATATTCTGTTAAAACAGTTTCTAATTTGCACAGTATAGTAATACGTTTTTTTTCTAAATATGCAAAATTTTCTCAAATTTTTTGAACATTGGTAAAATATGCAATATTTTCTGAACTTTGGTAAAACATGCAGAAAATGCATATATATGCATTTTGCATATATTTCGCTCTTTAGTTGTAAGTGTTTCAAATTTTGTAAATATCTTCAACTATTTCTGAGCCTGGTAGTAATATTACCAGTAACAAAAATCGTAAAGAACAGTAACTTTTTAAATACTTTTTTGTTATAGAAGTAGTTTATTCCTTCAAATTATATTATTATAATGTAGGCCTTAAAAATACTATTTGACAATTTTTTATTTTAATTGATACAATTTAAAAATAATATCCTTTTTTTCTCAAGTAGGCTATGACTTTGACATTTAGTAATTGCAAAATTATAATAGGAAACACAAGACTTCATTTACTCAAGAAAATGAAATTAGTGTTCTATTAAAAGTTATAGAATTTGGATTGATGTGATGAATTTTAAATAAAAATATATTTTTCTGTACCATGTTCAATTAAGTATTACAAAATGTATTAGATGATAATTTCGAAAAAGGAGTAAATGGGCACAAAACTAAGGATTTTGTTGATTATGTATTATTTGCTGATGAAGAGACCTTAAATAAAATGGGTTTACAATAGCCATAATTTTCATTATTTTTCGAAAGCAAATCTATGGGGATAGAGTAATTGGGTGTTCAATTTAAAAATAATTATAATTTTTAAATTGATGTCCCTGTATATAATTTGCGCAACATAAAAATAAACTCAAATGTCAGACGTTCCAGTTAATTCTTTATCTTTGCCAAATATTTTACCTTATAGTGGGTTACATAAAAGAAAATTAAATTTTACATCCAGGATAATACATTTTATCTATAGATATTTAGAATCTCTAGATTAGAAAATACTATGATTTTGTAAATTCTTTAATCCATCAAAATAGTTGTCATTAATTTTGGATTGATGTTTAACTTCAAAAAGTTAACAAAATGAATGTAAGCAAGCGTAAAGTTCAAGAACTTTATTGAATTACACAAGATACATTTACTAAATATTACTATACACGGTGTCCCAATAAAAAGTAGCCTGTTTCCATTTGATAAAATTTGCTTACGGTGAATTTAAAAGAGGAGATTTTTAAAAAACACAGGTAATACACCTAATGTCTGTGTCACTGAAACAAAACTTATATCAAAATAACACATATCAGCAACCTTAAAATAATATCAGGGGCGGCTTGTGTTTCAAATTTTGGGGGTTTACAGTAGCAAAATATAGATCCCGGTACAGATATAGGTAAAAAACTGTCAGTGTTTTAGAAAGGTATATTATAAAATTTCTAAAACACTGAAAGTTTTCATACATCTGTACTGTTACCCATATTCTCTCACTGTGAACCACCCAGAGATAACAGAGATATAAGCAGTCATTCATAAAATATAATATTCATGGTGCCAACAATAGTTCGTACTGTATACATTCTATTTCTAGACGCGGGACGAGGCGACGAAAGGTGAGAAGTAAGAGAAGGGATAGAGTGAAGAATTTTACGTAGTTTTATCAATGAATAACTGCGCGAGCTTATACTACATAACGTAAATTTCCATGCCGGTGTAAGCCCTGTTGCCACTTTCAATCTAACATCACTAGGTTTTGGAATTTGTTGAAAATTATTACATCTAATTTAATGAAATTACATCTAATTTGGTTAAAAATGGCTATTTTTTGTTCTAATGCTCAATTAGGTCTTTGTAGGAAGTATTTTTTTTATAATTATTTAAAAAAATCATTTACATTAGCCCTTATGATCGAAAAAAAAAAAATTTAAACGTCAATATCTCGGTTTCAACCGTCTACAAATTTGTATAAAAAATGTTCTTTTAGAAATATACCTCTCATTTGACGAAAAACGAAGGCATAAATGAAAAAAAAGTATTCTTTATAAAAGTTTCGCCTATGTATTGACAAGGTAAAAGTACTTTCGTCATATTTTTTGCTTTTAAATTAACAAAAATATAGCAATAAACAATTAGTGATGTCATGGTTTTACTAGAAAACAAACATTAAAGGCAGAGCCTCTCGACTCTTTATGCATCTATCTCAGTATTGAAATGAATGCAATCAGTTTGACTCTCTTATAATATTTTATACAGGGATTATTGATTTATCCACTATGAATAATAGGGTGTATTAATTACTTCAAGATTTTTTTTATTTTTGGTGGAAAATGAAAAATGAGAAAATATAAACTATTTATTGAAGGTATTTATTGAAGTATCAATTATAAACAGTAAGGCTATTGCTTTGCAAAATACAATAAATCCCCAATATAAATAAATTATAGTAATAATAATAATAATAATTGGAAGGAAGTATATAAAGCATAAATTAATAATATTAAAATTTATAATTACACGACTTTCAAACTAATCAGAGAATCAGATTCACCACACGAATCAACATTTTCCAAAACATTAGCGGCTGTGCCATACAGGTGCAGGAACCGATACAGCAAATATTTTTTTTCTGCATTTGCAAATTTTGCTTCCACGGTCTAGAACAGAATATTATTGTTAGAATATTGTATAGTATCTTTTTTGCATTTGCATGATGTAAGTTCTGTTATGTCTGGTGGAGGTCGGGCAGAGTCTTAAAAGTGGGTATCAGACTTCCATCTTGATCTACTTTCCATCCATACTCTTCAACATTAGGAAGCTGCATCTGGGTTTAAAGAGGTTAGCCAAATATTTAGCTGGTAAAAAACTTCTTAAACAATGTAGTCTTAGGGCATCTTCAGTCGGTGGCAATTTAGCGATGGTTTTTGAAGAGGCCAATAATCCCCTCAAAATGTTAATGGAAGTAACATTGGCAGTTTCGAATAAATTTTTATGAAAATTCTTTCAAGATTAGAGAATATGTTTTCAGAGTACTGATCAATGCCAAATCCATCCAAAAAGTAATAGTGTTCAAGGTAGGTTTTTCAACAGGTTCTTTTCCCAATGCCGGACAATTAGCTGGTTGTATTACAACCGGTCAGAGAATGAAAAGCAGGCACATTTTTTAGAAGGTTTTCATCCAAATTTAAATAATGTACTGCTAGAAATCATCTTGAGTCTCCTCGCCCAGTTCTGAACCATATATCTTTAGTCAAAAACTTCTTAAAATAAATTAATAAGACATATGTATCGTTGCAATAAATAATGCAGCGTGAATGCCCCGAATTTTTGGCTGATAATATGTGCAATAAGATACGATTATTAGCGTCTTCGTGATTTGAATTTAAAAAATCGTCTTTTGATGGTTCAAAATTCTTTCCATATTTATTGATTTTCGCGAGTTTTGAAGAAGTTGCTCTAGCAAAAAATGTGTTAAGTGTCTTTTGTTAAATATCGAATGAATAAACAAGTTCTATTATTGCGGAAGTGAAATATTGGGTCGGTCAATTTCTATATCAATTGATTTCTGAAATCCTCTCTTTTGACGTGTTGTATTTTTGATAGAATGTCCTTTATAATGATCAAATACCACATCTATCATTTGAACATTAAATTTATTTCTAAAAATAATGTTTACAAATATATGAGCATGTTCTTTAAATGATATGCAACTTTTGGGCTTTCCTATTTTGATATAATTTTTGTCTTTGCTACTTGCAGCAACAAATCCGTAATTAAAATTTTAAACGAAAACTTATAACTTACCCAAATATATTCAGCTGCAACAGGATGAATGTAGATATAATAAAGATGCAAAAATGTCTATATTTTTTCCCAATTTATTAGGTAATTTAATATATAACACATACACTTATTCATTCTTTAGTAAAAACAGATAACAATATGACACATTGCCCAATGGAACATAACGAGAAGTTTTATAATAAAAAAAATGAAAAATCCTACCATATCAATAATGTGATACATCAGCCGGCACGTAGAGAGAAACAGAGCTATGCTACGTTTGAAGGTGAAGAGAAAGATACACTGAGAGTCGATAAATTTGGCGGTGAGAATTAATAACAGCATAAACCTATGACATCTCTCATCGTTTATTGTTATATCTTTGTTAATTAAAAAGCAAAAAATATGGTGTTTACTCTGTTACCTTGTCAACACATAAGCAAAAATTTTATAAAGAATGTTTTTTTTTCATTTAGGCCTTCGTTTTTTGTTAAATGAGTGGTATATTTAAAGAAGACGACTTTTTAACTAAATTTTTGAAGGGCTAAAACCAAGATATTTACGTTTATATTTTTTTTCGGCCGTAAGTGCTAATGCAAATGATTTTTTTTAAATAAGTATGAACAATTATTACTCCCTACAAAGATTTTATTGTGCATTTGATCAAAAAATGAGTATTTTTTTCTCTATTCGGTGGTATCAATATCTGGATTTTTGATGATAATGCCCTTCTGCACACTCTAATTTTGTATTAACTCCGGAATAAGGGTTACCTTATCATAACCTTTCATCTGTGAAAAATTCAGCCTTGTGACAAAAGAGTGGGAAGTGAATCGTTTTCTTGAGCGAATATTTTAATACATACACTTTACTAACAATGACAACAGCGGATATTATGTCCTACTGTGTCCCTTAGAATATGTCTTATTCACGGCCGCACGATATTTGTTAGTAGTTACATCTCCTGGTTATCTCTGGAACCACCCCACGAGCCGCCATAATACAACATATGATATTAACTTAACAAAATCTAGAGATAAAATGCATTATCCTGGGTTTAAAATGTAATATTCTTTAATGCAACCAACTATAAATGTCAATAACATATAATATTTGTCATGAAGAATTTTTTAATATATTTTAACATTTTGCAGTAAAAAAGAAAGAATAAAACCTTAAAATTTTGCAGTAAGTTGAAGTCACAAACTTTTTGTCATAAACTTTTAAGCTTAAATCAATGGTAAAAAAATATCCAGGCTGAGTCACTAAATATAATATAATTTAATATATTTCGTTGTTACTGAATATTTTGAAAGAGTAAAACCAAATTTGGTAGATTTTCACACTTTTATTTTAAAAATTAAAATTTTTAAACAAACACTAACATGACATATGTTTCGAAGTACAACTTCTTTTTCAAATGTGACTATTTACAATTCGGTATCCAATATATATACAAAATAATTTAACAAAACAAAGTACTTAAGAAAACATCAATAACATTACAAAATAAACTAACTATTTAAAGTAAATAAGGGTACTTAGGTAATTATAATATCCATCAAATAACAATAAGATAGCCCATTACCGGGATTATCTCACAGAAAACTGGGAAAGAGGTTTAATGAGGGTGAATTATTAATATCTAATTGATCATTTAGTAAGTTATCTGAATTTTTAAATCTATTTATTTCAAGTGTTTCTAAATGGTTTAATTTAAGGCTCTTATTTTCTACATGTAAAATTTCAAAGTTGTCTGTAAAAGAATGATTTTCAGCTAAAATATGATTTGAATATATTTCAAAGTATTTTATTAATTTGCAACAAAGTAAACCGTTAAACTATTATTCAAAGTATTTTTCATATTTCTTATGATAAGAGAGATATATAATTAAAACATTGAATCAACTTGAATAAACTTTGGACTGCCTCATATCCTGAAGAATAAAAATACTTATGATTAAATACATTGGTATTTATAATTGGAATGGAAAATTCCATTTACTTTTTGATAAAATAAGTTTTTTGGATTTTCCAGAAGTGTAAATCTATGATTAAAAATGCACAAAAGTCATATATAAACACACGCCAACTATATGCTTTACTTTGCCACTGCTAGTCTAATTATTAAAGTTAAGGAAATTTTT
The DNA here is from genome assembly GCA_927349885.1 of Psylliodes chrysocephalus. NCBI lineage: Eukaryota > Metazoa > Arthropoda > Insecta > Coleoptera > Chrysomelidae > Psylliodes > Psylliodes chrysocephalus. The sequence goes on along the minus strand of OV651815.1, from coordinate 86,880,015 downwards.
TATAGGTAATATTTATTATTGAGGTCCTACCTTTACACCAGCTTCAACTAATTTCTCTGAAATAGCTTTACCTATACCAGCACTTGCACCTGTTACAAGCGCTACACTACCAACCCATCTACTCATTTTTGCAATACTAAAATTATCAAGCTATCTACCATTCTACCTATCTAACTTTATATAAACATAAGATAAGTACCTTGTAATTGTAAATATTTATAGAGTGGTACTAACATAGGAATCTAGTAAACGATAAAATATTTAAAACTGATATTTTTTAATAAGGAAGCAATTCTAGAGTATTATTTTTTTATTGGTAGACCTTAAAAATGATAAGGGTGTAACAGTACAATATACAGGGTAGACCTGATTTAATTTGCGTTTACAGAGATCTCGTAAACCGTAAGATATACATTGTCGGTTAAATGGGGAAAAAGTTTCGTATTTTGGCGGACAATACAATGGTCCATAGAAGTTTTAGATTTTCTGACTGGTTCCGGAGATATTCGACAAAATCCGAAAAACCTCATTTTTGTTTTTTAAGTCGTGCGTTGTTATTATAAAAGATACAAAAAAAAATTAAACAAAATTTTTATTACGACGTTTCGTATTTGCAGGGCCACCTTCAACTTATTTTTTTAAATACGGACCTGGATTTTTAACTGTAATTTTGTATAGCTTTTGTATAGCTAAATACAACGATATGTTACACTTTATCATTTTACTACGTTTCGTCTATGAAAATATCATCAGCTATGTAACTTCTGATGATACCGTTTCTTACTTGATTAAAACAAGATAGCTAATTAAATAATAATTAAAAAACAAAAATGCCTAAAATGTGATATTTTCAATATTATTTGAAACATAATACAAGAATTATTTAATTACAAAATGGGTTACAATTTTTTATCAAACATGATTAAGTTCAACCAGTAAACAAGACTAATGAAGAACGAATTATGGTTGTACACATTCTACAAATAATAAAGCTAATAACAAAAACATAAAATGAAAAACAAAACGGTCAAGCGATCTATAAATTCCTATCACCTGATTTTCTGTAAAATCTTTCGCTTAGGTTTCTCACACCGTATTTTTTCTATCTTTAATGTTTTCATTTTTGCATACATAAGATCTTAACAAAATCATGTTTGCCATGCATGTCAGTTGTAACTTGTCACCAATATTTCTGTTATAATCTGTAACATCTAATATTACAGTACTTTTTTAGCTTTAAATAATTTAAGTCAAGCAATTAATTTTTTTTTAATTTAGAGAATGATGCAAACACAAAATTAAATTATCCTAATATTATAATTTAGGTAGGTTTACATTGATTTCAAAATTGTTTAATATATAGTGGTGATAGAACTGGTTTATTTTATACAGAATGTTTTGAAACATGTCTTAAATATGGCTAATTTTAAGTTTAATTTACTCAATTTTTTCAAATGCAACACCCTGTATAAAAACAACCTGCTATTTTGTATATTGGGTGTGCCAAAACGTGAAGTTACGATTTTCCAAATTTTTTAAATAGAATACCCTGTATTAATTAATTGGTGGTATAATATATAGGGTATTCCATTTAAAAAATTCAGAAAATCGTTACCCCGCATGTTGACATACCAACATATCAAATAAATGAAGTCTATTAAAATTGTTTGACGATGTAAAAACAATCGAATATGTATAACTACCTGCAGGGTGTTTTCCTTTAAAAATGTTTGGTCAGCCCCTCTTTATGGACCACCCTATATATTTGAAAATATTAATTAAACATGGTCATGCAAGTTTTATAATATTGTTTTTTCGTGTTTTCAATAATAAAACAGCTATCGATCAATTACGCACTAATGGTATATACATGTTATTGTCGTAACATGTTGGTATCGTTGGATAGGTAAATGTATAGGGAATGTTAAGCTAAAATTTAATATAGGGTGTTGCATTTGAAAAAATTTTGCAAATTTAACCTAAAATTAGCCATATTTAGGACATATTTCCAGACACTCTGTATAAAATAAACCAGTTCTATCACCACTATTCGTTGGCTTACTATCCCATGTGTCTGTATATTAAACAATTTTAAGATCACTATAAACCTACTTAAATTATAATAATTTAATTTGGGGTCTGCATTATTCTCTAATTTTAAACAAAAATTATTTGCTTGGCAACACTGTAATATTTTTTAAAAACATTCTAGGGTTAAATAAAGCATTATCAATCCAATCTAAAAATAAAACAAAATACAGGATATTTTATTTAAAAAAACATACATTTTTAGTTGCCAGACAAAAACGCAACATCCTTTATATCCAAGAATATTTTTAAAATACGTATTTTTTAAATCAATATAACTTTTATTTGAATTTTGTTTGCGTGTTAATAACACAAATTCAAATATTGAACAATTACGCACTAATCAGACACCCTGTAATAATTGAAATTCGTAATAAAAATGATACCAATTTATGTTGTAAAACTCAGAATTCAGATGTGTTTGTGGCCTTAACCTTAGAGTTTACAACTCAACTATATAAGGCTTTTTGACTCCATTTAGCCTCACTTGTTAAAATTATGACATGTTTTTCAAGTTCTTATTTATTAAAGAAAAAATTAAAGGGTATCCTACAAAATAAAAGTTTTTTTCTGTTTAATAACCGTCGCATAACCAAATTATTGTTTTCAGTAATTTTCACAAATTATTTAATTTAATTGTATAACTTTTTTCCAATTTTTATAAATTTCTTACATTTTAATATTTCATTATCAATTTCGTACAGATAGTCACTCTGTATATTTTATATCGTGACTAATTAAATTAGTATTGAGAAGGTACGTAACTGTAGTCAGTGGCTTAGGTGTGTGACCAACAATATTTGGTAATAGTTATTGAAATAATTATAAAAAATTAAATTTGATTATAGCATTATTTGTTAAAAACGAAACAATTTTATTTATATTAAGTACTGTACATATTTTCAAGATCGATAACATAATCTCTATAAATAAAAAAATATATATTTGATTTATTATCAGTTTATGATCCGTTACTGACAAAATTACGTTATGTAATATAATTTTTTTTTTAAATACATACGAGTACTATAGTAATTACACAGAGATGATTTGTACAATTTGATAATGACAATGGCACGTGTGGTATAATTTGTATTCATTGATACACGATGAATGATTATTTTTTTACCTTGAGGATTTTTACCTTTTGTTTATTTCTTTAAGTAGAATTGAATAACACCTTTGCTGATGTTTAGCCTGTTGATTCATTGAGAGCGAATCTATAAGCCATTGCAAAGAGCGAAAGATACTGATCCCAATCTCGCTGATGGTTTGAAACCACTTTTGACAGATATTTGCCAATGGTCTTATTCATTCGCTCTACCATTCCATCGGATTGTGGGTGCAATGCTGTGGTTCTGGTTTTCTTCATGCCTAGTCTGTCACAGATTCCACGGAAAAGTTGACTTTCAAAATGTCTGCCTTGGTCACTCCAAATCGACAGATAAACTCTTTTATCAATACATCTGAAACAGTTGCGGCCTCTGGATTTGGAATGGCATAGACTTCCACCCACTTTGTAAAATAGTCCATAACCACCAAAATGTATTTATTATCATCCTCGGTCGCGGGGAATGGTCTAGCAATATCTAAGGCGATCCTCTCAAATGGGCTACCAACGTTATATTGCTTCATGGGAGCCTTCCTTTTTCGTTGAGGTCCATTACTCATAGCACAGGTGGTACATTTCTTACACCAGTCCTTTACATCATCGGAACTGTTCATCCAGTAAAACCTTTCCCGAACTCTTTGAAGGGGTTTCCTAACACCGAGATGTCCACCTGATGGACTGTCGTGTAACTGACGGAGTACTTCAGCTACTCTACTTCTTGTAATGACCAACTGTCTTCTGTTCTCGGAACCATCATCATTTTTAAGTACTCTCTTTACTAAGCCATCTTCCAGGATAAAGGAGTTCCACTGAGCCAAATACGACTTAAGTACTGGAGAGAGATTAGATACTTCTTGCCAAGTAGGTCGACGATTTTCCTCTTTCCATTGTCGCATCTTCTTTAAAACGGTATCATTCTCTTGTTCTTCCCTAATTTTGACAGGGGCCCACTCATCGCTGAAAACCGACGTTCTTCGTACTGTAACTTCTTTAACAGATGTGGCCAACCCCTTTCCAACACCTTCATTGCGCTTCGAAGGTTCCGCCATGACAGGCGTTGCCTTCTCTACAGTTCCTTGTAACCGCCTTACTCTTATGGTTTCACTACTTTCAGGTAACACCGTTCCTTCCTGTATAGCCACCGGCACGGTTTTTCGATTAGTAGTGTTCTTTGGACGTTTGCGCGAAGTGCTTACTTCCCATTTCACCGAAATTCCAGCACCTAATAGTCTTCGGTTGCTTCTCAATAAGGCTTTTTATCATGTGAAAAAATTGGTCCAATTTATTTCCCTGTTCTTCTTTTACAGTCCTTACGTCACTGTATCCACCAGAAGCCAGCGTAGCCGCTTCATATTCAAGAGCAGCGGACAAGACATCGACCAATGTTTTGTGACGGGCTAAACGAAGTGTTCTTTGCATCTCGTGGTCACGAAGTCCATCTACAAATGCTTGAACAGCCAAAAATTCCATCATGTTTTCTGGAGCTGACGGGTAGGCAAATCGCACCATCTTTGAAATATCTAATTCAAATTCTTGAAGGCTCTCGTCACGTTTCTGTTTGCGATTCTTCAACTGTAATCTGTATACCTGCTCCAAGTGTTCGTGGCCATATCGCATATTTAGTCTCTTTTTGAGTTGCTCGAAATCATCTGTCTCTTCCACGGGTATAGTCTAAAGGACATCCAAAGCGCCTCCTCGAAGGGCGATGGTTAAATGTATTGCCTTCTCTCGTTCAGACCACTCGTTTGCTCTGGCAGCTGTTTCGAACTGCTTAAGGTAGTTCGTCCAAGACATCTTCCCGTCAAAAGTTGGGGCTTTAACACGAAGAGAGTTTACAGCTCCTTCTAATTTCAACTTCGACTCTACCTCATGGCACTTTATTTCAACGTCCTTGGCCGGGTCTGCATGTTCCAGTTCTTCTATCTTCTTTTCCATCTCTTTTATTTTCTCCTCTACAGAAGACATTATTTTTTCCTCAACAGAAGAAATTTCATTTCTTATAGAAGATATTTTGTTTCCAAGTCGCAAGAAATTTCATCTTTTAAAGACGATATATCAGAAGAGACTTTATCTTCTAAGGAAGAAACTTTATTGTCTAAGGAAGAAATGTCGGAAGAAATATCGGTTTTCATGGAAGACATTTTACTTTCCAAAGAAGAAATTATAGAAGACGCATCATCAGAAAATAAATACGTTTCAAGATCCAAACCTTCACTTTCCACTGCTTCTTTAAGCCTCTCTGCCAGTTCTGCTTTCTTCCCTGTAGTCTCCAGATCACGATCCTCTAATTCTCGACGCAATTCGGCCACTTTTAAATCACACAGTTTTTTAGCTATGATTGTCCACTATTTATTTACACTATTCCACTTCTCGACATCAATGTGATGTTTGTTTATTTTAAACAACAGTTTATTTATCAATAATTTATTTAAACACTTATTTATTTTATAACACTACTGTTCTAATTTATATATATTTCAAATGTCTTTAAACTGATCACTATCTTCACTGTCCATATAATAATTGATTTTTGTTGGTCCTCCACCAATATTTATATATAAATTGGTGGTCTAGAATGCTCCTCCACCAAAATATCCAGAATGTCCCAGAAACGTTATCACGATGACTCAAGAATGTTCGCGAAAGTGTCTCCGCCAAAGTCGTCACATATGTTTGGTCTTAAGGGGTTTAATTATGTATAATAATCGGACAAGTTGAGCCTCAAAGGCCAAATAAGACAGAGAGGGACTTGGAGAATTAGAGCATGACTGAATGACGAAATGGCTCACATTACAATAATATTAGAAGTAACTTTTATTTGAACAATTTTCTTCTTCAAACATGAATAACAGATATATCCATAAAATATAAAAACTGTCTCCCATAAAGTACCCCCCAGTTGTTCCGACTTTGTCCAAAATCTAATAATTTCACTTCAGGCCGAAATAAAACTTAAGTTTAAAATTTAATGTTTATTTCTTTATCCGTTTTTGAGTTTTCTTCAAAATTCGAAATTTACACATTTTCTCAAATTTCTCGAATAAGGACCATTTTAGGAAAATTTTGTATAGAACAAAAAATATTGATAATAATATTGTAAGTAACTTTTATTTGAAGAATTTTCTTCTCCAAACGTAAATAACAGATATATTCCATAAAATATAAAAATGATCACCTATAAAGTACCCCTCCAGATGTTCCAACTCTGCCCAAAATCTAATCAGTTCATTGGACGCCGGAATAAAGCTTAAGTTTAAAATTTTTGAGGGTTTAGACAATTCACCTACCGCATATTTAAGTAAAACTCAATGTAACAGGGTTATATGCGTTGGTACCAAGGTGTTGGACTTTGTTCAAAGATGTTTATACAGTTGCAAGCCAGCTTTGATCTATTTGCCTAACATATTAATATGTATAAAGCTACAAACTTAATATTTTGTGCAGACACAACATTCTACTACTAATGACTTTTGCTAAATATCTCGCATAAAATGTAATATAAAGTTCATTTTTAAGGAAGAAGAAAAGACACGCCGTTATCATTTTAAATTGCAATGACCCTAATTTCATGGTCTTTGCTCGAACCGATGTGACTGTCTTCCTAATAAAACTTCTAAATGCGACTACCGTAATGGCAATTTAGAACTTTTTAAAATACACTCTCACGCTATATAAAGGCGGAATGTTTCATCTTTATGAAAATGAGATTAAAATTGCAATGGCAACGACGATGATAAGGAAATTTTATGAAAATTGACTTATTCATTCGGCAACCGGTCGCGGATTTAAAACAAAAAAGAACTTGGTGGGGTACATGGTCGTATTCAGATTTTTTTACAAAGGTGTAATTTACTCAAACAGATAACTCCCATTTACATAATAATTGGAAATAACTCAAAAAACATTTTGTATAGTACCTACATACCGAAAAAATACTCAGTCATACATATTCAAAAAATGTATTTTTAAATGATGATTTTATGTATCCCGTAAATAATAATATAAGCACCCACGCCTGAAATTTCCTGATCTGACGAATATATTACTTCGTGTCGATTACGATTGTACTATAAGAACCATGGTATAAACAAATATTGCAATATCTCAAAATTTAAAAAATCAAACACTGAATTGTGTCTAACATTTTTTTCTTCTTTTTTTTTGCTAATAGAATGAACGATGTTTATCTTTCATAGACAGGATTATTTAATTTATATTTAGAAAGAAGGATTTTATTTTTAAAACAAACAATAAAATCTAAGAATATTTTTCAATTTCGAGACTGGTCAAAAATAAGTATGTACCGTCCAGATTTGAACTTATTGGCGTTCCACCATACTTTTCTGCCTATATATGAACGAAATAATCAACAAAATAATAACGTTTAAGCTGTTTGTCTTTCGGGTAGCTTTTGCCGCTAATATGTTATTAAATGACCCCAGATGGCGCGCACGGTCATGGCGTGCTGGGTTGGCTCGACTTTGCCCCCGGAATTAAAGTACGTGCTTTTTCCGAATGACGTGAGGCCTTTTAGATTACGTGCCCGTCTGATGCCGATCCAGTGGTCATTGATTATCAAGACTAGCTCGATATTCCCATTGTCGGTGGTATATTCAAAAGGAGGGCACGTACCAATTTTAAGCCATCCGTAAAAAGGAAAATTTTAACTTTGCTTTTATAGGAGGAAATGCTCCCAAAATCAGAACACAATAAAACAATGAATTGTTGATGGTAATTTACAGAATTTCTATAAAACGTGACACTATTAACTGCTAGCACTTTATTTTAATTAGGTTTTTGGATACTTGCTATTTTAATGACATAAATTGTCCAAAGGTAAAATTGAATCGATCATTTTGAAAAAGGGTCACATCCACTTTTGTGACATTTTCACTTTTTGGCGATTTTATATTCAGCACGCCTAGAAACATCAATTCAAGATGAAAACGGGTCATCTTTCAAAATTCTTACCGCCTATTTACAACACACAAAAATCAGTTCATTTTGAAAACGGGTTATCTTCAGGAGATAACCCCTTCTCAAAATGAATCGTGCTTTGTCCCCCACCACCTACGTTTTATTAGGTATTATGGATATTTTGAGGTTCGCGGTTCGGATGATGCAATTTATCCAGTGATCGTTTAGACGTGTTTAGAGATTGTTTAGGTATCGCGTGACAAAATGCCACCTAGTAGTGAAAGTAGTGAGCCAATCTCTCCTCTTCCCAAACGAAAGAGAGGTGTTAAAAATACAAACAGTTATAAGCAAATTTCGATTAAAAACGCAAAAGTTACTGGAAAAGAACACTTTAATCATGTGAACAAACTTATAGGTCCACGAAAAACTCGAGACCCCTGCCGGTGAGTTAAAAGACTAGCATTTTATCATAAAAGGTCATACTCTTCTTTCCACTAGTGGCAGCAGGGTCTGGTTATGTTTAAAATCGCAACCGGGCACCAAATTACTGTTTTATTATTAACTTGTTATTGGTTAAAATATTATTTATTATAACTTTTTAATATTATATTATTTACTTAATTAAGCAATTTGGGTATTTTAAAAATTTTAAGTTTAGTATTTTGTGCAAGTCAGACTGATGTAAATGGTACTGGAAGGAAAGCTTTAATGATTATTGATTAAATTGACTTATTATGACATTATTTTTTTTTCAGCTGCCTTCGTAAATGTTTCCTCTCAGTATCTAACGATATGATGGATCAAATGATACAGAAAATAAACAATTTTAAATACAAAGACGAACAGGACATTTTTCTTCAAGGCCTAATAGATGTGAGTACGCCTAGCAACTGCAAAAAAAAACGAATCTCTGATTCTGAACTTATTACTAAAAGTAAATCCAAAAAGCACAAATTTAAAGGAAACATATTTCGCTACCACATTGAGTGTAACAACCGGCAGAATGTTTGTCGTGCAGCTTTCCAATCTTTTTACGGAATCTCGAAAAAAAGAATTGAGCGTCTCTCTTCTTTAAAAAGTCAACGTCGAACACCTCAAGACAAAAGAAGAAAATCTGCTGGCTCTCGAAATAAACTGATTCCAGGTGAAGTTTGCCAGAAAATCCACAACTTTATTGACAATATTCCAGTGAATCAAGTGCATTATTCAAATACTATAAAGAAATATTTATCTGCTCAGCTAAATGTTAAGATTATGCATGATATGTTCATGGTCAAGCACCCAGAGTGTCAAAATGTCAAATACAAATTTTTATGAAAACTTTTAACTTGTCATTTGGCCGTCCACAGATCGATGTCTGTTCCAAATGTGAAGAGTTAGGAGTAACATTGAAGGACCCCCATCTGAATGATAACGCCATGCGGGTTGTGGCTGCAGAACTTATGGTACACAAGAGAAAGGCTAAAAAATATTTTACAAAAATGGACGATATTAGAAAATTGTGCAAAGAAAATGAAAAGATAGTGGCTCTACGTTTTGATTGTATGCAAATCCTACCACTTCCCTTTTTACCCGTACAAGAGGTATTTTACTTTCGGCAGTTATGGGTGAATGAATTTTGCGTTCACAACTTCAGTACTGAAAAAGCAACGTTTTACTCCTACCACGAAGGTAAAGGACACAAAGGCCCTGACGAAGTTTGCTCTTTTTTAAATGACTACATTAACAATAAAATTTCATAAAATGTTGAAGAACTGCATCGGAACAACATGATACGATTTCTTTTGGCTCTGGTAATGACAAACAAGTTACAGAAAATTACTATTTACTTTCCGCAACGAGGTCACTCATTTAATGATTGTGACAGGGATTTTGGCACAGTAAAAAGAAAAATTTGTCGCCTCGACCGGATTTTCTCTGTAGGAGAATATGAAGACCTAATAGTTTCTTCATCTAGAAGCAATAAATTCGATGTTAGACATGTTACTCACGTAGATGTAGCTGGTTTCAAACAATGGTGGCCGGATTTCTTTAAGAAGAAAATGTTGTCTACCCGAAGTCTTGGCAAACAAGTTCCAAAAGAAGACAAGTTTAATTTCACTATTAACTCCTTTTACGAATTCAGTTTTAACTCGGAAAATTTGGGTGTCGTCTTTGCCAAACCATACATTGGCAGCTTTGTTGAGGAACGTTTTCTTCTTTTAAAAACTCTACAAACGAAGCATTTAGACAATAGTGGTGCCCGTTAAATGTTAAGAAAATTGAGGATATAAAGAAGCTGCAGCAATATATTCCAGATAAAGTGTAAGGGTTAAAAAAAGGTCCTTTATTTCTCACAAGTCAATTTAATTGGCGACCGGTTTCGAAGCTGTCACTTCATCATCAGGCGTCAGGTCAAGGTGTGCCTGATGATGAAGTGACAGCTTCGAAACCGGTCGCCAATTAAATTGACTTGTGAGAAATAAAGGACCTTTTTTTAACCCTTACACCTGATCCCTACTACTCACATATGGCTACCCTCACTCCAAATATTCCAGATAAATACAAAGAATGTTATAACACTATCTGTGAATGGCCGACTACCACCGCTGAAGAAATGGAGAAAAATTAAAGAAGATCTTGTTTTTTGTATTAAAATGTTTTTTATACCACTTTATTGTATAAAATAAAAAAATATTTATATTCTATTTTGATTTTAAATACTTTTTCAAAAAATGTAAATTTTTAACCCCTTTTATAAAATACAAATCATGTTTTTTAATAATTCATGGTCATAAAAGTTTATGTTTAAAGCAAACAATACCTTACAAAAAATTATTTTCTAATAGTATTAAAGATTAAAGGTTTTTTATCTCTTCTGTAAAATTTTAAAAAATGTAAATTAATTTTAAAATCAACTGTTTAAACAGATTTAAAAATGGATAAACTGACATACACATTCATAGCAATAAGTACAAGCGACAGAACTGTTAACATTTTTAACTAATTAGTTTGAAAGTAAGAAGTTATTCGCTGATAAATTGCTTTTCTTGATATCAGCACTTACCTTCAACGCTTCCATAAATACTAAATCCTATAAATTTTCTAGCTACTTTTTTTGAAAAGTTAGATTTATATTGAAAGTTTTAGTTTTACTTCAAGCTAAAAGTCTCGTATTTTAGTCTCAATGTGACTGTCATAATATAATTGGTTTAATTTTTAAAACGAAATTCAACAAATTGAATATTACCGACATTCAATGCAAAACCAATATATAGGGTTTTATTTCAAAATAAAATTCAGAAAAACAAAAAAGTTATTCGTTTTTTTCAAGTTACATTACTTCAACGTTAAATGACAGACCCTGCCTTGTGATACATTAAATTAAAGCTTAAGAAAAATGCAAGTCAACTAAATTAAAGTGTATTCTGTAGGATGCGCTAAAGACTTGACACTTTGAAATAGGTGAATAGTATTTTTAATATAAAATTTATGTATTTTGACTGGGTAGTTTTAAAATGAAAGCCACTGTATGTATATACAATTTAATCGATCAATTAGTAGCTGTGAACTTCTCGAAAACTAATAAATCTACAGTATACCTCAATATAAACAAACACTGATTGTACATACATCCACTTAATATGTTAGACGCAAACTTTTAATGAAACACAATATATAAATTATGATAATGTAGACATACATGCTCTAAACTCCAACATAATTAAAAGTGATCTCTCCAAAACAGAACAAACGCTTTCACTAAGTGTATATATGTGAAACTTTTCCAGTCTAACTAAATTAAACTTTTGAATGATAAATGCTTCTGAGAAAACGACTTTTGAAAAGCGAATATTCCTTTATTAAATGTGTGTGTTTCTCAACCCTAACTGTCAGAACTTTTTTGAAATTTAAATCACCCAATGTTAATAAGAAATATTTCATTGCATTTTATTTAACATATAGAATGAATTTAAAAAGAAAACAGCCTAGACTGCGTACATTTTTAAAACATTGATGTTGACATCAAATGATACATCGAATATAGACTATCGGCAATGTAAAAAAATCGAAAAGAAAATATCGATTTATGTAAACATCGATGTTTTTATAAACACAAAATCCAATAGAAAGTATCTTATTTTTATTTACTATTATTAAACCCAATTATACTTTCTGACAAGTATTAAAAGTAATTTTAAAAAACCGACTTCAAAATCGTGCAGATGCCGTCACTACATCTTAACCAAATTAATATGGGACCATCTTTGAGGTACCCTCTTACTAACAAAAACAGAATCATAGAAATCTGACAAGGTGGTAAAGAATTATCGCTAAATATACATGAAAAATGCAGAGTGAGGATTTTCTCATGGACCCAATTATTAGATTTTGAACAAATTAATATGGGACCACCCTTAAAGTACCCCCTTACGTAACATAGTGATACGTACATACCTAATCTCTGGTACATACTATATAGTGCAGGGCATAGTGGCGCATTCGATTGCAAAATTGTTTTAATTCGTAATTTTTTTTTTTAAATGTCCGGAAGGCTTTCCTGATTATAAAAGTGTAAGATGACACTCGATTTTTGTTGATGTTATTGTTTAAAAAAAATGCATTTTTTGCAATAAATTCATTTTTTTTATATTCTTTAGGATATTTCGAATAAAAAAAGTACTTACGCCCATCATCGTATCTTTAACCCTTTAATTGTTATGAATGTTTTAAAATCCGAAAATGACGAAAATTCTAATTTTCTTGAATTAAATAATATACCTTATAATTTAAAATGCTATAATTTTAAATTACGCTGAATCAATTTTTTGCTGTTTTTCAGAGGTAATAAGTTTAAAAAAATTATTATTAACATTTTTTATAACACTTTGTTATATTTGCCGATTAATAGTTTTGTATCATGTGATTTTTTTTTACTTTTTTAGATACTTTTGATAACTTTTTTATTTACTTATTAAAGTTAGCAGAAACATTTATTTTTAACATTTATTTTTATTCATGAAAAAATTATTGTCAGATACTGCCTGAGAAGTAAAATCTTCTTCAACCTTTTTTTTTTCAATACGACAGAAAGGCCAAATGCACTTGTCGTGGATCCGTGAAAAATGTCTACCTGTTACAATGAACATAGTAGGCTTACTCGGGTTATAAAATTTTATGATATAAAAAATATCCAAGCCTTTCTTCATTTAACAAGGATAAGAAAAAAACATTTTTTTCTAATATTGAGAGTAAGTACTATAAATATGAAATTTTTTTATGACTTTCAATCTTTTGCACTATGAATACAAATAGGTAAAGGGACTTATTTCGTATTTTGAAAAAATTGTACGTTTAACTCTTCTTCTATTTTTTTCCTGGCATAAACAATTTTTACAACCTTCCAAACAGAAAATTCAACCCTACCTTAGAATTTTTGGCCCGTTTTGAAAATTATTTTTCAGTTGTTAATCAGCCTTGCTCGATTCTAAATCTACTGGTTTACTTTGCAGTCGTGTAATTTTCGGAGTAATAATGTCGTTCTCTTTAATTCCAAAAAGAAAATTAAATTATTTGACGACAAAAAGTGTTTATTTTGTGATCATGGCCAGGCGTTAGTGAAGTGTCCGAAACCTGATACATATTTAAAATTAAAAAATGCAACTCTTCGTCGAAACGATAACGTGTTGTTTAATGAAAATACTAGTGAACAATCTTTTTCGTGGCATCGTGGCGTGTAGGAAGCATATTATTATAACGTAAGAAAAAAACATTACAATAAACAAAATTTTGAAAATTTATTTAGGTAATTTTGTTTATTATAGTTTAAATATTCGGTAAAAAATTTAAAATTACAGCATTTTAAATTTTAAGGTATATTATTTAATTCAAGAAAATTAGAATTTTCGTAAATTTTGGATTTTAAAAAATTTATAACAATTAAAGGGTTGAAGATACGATGATGGGCGTAAGAACTTTTTTATTCGAAATATCCTAAAGAATATAAAAAAAATAATTCATTGCAAAAAATGCATTTTTTCTGGCATAATTAATTTTTCGTTGTTTAAAGAATAACATCAACAAATATCGAGTGTCATCTTACACTTTTATAATCACGAAAGCCTGGACATTTAACAAAAGTATGCTCTGGTTTAATATGGGATTGGCCAATCTTAATTGAGAAGTTAAGTATCCTTGGTCACATCCATCATGGACATAGATCTGCTATCACGTGGCCCATACGTCAGCGCTCCATTTTATCCTTGTCATACCTGTCCATGCAGATGGCATTTGTGATCCGCGCCATTTTTGATCCAGTTACGCAGATGCAATTTTGTATTCTTGTCGTACCTGTCAATGCAGATGCCGTTTTTGATCGGTGCTATTTTCGAATTTATCATTTTTAAAAGATGAAACATCAGAAGAAATTTCATTTTCTATGAAAGACATTTAAAAAAAAATAGTTCAATTTAGAAAACAACTATATGTAAAATACTTTTTTGCTTCATTATACCAAATTGATCTGTTAAAATTATGCCAATGTTATTCCTAACACACTTTTTAAATGCCTGATGAATATCTTCTTGAATTCTGTGTAATTAAACAAATTTGGAATAAATCTAATTAGAAATGGTTTCTTTTTATTTATAATTCACGTACTTAAAGACAACAAATTAGGTATAAAATTTCATTTTAACCTATTTTTGCATATATTTTAACTTTTCAGGAAAGTGTAGTTATAAACTTTTAAATTTCACCCAGTCGACAAGTGTGAGTAAAATTGCTTATCTAATTTTAAGTTCGGTATGCAACCCATGTAGTTTGTTGTTAAGTAATCTTCGAAAGTTTTTCCAATATGCTCAATTTTTATTCTTTCAACGTTGTTAAAAAAACGATTTTCACATCATATCATCAGGAAGTTTAAAGAAGAACGAAACTTAAGCGACTACTTACGTGTAGAATGGTAAAAGGTATACTGAACTTTGAATTTTTTTGGTGAAAAAACTTTACCTAAATTTTTATGGCATAAATCTAAATAATTTTCTCCCAAAGGATAATTAATTAGATTCTTTTTTTTTCTGCTTCCTTAAGCCCTTTACAGTGTTTGAGAGAGTAATTTGGGGTTCATTTGTTCAGGGTAATTAAAATTAAATTAAATAGTAATGAAAAACTTTGGTTATCTTAAAATATTGCCAATCAATATTAAATATGCAAAACAATAATTTGTATATTGATTTCATTTAAAATGGCGATTTTGGGGAAACAGAAAATCTATATTAATTAATGTAAATTATGACAAAAAAATAATTTTTGTAAATTATTAATTAATATAGGTATAAGAAAAATAAAAATTATTTAGGTATACTAAGTAGGAGTAAAGTATGATAAATTTTAATATAAAATGAAATATTAATTAAAAATCTGTACGAAACAGTACTGAAGGTAAGCAATTGATTGATTACAAAATTTTGATAATAATCAACATTTCATTAATTCAAATATATATAAGATCCTTCTTCTTTATTGGCAATGGACGTTAGTCCTTCAGCCACACACATTTTAAAAGATATTACATTTGAATGTTAGATATTAATATTATTTTTACTTAATCTACCAATAAGTCGTACACAAATTTATTTCCAGTCGCGAGCAACACCTTAACACACGTAGGAAAGTGAATACCTGCTTTCATAAGACCATCCCACAGGTTACAAAAACTCTTACAGCCTCAAAAATATGAGATCGAGATCTTCGACCTCGTTATCAAGAGAACATAGTGGAGAATCTGTCAGTCCTATTTTATATAAATGAAACATAAAGCACCCATGGTTAATTTTCAGTCTAGTTATAATTGTGCAGTACTTTTTATTAACTTTGTCATTAAATATATGCGAGATTTTATTTGGCAACTCCTTGTAGATAGAAAAATATGAACTATTCGAATTTTTTGTTATTTCTCTTCAATATTTATTCCAATCTCTGTAAATATTATCTTTGTATTTACCGTAAATATCTTTGTAACAAGGATTTTTTTAAATGATTGTTGGATTCTTCTTCTTTAAAAATATATTCTATTCTTAAAACTTTTTTTTTTTTTTAATTTGGTGTCATCGACATCGACTGCTAAGGTCATTAGCCTCGTGTTATGAAAACTATTACTGTCCAAATTCCACGTAAAACTTATCCGGTATTCTTTTCAACATCGTGTCATATTTTATTGATATATAGTTATTAAATTTTTGTATTTTATTCATAATTATTTCGGGATCATTAATTTTAATAATTTTTTATTTGAGTTCAATTCCGGCAATTATAATAGCACATAAATAAATTTTAAGAGGTGTTCATTTGACAATCTGTATAGCTTGATTGTTTTTATTTTGCCCATAAATATGGTTTATTAGCGTCATCGTGATTTTGTGCATTTAAAGGATTCAGTGTCGTATCATGAAATTATATAATATGGTAGAAATAAATTTTGTATTTTTAGACTTCTCCAAATGTTTCATTTTTGAATAACCAAATTAGGTAATAAGCTTGTGAAGAAGTTGGGCAAAACGTTTAGAACCTAAAATGGCATTGGACAAACCGTAGAAGAAGGAATTTTACCTATATGACATTCAGTTTCAATTTTTAAACATATACCAATTCTATAAGTGGCATACATAAATGTAATTACTTAATTTTAATGTTGAAAATATGTGTGATTTAATTAAAAGAACTGGATAGACAAAGTGCTCTTAAATGTTGATAAATGCTAAACTATTATTAAAGAGAAATTAGTTATTTTCAATAGGATATTTTGTAGTAGCTGATAGCTGGTCTCTTTGAATAATAATAAACTTAAAAGACGTGAATTAATAGTCACTTTTAAATATATGCGTTATCACTAGAAAAAAACAAAAAAAAAATGTTTGTGGTTGAGTTCTGGTAAACTCATTTATGTATTTAGTAAAGAACATATATATTTACCATGTTTTATTTTAATAAAAATCAGAAGGGTTATCTGAAATTGGTTTACTTTAGTTTAATAATGTTTATAAATTGTCTATACATTTGATCTTTATATTACTTAACACTATACATATAATGAATATATTTATATATGCTTAATATTGAAGTAGAAGTCCAAAAGTTTAATATTTGATTAAAAATATATTTTTAAATGTAATATATTTACTAGACATGCTAATTTGGGAATTTCCTATTCTAAGCCATACTTTTATAATATGTTTGCTATTATCGTTTTCATGAGTTTATAATTCTGGAGACACTAAAATATTTAGATTGATTACACAAAACTTTGATTTTCCTAGTCGTGGTCTGCTGTTAACAATATTGACCTTAAATATTAACGAAGGTTTGCCGATCATTTTGCCAGCTTTGTTACCCTATTCTCCTGACATTCTGCATGTAGACAAATGCTTCTTTTTTACTGGAGATTTTATGTAGAAATTGTAATTGGTTTCAAATTTCGGCCAGTTTTAGGAAAATACCTAGTTAAACTATGTTATAAAGGTATTTTAAAGCAATCATTTGTAAGATGTAGTGAACAAATACATGATAAATCGTATAAAACAGAAATCACAGGATATTACACAAAATTATTATTCAAATTAAATAAACAAATGGTGTGAATAATACTTGTCAATAATTTAAAAAGACCAGTTGATATATAGTACTAATAGGGTGTTGGAGCCCTAAAAAAGTGAACCACCATTTGTTCTGCATCGTCTTATCGTCGTCTAAGAAAAGTGTGTCTTCATATTACATTTTAAAATAAACCAAACTAAAATAACACAAAACTGAAAGTGATCTTTTTTAAGACGTATTCTATCTACATGTAAGATGATGAATAATTGATTATATTTGAATATTTTATCCTAAAAAATCTGCGCATTTTATGTCGAAAAACGCTCATATTTTTTTTTCTTAAATATGCAGGCCTGGAGACTACTATTTTGAAAAAAATTTCATCCAAGATGGAAGCCTATGTCGTGACCCCCTTAGATATACCAGCTCTTGTAATAAGCACTTATTTACTAAACTTTTATTATCAGAGAAAAAACTTGCATTCTGGTCCCCAATTTACATTAAATGAGCTGCGGAATAAATTCTGAATAATACCAACAATTGGTTGCAAAGTTTTAAGCTGCTGTTACTGCTACAAGCTAAAAATAGCAAAACCACAGATCTTAGAAATGGGCTAACTTTCTGCTGTGAGAATAACAAGACTTGCTGCTTGCTTAATACCTTTGACTATTGACTATTCTGACTAATTTGGAATTAATATAGTTGGCATTGGAAGGGAAAAGAAGTACGGAGTACTCTTCGTTTGTTTATTAATAAGATCAATTCATCTTGTGTTGCTGCCAATAATTGTGACTGCTTTATAATTTAAAAAATCAAATCTCTCAAGTACTTAGGAGTTATTATTGATCAACATTTAAAAGGGGTAGACCACATCAACTATGTTTCTTAATGACTAAGAATTTTAATACACAAATTTTATGAATTACGGGACATCCTAACGAGAAAAAATTTAATGATTTTGTACCCAGCTCTTGCTGAATCTATAATTCAATACTGCATCCCAGTATGGGTTGCAGCATTCAAATCAACTCTATCACCATTAAAAATTTCACAAACTATTCTTCTTAAAATAATTTTTAGAAAGATTTGTGTAATGATACATTCCACAAATCTTTTATATCAAGAAACTAAATTACTAAATATTCACTTAATATATGTTTACAACTGCCTAACCAGGATGTTTCATGATTCATCAAAGTTCACTACCCTGAATCATCAGAGGGATACCTGGTCAAAAACTAACTTTGATATTAAAAATGAACTTTTTCATAAAACTGCTACTCAACATTCCTTTATGTATTATGGACGTAAATTATTTAACAAGCTTCCAAAAAGCCTAAAACTAACAACAAAATTTATTTTTTTTTAAACTGAGGTGAAAACTTTCATACAAAAAAAATGCAGATATATTTAACATGCCTTAACCATCTTGATCTTGAGAATAATATTCCTCTTTATTCTTGAAGTGTACTACTCTTGGGCGACTCTCCCAGTATTTTAAGCACAAAAAAAGCACAAAAAAAACGGAGAAATTGTTTGTAATTTTTTTTTGTCTTAACTTCTATACGACACTTGCAATGAGATATGTGATCTGGATCATACTTTTTTCAACTGTGAAAAATATCAAGCACAACGTCATTTACTGAATGAAAAAATTATTAGTTATAAAATAGCTTTACCCTATAATTTGATGCACTTGCTGTCTTTAAATAATCTCTCAGTTTTTAACGCCCTTCTGGATTTCGTCAATTCTTGTAACCTAAATTTGTAAATACTGGTTCCTTTGTTATCTATCCTGGATTTATAAACCCGTATTCCTTTCTTTCTGAGGTCTACCTTCCCCAGTGTAATAAAGTCACCCTGAATGACCCCTGGGTGTGAAATGAGTTACCCTTATCCCATCCTAATGTAATATTGTATAGATTAAGTCAACAAACTCAATTCGTGTATCTGGCTATGTGAGTACATACTCGAAGGCCATAAAAAAAACTTCCATTCATTATATAAGTTAGGTATTATTCTATACAGAGTTTGGAGTCACGAAACAGACTTTCATGACTATGTGATGTTGCGTTTGTCTGACTTCCATTTGTATTTAATATTTTCATTGTATCATTATGTCATTTAACATTGTATAGAATATTGTAATGTATTTAAACTGAATAAAATTGAATATAGAACCAGCTGAAACTCTTAATACTAACTCCGCTATCTTAGATATTAGACGTCAAAGTTAATTAAAGGATTTTATAGAAAAGTCGCACCGATTTATTAGTCTAAAATATTTTAAAGGAAATTTTATTGTAAAAAGAACAAAGTCTATGCCACTTTTGTCTAGTAAATCAATCCCATCTCTAGTATAAGAAACAATGCTTTTAATGGAATTAACATTTAAAATTTTTTTTTTTATTATTATTGAAATGTTTAAACAGATGAGTAAAGGTTTTTTCTATATAAAATAAAGGTATATTTCTAGGGGAACTGTAAGCTAATTGAGATCTCTTTTTAAAATTGACTTTATTGATGACTGCGTTGTAAATTTTAAAATTCTTCGCACGGTTATGAAAGGTTATACGTTTTCATTTAATGGCTAATTTATTCCATTATTTTCAAATCCATATGTGCCTGTATTTTATATATCAAGAGTTTATAATGTGCACCAGGCATTGATATATTTTTTTTTTTTGTTTCAGGTAATACAAGCGATTATTCTGAGTATTGTTTTTGTGCGGTGAGTTAATTATTATCCTACTAAATTTTAACATTTACGTATTAATAAAACAATATGTTAAAACCATAATTTAATATAATTTATAATGTATTTGGTTGATGATATCTAGTATGATATTTAGCGCCGAGTATATACAATAGTTAACAATTTTATCGTCATACACGAGAAGAAATTGTTTATTTACATCGATGAAAAATAAAATGAGTAATCCAAGAGTAATTTGAAATATAATCTTTGTTGAGCTGGATTTGCTAACATAAGCAAATTCTATAAATGGTTCTTTTTTTACTGATATTAATCGCATTAACCTGTAGGGTTATAAGCGCTTTGAAAAGTATAATATTATGTACTGGCTTCAGTACTTGTTTATATATTGAAATGTTTTGAGTTTCTACTCATCAAACAATATAATTTTCTATATTTAATACCCAATTCTTCATGTTTTTCCTTTGTCTTTATTTCTGAATAGCTTTAGCTTTTGCAACTAAAAGTTTTCAAAACACACCCCGTATATATAAATTTTCGCTCTTATCCCACATAAAAATGTTCGACCTACCTAGATAGATTTAAAAGATCCTGTTCACGCATTTAAACATTTTATGAAATTCTGTCAGCCAGAACACATTCCATTATCTCAATACGATACAAAGAATCTTTCATCCTCGAAGCTCCCGTAAGTGCTTGCGAAAGGAGTTACTAAGACAAATAAAAATGAAAGAAGAGAAGACGAAGTCGTTGTTGTCGATGATGTTTGATTTACTCTTGAGCTAGAGGTCCAAGTAAATTAAGGGCCAGTTCTTATTAGTTGCTTCTGGAAGAGACAGCCTAAATATCCTACAAGGCAGTAGCGTGCAAAGAAATAATTATGTGAAGGTACGCAGCTATAATTTAAAAATAATTTCTTCATTTATAAATATCACTCTGTTTCTAAATACTAGGTTTACATTCATCCAAATCCATAAGAAAAAGCTCACAAGTAAATAAAAGTAAAAAAGATACACCTTATTTTCGAAAAGGGGTATTCTAAAGGGTGTGAAGACATTGGTTGGGAGTCTCCGTTTTTTCAGCTACAACTGTTAAGCGACGTTAAAAAAATTTTAGTTATCCCAAAACTGGTAGTAAATTAAACCGACCATCTCTCATCTAAATCAAAGTACGTCGTCGAACACCAATCAAATCCATCAAAACAAATCAATGTAATAATTGATAATAACCGAATTTACTTGGTCTAAACCAGGGATTCTCAAACTACGGTGGCATATTTTTGGTGTTATAAGTTGGATAAAAAAAATCGGAATGATAATAACTCTGATTTATTTACTTGCTAGGTATAGTTTAATGACAAGTATAATAAGCAGTAAATTTAACTTAATCATATTAATTAACAAATAATTGAACTAAATCGCACTAACATTATAAACTAGTGAACATCCCGCGGTTTCACCCTCGGTAGTTATGTTGGGGTATATGTATGTATATCGATGTTTGGAATGTATATTTCCTGAATCACACATGATTGTTATCCTGAAAATCCCTCAGGAACGGAAAAGCTAAAATAACGCGAATGAAACCGCGGGATGTCCACTTGTAAAAAACACTAATGTGATTTATGTTATTGTGATTTTCCACTGATAATAGTTTGTAGTTGTGGGCCAATTTTACTTATACCAAAAATTAAAAGAGATTTAAGATGCTCATCTGTTACTTAGATCTGTAAACATTCTTCGTTTACTTCTTTTTGGAGAATGTTTTCTCACACAAGTAGAAACAAAAACAGAAAACAGCTCACTAGCAAATTTGTGCAAAGTATTAAATTATACCAGACTCTTATAAAATTCCAACAAAGATGAATTTTGATATTTGTTCTTAATTATATCACTGCACTGTAAATAAATAATTTCCATTTGAAGTTCCGGATTTAGGGTTTCAATGTCAGTATCAAAAGGATTTTGAAAAATCATTTATCAAAAATTTATCTTCATAGCACTAAAACCTTCGATTGCAAAGTGTCAGTAGTGTGGCACATGTTTTAAAATGTGTGAAAAATATTTTACGTAATTGTGATTGAAACAGTATTATTTTCTGTCAAAACGATTTTATAATCGCATATAAAACAGGGGGAAGCTGGTTTTCTCCTTGCAATCTCAAATTCAGTTCGTTCATATGTTTTGTCAAATTGACATAAAATGCTAACTTCCACAGTAATTCGCTATTTTGTAATTCAGTAAGAGGGCGATGCTTTTCATTCAAAAAAAATTTTGATTTGTGCTCGAAGTTCCAAAAAGCGCTGAAGGACTTTTCCGCAACTAAGCTGGCATACGGCAGTATGATATGCTAACTAGTAATGCCGCGAGACAAGACGAGACGAGAAAGTGGCCTCTCTCGTCTCGTCTCGTAGGGAGAGAGAAAACTGTTCTCTCGTCTGGACGAGAAGCCGCTTCTCTCGTTCGAGAGAGCCTTTCTCTCGTCTTGTCTCGTCTCTTCTCGTTTCTCTCGTGATAAAACAATATCAAATTTAAATTTGAAAAAGACGAAACATGAAAAAACGGTAAAATTTGTAAGACAAAAACAAAGAATTTTTCAAGTAATTTACGCATTAGTACCTAAATTTGGCAATAAGAAACACATATGTCTCTCTGTCCGTCTGTCACAGTCGTTTTACAATTGAAATTTGAAGTAATAAGTGGCCCAGATTAGGCGTTAACTAAAAGCGAAAATACTTTTTTGTGAGTCAGTTGGGGAGGGGGGGAAGAGGTTAAATTGGAAGTTGGAATTTTTTTAATGCAATCCTGCGATGTCAAATGAAAGCATTTTGTAGTATGTTTTCAAAATGCAAGAAGATAGAGACATAAAACAAAAACGATGTAAAATAAGAGAAACATTATGATATTTTTGTTATAATGAGATGCACTTTACTTGAGACGTAATATAGAGGGCGTTACCATCGTAAATTTTCTAATGAAAAGCTAAATAATGTAATATCTCATTTGAAATATATTTTGATTATATTTACGCCCAAGCAAACAGTTTTATTTTTTTTGTTTTTACAAAAATTATATTTTTGATAATCTTCGTGTGCCGCAATAATCCTAGAAATGTTAGATAATGTTAGAAGAGAAATTTTGTAATAAGCTTTTTTTGCCAAAAAATTATGAAAAATTTAATACGTCAAGTGATTTTTAAATCACCTTTATCACCTTAGTAATAGACAATAATTGTTAATGCGAGAGTTATTAAGAATATAACTCATTAGTAAAGGCCCAGAACATGCCTGTATAAGAACAAAGTACCAGCTACAAAAAATTGCCATTTGTGCAGTGTCAAATTCCTCTAACAGTAAAAAATTACTTAAATTTATAAAAAATACTGACATTTACTCGGTACTTGCCAAAATGTTAATTATCCATTGTATACAATTGTAAAAAAACAGCATTTATAAGGTATTATACCTCCAGTAATGATCCTTTAAGGTTGAAGCAGTAAATAAAAAAAAGAATTTAACCTACTTTAAGAATGTATTTAATATAATTGCTGTAAAACATAAAAACCTAAATCTGTTTACATGAACTGTATATAATACATTCGTTTGTATTGCCTTTTCTTTGGCAGTTTTTCGAAAAAAACCTTAAACACTTTCAACTTATCTTCAAAAGTAACCTCAGAAATACAGAAATGGATTAAATATAAGAAATGATTGTATAAATTTTAAATAAATGAAATTAGAAATATTTTTTCTTATAAATTACTATTTATAAAATCCTAATAACACAAGTATCATTTGTTACCATTTAATATATATATAGAATAGGTGTGTTATAGTTAATTTTTTGACTATCTCGAAATATAATATGTTAAAATTTTAAGTTACGATAAGCAATTGAAAATTTAAAATAAACAAAGAGAATTGTTTGAGAGATCCCGAGAGAGCTCGAGAGAAACGAGAAATTCTCGTCGAGAGGTGACACTCTCTCTCGTCTCGTTCGAGACGAGACAAGACGAGACGAGAGACGAGAATCTCTCGTCTCGCGGCATCACTAATGCTAAGTCATTTTCTCCCATCTCTTCAATAAACTCGCGGAATTGTCGGTGATTCAGTCCAGTGGATTTGATGAAATTAATAACTGATATGACTGGTTTTAGAACTTCAGACATATTCAAACATTTTCCGCACAAGGACTGTTGATGAATAATACAATGTAAGACTATAATTTTCTACAGCCTTTGACACAAGTGCAACCACTCCTTTATTTTTACCACACATGTTTTTGCCTCCATCAGTTGTAATAGATTTCAAGGGCTCGATTTACTAAAACAAGAGAACACAAACACAGTAGAAATTCTTAGGGTAACGCCTAAAGAGGTAACTAAGGAAATCAAAGAAAATATCAATTCTAAGAAAGCACCCGGGTATGATCCGATTACAGGTGAAATACTAAAACAATTTCGGTAAAACATACTAATATAATAAACGCTGTATTTCGACTAGAGCAGCTGTACTCAACCTTTTTTTCTTTCGGGCCACATAAATCTGTTTGTTAGTTTGTTGTACTACATAATCTGTTTGTTAGTTTGTTGTACTACACGGGCCGCAATATTTTTAGGTGTTAACTAGAGAGTTGCCACCTTTTTGAAATGTAAATAAAGGACAATGGGTGACCATAGGGATCCGATTTAAATATTTTATAAAAAAAAGGTCTTCAAAAAAAGGAATTCAAAAAAGAATCTTAAAAAAAAGGTTTTTAAAAAAAAGTTTTCAAAAAAAGATCTTCAAAAAAAGGTCTTCAAAAAAAGGTCTTTAAAAAAGGTCTTCAAAAAAAGGTCTTCAAAAAAAGGTCCTCATGTTGTTTTAGTTTTAGTAAGCTTTGAAAAGTCGCAAGAACAATACATAAAACACAAATCATAAATGCAAAACAATAAAAATATTAGCATTATAGCATGATATGTATCGCTTAAGGAGGTCCTTTCGCCACCACTCTCGCCACCAATGTTAAAAAAAAGTTATTAGATTATGACAAAAATTAATTTTTTTCTAATAGTTGAAGTCCTTATTTATCTAATACTGAACTTTTAACTATATCTTACCGTGCAAATTTTTGAGAATTTTTATTTTAAAAATGTGAATTGTACAGTGTCTCACGAGAAAGTAAGACCTCAACAACAATTCTCGAATTATACTATTGTTTATTGATTAGATGGAGTAGAAAAGAACTAAAAATAAGGTTTTTGAAATATTTAGGTTTTGTTTTTTATAATAAAATATATAGGTTGCCGTGGAATTTATTGAGAAATCAATATTAAAAAAAAATTCAAGTAACCTAGTTGAAAATTTTTTGTGATTTTTTAATATTAATTTCTAAAAAAATTCCACGGTAACCTATATATTTTATTGTAAAAAACGAAATCTAAATATTTCAAAAACCTTATTTTTAGTTTTTTCTACTCCATCTAATCAATAAATAATAGTATACTTAATTATAATTCGAAAATTGTTATTGAGGTCTTACTTTCTCATAAGACACTGTACAAATTCTCACATTTTAAAAAAATGTTTTTTCTCAAAAATTAGCACGGTAAGGTATACTTAAAAATTCACTATTAGATAAATAAGGACTTCAACTATTAGAAAAAAATTAATTTTAGTCATAATCTAATATTTTTTTATTTAACATTGGTGGCGAAAGGACCTCCTTAATGTTAAGGTTTTCGCACATTTCGCTCAAAATTTTAAAAACAAAAAGCATAGTTTTAAAAAAGCTTGGAGGGCTGCAATTTGAGTATGGCTGGACTAGAGCATATACCTAGCATCTGGAAAGTCACTGAAATTAATGATAATTAATGATACTCAAACCTGGAAAAGTCCTATAGACCTATATCCCTGTTTAAGGGGGGAAATGAGGGGTGAAATTTTGTAGGGGTGTATTGACTGACTGACTGACTGACCTATCACCGTACAGCCAAAACTACTGAGCCTAGAAAGCTGAAATTTAGAACATATGTTTATTTTATAACGTAAACATCCGCTAAGAAATGATTTTTGGAAATTTTAACTTTAAAGGGGGGAAATGGGATGGAATGGGGAGGGAGCTTTTAATGAAACTCTTTGTTCTTTAAAGTTAGAAACATGAACATTTAAATTACAGCCACTAAACATAAATAAATAATGACGTGTTTCAGGGTTTTTGGATTTTCACATTTTAAGGGGTTGGGAACCAGGGATGATAGTTTATTTGAAAGGATCGATTTTTTTTAAAGGTAGGAACTTGAAAATTGGAATTGTAGGTTCTCATCATAAATAAATAATGAAGTCTTTAAGGGTTTTTGCCTTTTCACATTTTAAGGGGGGAAAGGGGGGGGTGAAAATTTGTTTGAAAGTATGTATATATTTTGTTTGTTCCTCAAAGTTGAAAACTTGAAAATTTGAAATACAGCTACTGATCAAAAATAAATAATGATTTGTTTCATGGTTTTTGGATTTTCACATTTGAGGGGAGGGGGGAATAAAAATAAATAAAAATAAATGAAAATAAATAAAAATAAATAAAAATAAATAAAAATAAATAAAAATAAATAAAAATAAATAAAAATAAATAAAAATAAATAAAAATAAATAAAAATAAATAAAAATAAATAAAAATAAATAAAAATAAATAAAAATAAATAAAAATAAATAAAAATAAATAAAAATAAATAAAAATAAATAAAAATAAATAAAAATAAATAAAAATAAATAAAAATAAATAAAAATAAATAAAAATAAATAAAAATAAATAAAAATAAATAAAAATAAATAAAAATAAATAAAAATAAATAAAAATAAATAAAAATAAATAAAAATAAATAAAAATAAATAAAAATAAATAAAAATAAATAAAAATAAATAAAAATAAATAAAAATAAATAAAAATAAATAAAAATAAATAAAAATAAATAAAAATAAATAAAAATAAATAAAAATAAATAAAAATAAATAAAAATAAATAAAAATAAATAAAAATAAATAAAAATAAATAAAAATAAATAAAAATAAATAAAAATAAATAAAAATAAATAAAAATAAATAAAAATAAATAAAAATAAATAAAAATAAATAAAAATAAATAAAAATAAATAAAAATAAATAAAAATAAATAAAAATAAATAAAAATAAATAAAAATAAATAAAAATAAATAAAAATAAATAAAAATAAATAAAAATAAATAAAAATAAATAAAAATAAATAAAAATAAATAAAAATAAATAAAAATAAATAAAAATAAATAAAAATAAATAAAAATAAATAAAAATAAATAAAAATAAATAAAAATAAATAAAAATAAATAAAAATAAATAAAAATAAATAAAAATAAATAAAAATAAATAAAAATAAATAAAAATAAATAAAAATAAATAAAAATAAATAAAAATAAATAAAAATAAATAAAAATAAATAAAAATAAATAAAAATAAATAAAAATAAATAAAAATAAATAAAAATAAATAAAAATAAATAAAAATAAATAAAAATAAATAAAAATAAATAAAAATAAATAAAAATAAATAAAAATAAATAAAAATAAATAAAAATAAATAAAAATAAATAAAAATAAATAAAAATAAATAAAAATAAATAAAAATAAATAAAAATAAATAAAAATAAATAAAAATAAATAAAAATAAATAAAAATAAATAAAAATAAATAGAAATAAATAAATTAAATAAAAATAAATTAAATTAAAATAAATAAAAATAAATAAAAAAAAATAAAAATAAATAAAAATAAATAAAAATAAATAAAAATAAATAAAAATAAATAAAAATAAATAAAAATAAATAAAAATAAATAAAAATAAATAAAAATAAATAAAAATAAACAAATTAAACTAAATCAAAATAAGTACAGCGAGCAATCTGGTGATATTAGCAGATGAGAGCCGTACTAGAAATGTGGTATAAAATGAGATTATCAATTAAATTAATTAATATTTAAATATTAGAATAGTCTAATTAACATTAATCTATAATACTATCAAAAACATACCGTGAACAGTAAAACAACATATTATCGCGTCTTTTTTTTAGAAAATCATACAATTT
Source organism: Psylliodes chrysocephalus (assembly GCA_927349885.1). Lineage (NCBI taxonomy): Eukaryota > Metazoa > Arthropoda > Insecta > Coleoptera > Chrysomelidae > Psylliodes > Psylliodes chrysocephalus. Next base: position 86,851,520 of record OV651815.1, on the reverse strand, counting down.
TCTATACTAAAAACACGACCCGCAACAGCTAATTAATTTATAATTCTAAATTACCTGTCTCTGCGTTTTAAATACGTTTAAGATTCCTACCATTTTAATTATTTTATTTGAGAAACATCTAGTTAATTTAAACCAATATCACCAAACCCCGTAAAAAAATTCAGGAATTTTAGGATTTCTAAAATAGCTCTTAATTACTTTTACAGTCTGAGTATTATCAAAATAAATTGAGTTTTCCCTTTCTCCAACATTCACAAAAACATCTTTTCCTTAACAAACTCGAAGGACTTTGTTGATAAGTGGCGTATTTTCCCTTTTAACCAGCACTGATCTAAGTGATTTCACGGCCATTATTCTCAAAATGAGTTCCCGTAATCTCCGGCAACCTTACAAAAGCTTCACTACCCGTCAGCCACCCGACCACGCACGACTTATGAACGAAAAAATAAATGAGAGAAGTTCTCAAGCCGCCTCAGGTGACATTTCCTTATTGGCGTATACAAGCTTTATTAGTTGAGAAAAAAGAAACGCGAGCGAAAGAGAGAGAGAAGCATTTTATAGACTTTCTAAAATTTAATGGTGAGCTTCTTTGGCTTTTGTTAATAACCACATCTTGTTATAAAAAATGAAAAATAAAAAATATCACAATAAAGTCAAAATTACTCCATCGTGTGGCATACTTGGTGGATATTAATAAACGTGATGAATTATCTTTTAAAATTTATGTAAAAATAAATGTATCCATAACTTTAACTACTAATACTAATGATTTAGTAAAAAATGTTTAATAATATTAATAAAGCTTACATGGCAGGTACAAGAAAAGGTTATACAGTTAATACAGTTAATACAGTTAATACAGTTAATACAGTTAATACAGTTAATACAGTTAATACAGTTAATACAGTTAATACAGTTAATACAGTTAATACAGTTAATACAGTTAATACAGTTAATACAGTTAATACAGTTAATACAGTTAATACAGTTAATACAGTTAATACAGTTAATACAGTTAATACAGTTAATACAGTTAATACAGTTAATACAGTTAATACAGTTAATACAGTTAATACAGTTAATACAGTTAATACAGTTAATACAGTTAATACAGTTAATACAGTTAATACAGTTAATACAGTTAATACAGTTAATACAGTTAATACAGTTAATACAGTTAATACAGTTAATACAGTTAATACAGTTAATACAGTTAATACAGTTAATACAGTTAATACAGTTAATACAGTTAATACAGTTAATACAGTTAATACAGTTAATACAGTTAATACAGTTAATACAGTTAATACAGTTAATACAGTTAATACAGTTAATACAGTTAATACAGTTAATACAGTTAATACAGTTAATACAGTTAATACAGTTAATACAGTTAATACAGTTAATACAGTTAATACAGTTAATACAGTTAATACAGTTAATACAGTTAATACAGTTAATACAGTTAATACAGTTAATACAGTTAATACAGTTAATACAGTTAATACAGTTAATACAGTTAATACAGTTAATACAGTTAATACAGTTAATACAGTTTATACTCATTAATATGGAAATTATGTCTTTTCTTGATGTAATATGTATGGTATATTCATTTATTGACTGTAATTTTATATATTGTTTCCAAACAAGTTTCCAGACAACATTTTTCTATTTCTTAAAAATATCGGTATCTACGTGGTATTAACTTAAACAATTGTAATTTTAATTATATTCTAGTTGAGGGACCAAATTTGATCAAAAATGCAAATCCAAAATAGAAAAGTTTTCCATTAAGTGCACACTTTTTGAGGCACACGGTATATATAACAAAAATTATTATTTGGTTCGATGCAAAACGACTAAACTAATTCTACACATTAAGCTATTTCAAACCTTACTTGAGTAGTTGAATTAGTCGAGTATTTTATCTCCTTATGCGGAAGAAAACTTTTGCAATCTATTCTCGTTAAGGAATTGCAATTTACTTGGAATTCTGGATTTGTGAAAAGCACTTTTTAGAGCAAAAATATGACAAAGGAATAAATAGTCTGAAAATAATGGAATAGGAATTTCTAGTGGAAAAGTAATGTTCGTTAAAATAAAAATAATTACTTTTTGCTTGAAAATGATTATAAGTATGTTTGAAAATGAGAAATAGTAGCAAAGAGACATTAAGGGTAAAAATCATTTTAGATCCAAGCGCAGAGTTCGTTTTAATACATTTTGTTTTAATTAACCTTATTATACATTATTGTATTAGATTCGCTATTCTATTTTATTTTTGTATTCTAAGGGGAAAATATTGTAAGCTATGCTGTTCCAGTAACATTTTAGTCTTTGTCTATTTAAAAAATAAAATAACTTATCCGTCAATCCGATTATTTCCGATCGCTACAACTGTACCTAACCCATTTTTTAGTTCGTTCCGATAAAAAGATTTGTTTTTAATCTAATAAACTAAATCAAATTGTTCTTCACCATGCCTCTTCTAATAATCCTGTTTGATTGACAAATCAATGAAATACAGCAGCAAATAACTACGAAATTGGAAACATGAATCTTAAAAATTCCAAGAAATTAGCAAGAAGCGAGGAACCAACCAAAGTTATCGAAAATATTTGCCTCAAATATTGTTTTTGCTGTAAAACTACATACCACGATCTCATTGCTCGATTTTCTTTCCCGGATTCTTGGGGAATATTGGATTAAAACTGGGATCAGAAAGCGTAAACCATGTTTACACTTGGTTTTAAGGCTTTAATTTATTACGTGATAGCGGCTGACGCTATATTTTCCTTTTTTAGTTTTTTTCGTGTAATATATATTGTTAAAAGCTGGAAATAATGCCTCGCAAAAAGCTCGTATATACTTGTTTGTTGCCGTCAACATAAATAAGGAGGGAAATTTAGAATCACTTATTTCCTGTATTTAATTTTATTTTGACATAAAATATTTTTCGCACTAGCAATATATTAGTTAGAATTATGTTAGAACTAGACTAGGATTTTCGAAAAGAGATAAATATTAGTGAATTACGTATTTCATATGCAAACATTTCGTATTTATAGGGAAATCTTCAGAATAAATAGTTTATTTCTACTGTATGAAATGGGGAGAATGTACAAACGAAAATGGTTTTATGATCAACAAGAAAAAATGAAATCAAATTAAACTGCCAAAGACAGGAATCTCACTGAGCTTAGGTAAACATGCGACAGTAATCCAGGCAGAAATAGCAGCAATACATCACTGCGCAAAAGAAGTATTAAGACAGAAGGTAAATGGAAAAACCATTGTCATATACTCAGACAGTCAAGCGACGTTAAAAGCACTCAGTTCCATGCAGGTACACTCAAAGCTTGTGTGGGACTGTTTGGAAGCCCTAACAGAGCTGAGTAGTCAAAACAGACTAACCTTAGCGTGGGTACCAGGCCACAGGGGACACAAAGGCAATGAAGAGGCTGATTTACTAGCCCGAGAAGGAGCATCAAATGCTCTTATTGGCCCAGAACCCTTCTGTGGTGTAACAAAAACAACTATCAGAACATGCACAAAGCAGTGGATGTTTAAAAAATCTCAGGAGTGGTGGGAAAACTCACCAGGACAGAGACAGGCCAAAAAGTTCTTAAAAGGACCATCGTCTAAACTCACCGAGCATCTACTAAGCCTTAATAGGAAAAATACTAGAATACTAGTAGGTCTATTAACAGGGCATTGTAGGCTTAACAAACATATGTTCAATATCGGTCTGACAGAAGAGGCCTTGTGCCGATTCTGTCAAGAAGAAGAGGAAACGGCAGAACACGTATTGTGCTACTGCGAAGGTCTAGTAAGACTGAGATTCCTTACACTTGGAGAAGAAAAACCAAGGGCAACTAGCTATACCGGAGAACTACTTTCCAGTCTATGGAGTTTACTACAAAAGACCGCATTAGACAAGGTACTCTAAACAATGATTAAAGGATATCCACAATAGATCTGAAAAGGTCGAGGTGGGGGAGGCCACATGGCCCATAGTCCTAATTAAATCTAACACATCTAACTGTTAAAAAAAACAGATAAATCACTAACACCAGTAAAGAAATTAGACCTTCATTAGTCTCTCGAATTTCGTGTAAAAATAGTAGTTTGTGCACCAAGAGTGGATATCATAGCCATATCGCACGAAGATGAAATTTGATGAAATCGTCTGAGTGCGATGTGGACAATCCACTCGAGTTGTGCAGAATATTTTTTCTACGACCCACTAACGAAAAATCTACAAATAAAAAAATATTTATAACTAATTTTAAAATAATTTATGACTTTTAATAATTTTTAAAATAAAATAAACAAAAAAAAAAGAAAAAAGTTTATTTAATTTTTACCCATCCGAGAATCGAACTCGAGTCTCCAGTGTGGAATGCAAGAACATTAACCACAGGACGACCACCTATTCCCTTATTTTTGTTGCTTTAATACTCGTAATTAAATTGTCTTCATATAGTTTCATTTATATGAACAAATTATTAATAATTATAGACGAAATAAAAACAGAAATGCTATTATTTATCGATTCTACACTAGAATAATTCATTTTAATGTATGTATAATCTCAATAACTAAAATATATACTGACAATTAGTTTGACAGAATTGTCACTTATTTAAAATTTTAAAAATAATAGCAGTCGATTAATCAAAATATGAACGGTGATTGGTGGATTTAATTTTTTTGCAGTATTCTCACTATCTAGAATGGATATGAAATATATTCGTTCAGTTGAAGGCAGTAGAATACTTTTTCGTTTTATAGTCTGTGGGTAGATAAGCTAATATCCAAGTGGATGTAGAAAAAAAGGTGTTTTTCTCCAATCGAATTAACAATCGAATAAAATTTTGTTATGTGTATTGTGAATTATTAATTATTCTATTACTTAAAAATATATTTGTTTAAAAAATGTAATTTATAGAGAAATTTTCATTAGATACCTTCCCTACACCTTGTCTGAAAGGTCTTAGCAATCTTTGTTGTCCTGGCAGCGTTTCTTAATTGCAAAATTTGCAAAATTCACTAACCTTTAATTCAGCACTTCACTTAAAGACTTATTTTTGTTCAATTTTGCAATATCCGGTGATTTTCTCTAGAAATAAATGGTTTTTGTAGTTTTATATGTTCAAATGTTAATTTAATTTTACTAGAGCGTTTGGTTATCTTTCATAATAAATTGTTTTTGTAATATTTTTTTATTGCTCATTTAATATAGATAAGACCGTTTCGACAAAACGACACTAATAAGATTAATATATTTTTGTTACTTATACTCTCTCTTCTCTATGTAACACCACTGGCCAAAAGTCAGTCTTACAGGTATAAATTTCAGTCAAAAATAATACGAAAACCAAAGATCGTTCACATATTTCAAATTGTGCATACGATACACAGACTAACGGTATGTTGGTGCGCAGCAGCTGACTGACGGTGACGTCACGTAGGACATACACATACAATTATTAGCATTAATTGGGAGATAGTTTTTGAAATTCAATATTAGATTTTATCCAGTTATTTAAGCTCTATTGGTTATGTTGTAATATATTTGTTTACAAATATGAAGGTTTATGGTAGATATTACTAATAATATTAATTTTTTATAGTTATAGGTATTTTGTAACAAAATCCATACCCTGGTCATAAGATAAGAAATAATATTGACTAAAAACACAAGTTTGACTCAAATTTGAGCTTTGTGGGCTTAATAATTACTCCTACCATCCCATTTCTTATTATGTGAAATAAAAATAAAGGTGCAAAACAAATTATTTATTTATAAAAAGTAAGTACAAAATAATACTTTTTAATTGGTAAAGTTAAAAATTTTTTTGTCAAGTTTTCTTTGAAAATACTAGAAACTAATTTTTCTGCTCATGTATGTTATTCTTATATATGTTCGTGTCATGCTCATGCATAGTATTATTACTTTAAAAGGGACCGTTGTATTGAAACATCAAATTATAGTTCGTAATCGTGCATCCGCCAAAATTTTAAATAGAAGACCATTCTGACTAATGAATGGTCTTCCACCATTTTTTTATAACGCATTCACCAAATTACATACTAATTTTAATCCAATAATTGAATACTCTGATAGAATAAGGGGATGAGTTACATTTTACAGGAGAGAAAAAAAAAATTGTTTTGGTAGTGATATAAAACTAAAATAGTTTTGTCTAGATTAAATAAAGTTACACTACAAATCTAAGAAATAAGTTTTGTGATGCAAAAAAGGTATATGTTAATCTTTTTATAATCTCTGATATACAGGGTAAAAAACAATATGTAAAAGTACCCTGTAGAACCTGATAAAACCCTATATTGTCGGAATGGGAAAAATAAGCAAAATTCAAATTCGAGGTAACATATAGTGTGTTCCACTAAAAAAACAACTTTAGTATGTTGTGACTTTATGAAACACCCTGTATATTACGAAATAATTTTAAAATGTGGAGCTGGACTCTATAATTTGTATTTAAAACTTTGGCAATACACCATGTAACATGAACAGCGGATTTGGAATTTTAAAGAAATTTTGTTAAACACTTTGAAACACATTGCACATAACTATTTAGGATGCACTGACAATTAAAAATTTGTTTTTTTATCTTAAAACCATCAAAATGTTTTGTCCAGACTCGACCTTGAAAAATATGTAAATTAAATTATTTCAATTGATTTCTTGTTGTACAAACGGTTAATAACAATACCCACTTTTGGTTTTTAAAAGCTTGAAATAATAATGATATCAAATAATTTTTGTTTCTATTTCTATAAATGCGGTGTTGTCAAACATAGTAAAATAACGTATGTCACAGGAATGACAGTGGCTGTTTTTTCAATAGCTCCAGGCCAGATGATAAAACCAGAATATAAATGTGTTTATTTGAGACTTTTCATTTCAATTATTCAATTTGAGCTGTGTCCAGACCGTTGGAGTCTATGCCGGTCGGCGTAGTCAGGTATAGGTTGATGTTTTTTGGTGGCGGCGAAGCCACCATCCTACGTTAAGTCGTTGCTTCGTTTTCTTGTTGCATATTTATGGACCGGTATGCGCAATCTCAAGAAATTGTATGAAAAGTTTACGTTTTCATTTCAATTTGAGCTGTGTCCAGGCCGTTGGAGTCTATGCTGGTCGGCGTAGCCAGCTATCGGCTGATGTTTTTTAGTGGCGGCGACGCCGCCACCCTACGAGAAGTCAATGCTTGGTTTTCTTGTTGTATATTCTTGGGCCGGTGTACGTTATCGCAAGAGATTGTGTGAAAAAAGGTCGAAAGTCGCACTTTTGATGGCCCGGAACAACGCAGGACACAGGACACAGATAACATGACGATTGACATGTTCAAATTGATCTGGCCAGTATTTTTTTTTAGATGTTTTCAAACGACGGTACTGACAGTAGATAAAATGACACTACGAAGTAACCAACAGTTTTAAAATTTTGAAAGTCAAATACAAAGCAATTGTAAGCATTTACCAAAACATTTTGTATGGTTTATTGCTCTATGGATAGTCTAATATTGATATTTAGCAGTTTTTACTACAAGAAATCAATTAAAATGATGTAATTTACGTGATTTTAGAATGACACATTTGGGCTTTTAAGGCAAAAAAAATAATTTTAAGGGGTTTCAAGGCGAAAAATGTATTCAAAAGTGTTTTTTAAAGGGGTCCAAAATGGTCTAAAATGGTCTAAAATGGTCTAAGATGGTCTAAAAAAATCGAAACAATTGGCCCGTTCATGTTTTGGCATATTTTTACAAAACTTGTTCGTATCTCTTAAAGCAATGGAGATATCAAACTCCGGAGTACAAGCTGATCACCCTGTATAAGAAGGTGCAACAAATAAAATCCGTACTTTCACCACGTTTCTCCATAATAATTTAATAATAGATGATTTACAGAAAACCGTATAAAAACAAACAAACCTACAATGCGCGATACCTTCTTACTTTGCTGGAAAAACAATACTAGATCTAATTAAAAAACGGCGTTACTCGCTAATTCCTAAACGAATATGTCCATTTTACGGCTAGAGAAAAGGGACGTGGTCGGCGTCCCTTTACAGTTATTTGCGATGCAAGAGCGGGATAAGTACACGATACGTACACACTATTCTTGCACCAGTATATCATAGGGGATATGTGTTTTTCTGATATAACTCGGTAGTCATTCATCGCTGATGTTTCATAATTGCACCACAGTGAAAACATTAGGTTACCTATAGGTAGATAATCAATTTTTTTCAAAATATTGTACTTATCCTCTTCTTGCATTAGAACCTTCAATTATATCTCTAATGGGCGTGTTTAGTGAAATTAAAAAATATTTTTGTCTAAAAGCTAGCACAGAATCTAACCCAAATACAGTTTTTTGAGATTTTTCTCTTTTCAAATTTTCCTACAAGAATTTTTTAAAATTCAAAAATCAAGTAAATTTAAAACGCGCGCCACAATGATTTTTAAGAACCATCATAATGAAGCCTAAAATCTGATTGGCTAATTTATAACCTTCCAGACAATTATTGAAATTCCGGATTTAAAGGTTAAGATCGTATAATTTAACACAAAACCATATATATTAAAACTAAAACAATAATTGTTTAAATTTAGTTTTTATGAAACAACTTGACACTTGCTATTTCAATAAACTTTCTTCTTAATCGAAATGTTATTCAAATCATAATCGCTATATCGCGAAATATTTTGGTTTCGTGGCTACGTGGTTTCATCTGTGTCTCTAAAATGTCTTAAACCTAACCTTTGATTTTGAGGTTAATTAGATTTATTTTAAAATGATTTAATTTTTTAAAATTGCCAAAGTACAAACAGAATTAAAAGAAGAATCTTTGGACAACTTACCCAAGGTGGATTCTAACATGATTAATGATTTTTTATATAAATAATATAAAGTTTATTGGATCTGAAATTCGCAATGTAAGTACACTTTCTAAGCTCTAAATCTTTCTAGAATTATTATATTCAAAGAGATTTGTGTTTAAGAAAGAAACATTTTTTATTATACAAACTCACTACTCACTATTGTTAACTTTTTCTATTCTATTGTAGGTCTTTAAGGAGTGCATATCATATGTTCGGTTACCATTTGTAACATTAAAGCTAGAATTACACCAGAACACAAAAAGTTTATAGCTTTATTCAGTAATAAAAGGTCATATCTTGTAAATTCACAGAATATTCTGCTCTCGAAGGTAATTTCAAATCCTGTCAATATTAAACAGGTCAAAAGACTGTATTAAATATGATTTTACATGGTTCTATGTTTTTTAAAGAGAGTGCATAGTGTTGCTTTCGTATTGTGGCTTCTGAACACCATCGAAGTGAATAACCTTCCATCACATAATCATTGTGTTATTATAAAAGGCCACTGTTGTCAAAAGTTTGAAGTTCTAATGATTTGAGGGTGTCGATTCTTCTTCGAATTAAAAACATTAAATGTATGCTTTTTATAAATAATAATAGTGAATAGATTTATATTGAGTGCAATGTGACCAGAAAATTATACTTCAATATTCAACTGCAAATGTTGCTTTTTAATAAACAATGGACTTTTTTGTGTGGTAATTCCAAATTTTGAAATAAATAAGAAAGTTCAAATAATAGAAGTTTATTTTTCATGTCCAAGAACTAAATGATATGAAGCCGGCAAATATTTTTTGGAAGTGTTATATATTTATAATGAATTCAAATAAAAATAAGTTTTGTCGTTTTCTTTATATTTATTTATCAATTACCTATTATATGACCGTTAATCGAGCCTGTTAAAAAGGTTTATTTATGGTAAGACATTGACAGTTTACTGTATAGGTATAGTCCAGGCATTTACTTTTGTGGAGTTGTATAGATTTCACAAAACTATCAGAATTAAAAAAAAAAACAAAAATGATTTGCATATTTTAAAGGAATTGTTTTTTAAATTCATCTGTTATTAGCTTTTGTTAAATATATATTAATAACAGAAACATATCTGAACATAATATATAATACACAAGTTTAATAAATTAAGTTTTTGTACATATTGTAGGTAATTTATTTATACATTCCTGTTTAAAAAGAATACAATAAATAACAGGCAAGCTTTATTATAATCCTTTAAGCAATTAATAACATTTACATATGAAATAACAATACAATTCTAATTTTCAATGTTTTTTTGGCAGGGTCAGTTAAAGAAACTTTAATAGGAATTTTAGGTGGTATAATTATGAGGCACATCTTGTTTTATTGTCAAATTTTTACCCATAATTTTGAAATGGATCCAGTCTTCTGCATCTTCTTCCACCTAGAAAATAATGCAAACTAATTAGTACCCTCAGAATCAGTGTTAAGTAAAAAGATAGGTACCTAGGTACGTTTTATAAATTTATATCAAATTAGAAACATAAACAATTCAAGATTATCTTTACTTACATCAAAATAAATACAAAAGCATAATGGTGGTTTGTATTGTTCAACAGCCCTTAGCCAGCGCACTATCGTTTGTGAATGTCTAGGTCTAGATTTTGAAGAACTTTTATAAACATTTTATGAGATTGACTGGTTTATTTTACTTCTCATAGTGACCCAGAACTTAAACAGATATTTTTAATGTAACGCAAAATTAAACAAATGTTTATTTTATCATTCTTTTTAAAAGCAATTTCAATGTTTCCTACAATCGATTTGAGGTTAGAAATTTTGACATTTTTGTATCATGAGAAATGAGAACATATTTTTTAATCCGATTTTAGAAAGATATAACTATCATAAATGTCACTCTTAGTAAAGGATAATGATCAACTGTATATGTTATGGTATCTTTAGTGACCAATAGAAATAGACGCTTCAATATGACGCGGGTAGATGGCGCAAAAATAGAGTGTTTTAAATAATTTATTTAAAAGTGAACTTTTTAAAGTACTATAACTTTGTTATTTATTATCTATTTAAAGGATTTATTGCATGAAAAAAAAATTTTTTGTGCAGTTAATATTATTAGGTTCATTAAATTCCTTTACACTACACAGACAATATTCCTTTAAAAATTTAAAAACTCAATCTCTTGCCGAAAAAGAAAATAACACCTCTTCATTTTACAAGTGTAATTTATTTGAAGGACGGGATGCAAAGTGCAAAAATTTCTATGTAAGTAAAAGTTGCCGGCGTGGCGCCACTTCACATAAGAGTTTTTATAAAAGTTTTCCCATTCCGATTTATCGCGTTCAGAAAATGGGCATTATTAATTCATGAAACCGCAACACGAAACACGCCAAAAGCAAAAGCACCGGACCGCTGCTATAGTGCTATAGCTGCTGGTATAAAGCTAAGTTTATGATACCGACTTTTCATATACGCCACGAGAGATTGCCGATGTTCATCAGCTAAAAGAAGGACCGGCCTTAATCTTTTAAACAAAGAGAATTAAATCAATAGTTTTTAGTTTCATTTCTTGAATTATAATTACACTAATATGGTAAATAATAATATGAACAGAAATTGTAAGCAATTATTTAAATCTTTAATATAAGAACAATCAAAATACTAAACACAAGAAAAAAATGTTATATACAGGGTGTCCCAAAGTTCCGTCTACATAGAGCTACTGTATGTTGGTGAGATCAAAATAAGTTAATTGAGGCAAAAGCTTTAAAGTTGAAAAAAAAATTTTCGTGCGATTTTTATAAAATTTGTTATGTACCTATTTTAATTCAAGAGCCATTGTTCAAAACAAAAATTACACCAACTGAAATCATAGAAGGGTAATAACCACCCTAATCCTACCATAAATGACATCGAGTTTCGATCCTGTTACCTTAATTTTTTTATTGAGAGCTGTATTCATTTGTAGCTATTTTGTTCTTTTGCAAAAAAAAGCATGTATCTCTCATGGTATTTAAGTAAAAATAAAATTTATGAACTGATGGTTAGTGACTTAAAATTTTCAAGAAAACTAAGTTGGCGGTTATAACTAACGCAATCCGAACACTGTCGCTTTTAACATTTTTACAATAAAAAAATCATCAATAGGCATAGGTGTCGACTGAAAAATAACAATTCAAACAGACGGTTAGAGACTTCAAATTTTTAAGAAAACTTAGTTGGAAATTTACAAAGTAACTGGTAAAAAATTTGACAGATATGGTGTAAAACTGTAAAAGTTGTCGATACTACTCATTTTATGTATTGTATTTTTTTGTTTCGCTTTAAACTTCTTGTGAAGAAGTTATTTCAAACTTCTTATTTATTTATTGCTGTAAACTACAGATATAATTAATTGGTACATGACAAAAGCAAAAGATAGACAAAGATATAAAAAGACAAATTGCATCAAAAGATTTAAAATAGATTTAAAAACATACAAATTGCCGTAATTAGTCCTATGATTCCTCACATTAAATAAGATTAAGTGACGTGTTCGTCTTAAAGGAACAGAGAAACGGAATAATTTTTGCAAATCTGCACAATCCACCTGGTCATTAAGTAACTTTTGTTGAAAGAATAGTCCTGTCTTCTGTCGTCTTCGCTCCAAACTTTGTTTCGTAAGCAATTCGCTGGGATGGAAAGCGAAGTTTGAAGAAAAGATATTTTAAACATTAGTTTTCTATACTTTCAGGTCTATTGTGTGTGGTATAAGATGTTGACCATATTATGGAAAAGTATTCAAGATTACTGCGCACCAAACTGTTAAATAGGCACAAAATTGCTCGAGTATCCTAAATGTGTTTGGTGTTCCTCTTGATGAAGCCTAGTAACCTAAAAGCTATCAGAACGACACTCTGCAAGTTCAAATTGAAGGATATCTTCTTATCCAGTACACCAAGGTCATTAATTGATGAAACCACTTCCAGATAGTCGTTATTTATATAATAAAGAGTATTACTGGGGTTGTTACATCTGTAGAATCTCATCAATTTGCACTTTGATACGTTTAGTTGCAGAAGGTTTGATTCGCACCAGGATACAAAACTATTCAGATGTAACTGTTGATAATTAATGTCTAGTGACACTGGCAGGAATATTTTTATATCATCTGCATATACGAGAAACTGTGAATACTTAAAACACGAAGAAATGTCGTTAATAAATAATATAAATAACAGAGGACCAAGATGCGAACCCTGTGGAACTTCCGAGGTAACACGTCGTTAAGTCGTAAGGTAGGACTTAATCCAAGTGAGATAACTTTCTGATATTCCAATATCGGCGAGTTTCTCAATCAAAAGAGAATGACAACAAACTATATCGAAAGCTTTAAACATATCTGGATAAATAACATCAATTTGATTTCTTCCTTCAATACAGGTAGTGAGAAATTCTTGGAAAACTGCAAGATTTGTAGCTGTGGATCTGCCTCTATAGAATATATCTTGATTGGGAATAATTAGTGTTTATAACAGTTAAAGATTTCATCTGTCAGTATGGGATTCAGAAACTTTCGGGATTGCAGAGAGTAATGACATTCCACGGTAGTTCATAGCGTTAGTTTTGTCGCCTGTTTTAAATATTGAAATTAAGTTATAATTCTTCTATTTGTTTGGGAAATAACCTCTATTAAATGACCTCTGGAAAATGGTATGTAGAGGATTCGGCTCCTTTTAAAGAATCAAGTTTCGCAAGCTTACTTCTAATCTCTTCGTCGGTGAAAGTGTGGGAGAGCAGATTAGAAAAAAAGTTAAGAGGTATTCTATGCTCATTGCTGACAGAATCATAGTTCTGATAACATGACAGAAAATGAAATGCAAATGCATCCGCGATAGATGAAGAATTGTCGAATATGTCATTTCCAAATTTCATAAAACATATACGTTCCTCTCTTCTGAGGTTTTTGGTAAAAGACCAAAGTGTTGTATATTACGATACATTAAGTGAGTGGAAACAGGCGTAACTTCTTCTAAACGCCAGTGAATCTCAGGAATATTAAAATCTCCAAACATAATAAATTTAGCGGATTCGAACATATTTTTTATTGCTTCACAGTTGTCACAGAAGGGTTGGTAAACATAGAGATTAGAATGAGGAGGAATATAAATATTACCCACAATAAAGTCAGAACCACCTATTTTTAGTTGTATCCAAATATCTTCATAGTTTCGTAGTGCAGGGGTAGCAATTGTCATGGCCTGAATGTTATTCCGTATTGCTGGTATGGAGTATACATTTTATGAACAAACTGATAAGTTGCTAATGCTTGGTGACTGTGAACGCAACTGTCATCCAAATCGACAGATTCCGAATCACCAGACTTTTGCTTCTATCGAGAGGCGACTTCGAGAAACTGGTCAACTGAAACCGAACAGAAATAATGCTGAACGACCTCGTTAAGCCAGAACTCCTGCTGCAGAGGAGGGAATACTTGCAATAGTTAAAAAGAATACTGAAATTAGTACCCGACGACTAGCACGCCAAACTAGGGTTTCAAAAAACACATCCAACAGAATAATTAGAGAACAACTTATTTATCCCTGTCACATTCAAAGTGTCCAAGAACTCCTACCTTCTGATTATGAGTCTCGTTTGCATTTTGTACAAGTCATTCAAGAGCGCAGAGCCGGCCGATTCAGTTTTTCACAGAAATATTTTGTTTACAGACGAGTCATGCTTTACACGACATGGTATAACGAACATGTTAACGTAGGTAAAAATCTACATGCCAATAAAGAGAAACGTTTTCATTAATTAAAATTATATGACGGTGACAGTTACTTTTTCTACGTCAAGATTTGCCTTAACTGTTAGAAGATTTACCGCTCGATTTACGTTGTGACATGTTTCTCATGCATGGTGGTGCAACACCTTATTTTCCCGCATTTTAAGAGATTATTTAAACGAATAACACCAAGGAAGATGGATTGGTAGAGGTTGGGATGCTCCTATTCAGTGACGACCTCAATCACCGGACTGTAATCCTTATGATTATTTTATCTGGGGTCAGTTGAAAACCAAAGTTTATGAAGTACCTATCGACAACATTGAACAATTATGGGGTAGGATTCAAAATGTTGTGAACTCTATGCAAAATGATCTAGGCATTTTTAGAAGGGTACACTTCAATTTCTTGCTCCGAATTAAAATCTGCATTAACGAATATTTATTGTAAAAAAAATGTATCCTTCTTTTTGAATTGTTACTTTTCAGTAGATACCTAAACCTTTGTACACAAAATGTAAACTACCGCTAGTTCATCGCAAATTCTAACTATTTTTGACTTTAATGACCTATTTTTGGTTTGAGGAATGAAAAAGTTTGCTTTCGTACACGGATGCAGTTCCGAACTATGTATACTTTTTTTTAATTAAAAAAAAAATATTTAAAATTTAGTTGTGATATCATTAATAATTAATTTTGATTAGCTTAAACATTTTACTCGGGCAATGAGATGAATAATTGGATATGCCTAGAAATGGTTGTTGTTTAGTAGAGACAAGGTGGATTTCGGGAAGCCATGTCGGTTTTTGTCTTCTCAAACCTTAAAAATATGAATAAAGAAATATTTTAATTATAAATAAAAATAACATAAAAGGAACAATTCCAAATTTAAATATGACCAAGATGTGAAAGAAAAAGAATTTAAAACTCAAAGCCTTATATCACAATAATACGAGTGGCCGTTTCTTAGAATTATCCATCTTCTAAACTACATCCTTTTTTGGTCCTTGAACATGGTCCGTTTATCCAGAATGAATCAATCAATATTAAAAAATCTTTTGTTTTTTAAAGAATTTTAAATATTTCTACTGGTTTATAGAAAAAACCAATTTCGTAGTTTCTTTAGTCATTATCAGCTCTTGGACCGAAACCGATAGTTTTTTAATAGATAATTTAAAAAAAAAGTGTGGTAAAGTTTTTTTGTTATTATTTCTTCACTTATATTATTATTTATTTGAATCAATGTTTTTAAAGATTTATTTTAATGAAAATATCCATTGCTTAGGCGTAGATTGTTACGAGACCGATCCTGTACAACATGCACAACAATATTAAGCCGACTCTGAATCAGGTAAAAGATGGGCTTTGTAAGTTTCTCGTTGCTTCAGGACTTTGAGAAACTTAAAGTATTTTATGCATTTAATAAAAACAAGGAAGACATATTTGGCGGTTATTTTTTGTCCTAAGCAAGTAAATTCCTTAGATGTCTAAAGGAGTGATTAAAGAGGCCCAGAAATAGTTTATAATCACTGGTATAACTATTAATAAGAAAATAATATAATATAACAATTTCTTCTTTAGTTCAAAATATGTAAATTGGGGCGAATGTGAATCTACAAAATATTGTACTTTACATAACTTTTGATATCACAAAAATATCGTCAGTTATAATTGGAAGAGAAGACCAGAGGAGTAAGCAAAGGAATAGAAAAGATAGAAGAAATTAGAAACATATTTATTTTAATTTGTTATTTGGTAATTTTTTAGAAAACGAAACACCCTTTTGAAAGTATTGCGAGTCTGCGAAAAATTATTTGAGAATAATTAAATTGGTATTTCCATATCAGTGTCTTTTGAATGTAGTGTAGGTATTTCATTATACTGTAGACACTTTCTTTTATAAAAACGGTGTTAAAATGTAAACCCAATGATGAGCTTTATTTTAGCTAATTCTGGATTTGTGGGAGAAATATATACACTGAATTACAGTGAAATCTTAGGCACCAAATCAAGGAATAAGATTACCCTATTAAAGCTGATTAAAGTTTAAGAACAGACTATGTTTTTTAAGTAAAATTACATTCTTTATATAGCACTGTGAATCAGTTTGCGAATCTAGCCAGTTTTTTCATAATTTAAAACATAAGGGGGTTCTGACTGGTTAGTTTTGATGAATACATCTACTGATCCAAACCATTCTATCAGTGATCTTGTAAACATAAAATGCTTACTAATGCAAAATTTAAATCAATTGTTTACAAATAACAAATGAATTGCAAAATATTTTGATCAATCAGAAATAAATGAGGTGCTATTGAAAATATATTGAAGGAATTGACTTCGAAAGGTCTTAAATCATATAAGAATGAAAGAAGAAAAATTATAAGCTTGCAAAACTGAAAAAATCTCCGAAAATTTTGTTCTCACACTTCAGTTTGTATTAATTTTTCGATAAATGAAGAAGAATTATTACGAATATACTTTTTAATAAAAATGTGTTTGCACGTTCATTATTTGTTCAGTATCAAACTGCTTCAGAGAAACTGGCAAGTCAGAACCTCCATTTACTTAAGTTAATTTTTGTTTTACTTATTTTATTTTATTGTGGAAATTAAATAGTATATAAATATGAGAATGAGATGATATAATTAAAAATCTGTTTAATCAACTGTGGTCTAATATTTATTTTGTTCGTCATTCTTTTAGAAAATTCAATCTGCATCATCGCGAAGTCCTTGCAAATTTTGCATTTTATAAGGATAAAATATATGAATTTTCAATCCGATTCATGTGATTATTTAACACTATTGTGCGCAGCCGACTCTCTTCTTTATTTGTGTGCAATCGCTGTTTTCTACCACTAAGACTCGAGACATCGATGCTGGAATCTTAGCTGTATGTGGTTTGACGCGTGGAGGAAGCTTTCGAGATTTTTCTGGCAGGATTGGATCTTTCTAGGCTGATACATTTTTGCATAAATAGCGCGACTTTGTCGATAGACGGAAAGTTTTAATAAGAGTGTTGGATAGTTAAGACTAATTGTAATAAATAAATTAGAATTGTGAGTTATATAGTGCCTTAGTATTAAATAAATTAATTAGTAAATTAAATTATAAATAAATTATAAATAAATTATAAATAAATTATAAATAAATTATAAATAAATTATAAATAAATTATAAATAAATTATAAATAAACTGTTTTTAATAAACAAACTATTCTTAAATTAAACAATCGTTACACTATTATACATCAACCAATGTTGCATTTATTGTCACAATTATAATTCAGTTTATATTGTTAAATAATCTTTTCAAATACCATACGAGGATAATTTTTTATTTTCTTAAAAATTATCCGAATTTCCAAGGAAACCAATAGTAATTTAAATAATAAAGAACACAGAAATAATAGCAATATTAACACAGGTAATCTACAAATAAATTAAAATTAAGTATATTGGATTGGTAAATAAAAATAAAAAAATACCCGCCTGACTTTTTGGTTTCACCTAGTTTTTAAACTGGGTACTACAAACAAGCTTTTATTTTACTTACTAAGTGCAGATGGCGTTATTTTTTACTTTCCTATCTGTATACAGATAAGGAAAGTATAAGAATCATGATTTTTTTCGACCTCCAGTTTCCGACGGATTTTTACGTTTTGGGGTCCCCTGAATCCGTTTTGACTATTTTCGGGATGATGTCTGTGTGTGTGTCTGTCGTGTGTGTGTGTATGTGTGTGTGTGTGTGTGCGTGTGCGTGTGCGTGTGCGTGTGCGTATGCGTGTGCGTGTGCGTGTGCGTGTGCGTGTGCGTGTGCGTGTGCGTGTGCGTGTGCGTGTGCGTGTGCGTGTGCGTGTGCGTGTGCGTGTGCGTGTGCGTGTGCGTGTGCGTGTGCGTGTGCGTGTGCGTGTGCGTGTGCGTGTGCGTGTGCGTGTGCGTGTGCGTGTGCGTGTGCGTGTGCGTGTGCGTGTGCGTGTGCGTGTGCGTGTGCGTGTGCGTGTGCGTGTGCGTGTGCGTGTGCGTGTGCGTGTGCGTGTGCGTGTGCGTGTGCGTGTGCGTGTGCGTGTGCGTGTGCTTGTTTGTGTGTTTGTGTGTCTGTATCCACCATAACTCATGAACCGATACAAAGAAAAACACCAAATTAAACTTAAGCTTTATTCCGGCATTCAATGAACTGATTAGATTTTGGGCAGAGTCGGAACATCTGGGGGGGGTACTTTATAGGTGGTCATTTTTATATTTTATGGAATATATCTGTTATTTACGTTTGGAAAAGAAAATTCTTCAAATAAAAGTTACTTACAATATTTTTTGTTCCATACAAAATTTTCCTAAAATGGTCCGTATTCGAGAAATTTGACAAAATGTAAAAACAAAATAATTTTTTATAAAAATTGTTCAAATAAAAGTTGTTTGTAATATATTTCTCTATAATATTTATCCTATACATAATTTCTCTAAAATGGACCGTACTCGAGATATTTGAGAAAATGTGTAAATTTCGAATTTTGAAGAAAACTCAGAAACGGATAAAGGAAAAACATTAAATTTTAAACGTAAGTTTTATTTCGGCCTGACGTGAAATGATTAGATTTTGGACAAAGTCGGAACATCTGGGGGGTACTTTATGGGAGGCCGTTTTGATATTTTATGGAATATATCTGTTATTTATGTTTGGAAAAGAAAATTGTTCAAATAAAAGTTACTTCTAATGTTATCTATAATTTTTGTTTTGTCAAATTTTCCTGAAATGGTCCGTATTCGAGAAATTTGACAAAATGTGCAAAATTCTGATTTTTAAGAAAATTGTTAAACTAAAAGTTGTTTGCGATATCGATCTCTATAATTTTTGTTTTTGCATGATTTTTCTGTAATGGATCATAATGGAAAAATTGGAGGAAAAGGGCTACATTTAAAATTTTCAGTATTTTTCTTTTCAATGAATATCTATAGAAAAATGTTTCGAGTTGGATGTATGTGGAAAATGTATATAATTAGTTTATCCTCTAAACATTTATTAGATATGCTGCAATAGGTTGTACAAAATAACCGGAAAAAGCCTATATTAACTAGATAGGAAAGTCATGTGTTGGACACATCAGATTATTTATTTTGTGATTTCTTATACTCTTGAAACCTCCCTCCTTGTAGGTGAGTTAATTTTTGTAGATTTCATTATAGACTGGAATCAAGAATGTATATTTCTTGCTGATGAATCCAAATAAGGACAAAACCGGTTCAGGAATGACGCTACCTTTAGTAAGCAAAATCAAAGTTAGAGCATTGAAATTAAATTTTCACCTCTGCTTTTGTTCTTTGAATATATTTAAATGCCTGTTGCGGTATTATCCAAAGGAGTAGTTATTTGCAGAAGAAAAACGACCGCTTTTTTATTTTGTGACAATATCTTTTTCTCATTTCTATTCATTTTCATTTAATTAGTGTTTTGTTCAATATTTTGAAAAACTAATTGGTTTATTTATATTATATATAATTGGTTTTGAATGTAACTTCTCGTCCAGCTAAATATACAAATCGAATTTCTTTGGATCGCCTTAGGCGTCAGCTTACAACAGAATTAACTTCACCTTTAAAGTGAGAGTGGTTGGTAGAGTGAGTGAATAATTTCCACATTAACTATAAGAGAACAGTACCCCGAGGAAAAGGAATTTTAAGTTGGACATTAGAATTCAAAGGACCTCCAAGGATCGTAAAAGCGAAAATTTAGTTGGTTTTACAACCGACCGGGGATTACAATACTAATTTTGACGACCGATGTTCTTTTATGTAGCCCATAATCGCGATAAGTATTTCTTATGGTTCGGAATTATTCGCAAATTGCAAATGATTCTCACCAAATTAACAGTTAATTTTACTAAAATTAAGCTTATTTTATATTGTTAGAACTACATGCACTGTTCTTTAGCCGTCATATTGAGTTATTATTTGGTATTCTGTGTTACTTATTGAATTTATTTTGACTTTGTTTTAAAATATTGAACGATTAGTTAGGTTGTGTTCTAGATATTATTATTTTTTAAAGTTATTACGTTATAAAAAATATAAATTAAAAAAAGTTGTTTTAATGAATACGAATTTCGATTAGTTCCTTTTATTAACTTTAAATTTAAAATGCAGGACTTTGGATGCTTTGAATTATGTGTCTATGTCTAATAAAATATATATAATATTTAGACACTAATTTATTCACCTTTTTCCCATTCAGCACTTTGAATTTTGCGTAGTTTAGATGCAAATATACGTGGACAATTCGGAACAAATTTTCGTTTTTCAAGTTGGAGCCACAATCCTCTATTAATCCGAGTAAGTAAGTCATGGTGCAATGATTGATCATTACATCAGACAATTTCACGCATATTTTGCATAGCGTATGATTTTCAAATCGATTCATTTTTAAACAAATAGGTAATTTTGTTGGTTTTACTTGCTGTGCAATATTCTTTATCGCAACAAAACGCGAGTTATTTAATGTTTTGAACTGTCAAAATACAATGATCACAGCCTCCTACGATTGATGCTTGCTGACGCTGGTTATGAATTTCATACCATTTTAAAGCGCACATAACGCATGGTAATAAAAACGCAGAAAAACAATTTTCTACCACTTGTAGTTATTCAAAACTTACGTAAAATTAAAGAATATACTATTTTCTATTTTCAAATGGTATTCCCATGCAACTACAATGAGTAGAAATAAGCAATTTAAAGGCCTAAATAATTGCAGCGAAACATTTTTTTACGTCGGGCCGCTTGACAACTTCAAAACTGAAATTATATTCGAGGTTAGGGTCTCACTTAGTTACCATGACAATTCAACAATCAAGGCGACAACACCTTTTATGTTTCACTGGTGACTTGGAGAAAATAATTTGCATTGTTGAGAAACGAAAAATAAATTTTAAAAATATTTAATTTTCAACCATAATTCGGCGTGGAATTTTCTTACCGAATACCACGCGAGGTCAAATTAATATCAGGAATTTTTTTCTCGCTCATGAATATTTTTAGAAAATTTCCCTCGTCTGCGACTCGGGAAATTTTCAAAATATTCATGAGCTCGAAAAAATTTCCGGAAATAATTTGAGCTCTAGTGGTATTACTAGTGATAATTTTACTTGTGAAATTGTTAATGTTAAACCTCATAAGAATAATACTAAATTATTTCAAGCTGTCTTGCCAGGTTGATTCTAATACGTATCAAAGGGCTATGAAATTAGGCAAACTGGCTGTTGGATTTGATTTTGACTGTCTAGTATACTGTGCTATTGAACCTCGTAGATGTTTTAATTGTTGGGGACTTCATCACTTAGCAACTCAATGCAATAAAAATGAGCCTACCTGTCCAAAGTGCTCTCTAAACTATAAAAATATCCAATGTTGCAATTGCTTTAACCTTAAAACTAATCTTAACTTAAATATACCAGTTGATCATGCAGCATGGGATAAAGATTGTCATTATTATACAAAAGCGCTTACAACGTTTAAAAACAATATTATACCTTCCCAATAGCAAATACTGACCTCTACAGTTACTCAAAAGAGAAACTTTATTGCTTCTCCTGATGCACATATTTCTTACATTTCTTTTTAATACCAAAACGTTCGCGGACTTAGAACAAAAACGACCAAGCTCATGGAGAACGTTTTAACCATTACTCAATTCTCTGGTTATTTTCTCACCGAAATATGGTGCAATAGTACTATTATGGATGGGGAATTGTTTGACCTAAGTCAATTTGATGTTTATAGAGCTGACCGTAAATATGATATAACCGGTACTTCGAGAGGTGGTGGAGTATTAGCTGCCTTTAGAAAAGATTTATGCTCAAACATATTAGATATAACTTCACTTACTGAGGTTATCATCAATATTGATGTTCTACTGATAAAAATTAAACCTGGCAATGTAAATATTTATATTTTAATTTTGTACATACCACTAGCCACGTCTACTAGGGACTATGAAATGGTATTTGAATATATTTCGATGCTTACTATTCTGTATAATCAGAAATTAATGATAATAGGTGATTTTAATGTTCCTGAATATACAGCTCAGATTATTGGTCCTAATTTTTCTACCAGACTAAGTGCTGTTATAAATTTTGAAAATTTCTTCGAGTTACCACAATTTAATCAGGTTAAAAATAAATTTGGTTGCATGTTAGACTTCATTTTCTATAACGACCAATGTGAAGTTGTAAGATCGGAGAAAACTATTGTAGAAGAAGACGACTATCATCCAGCACTCAAATTAAATATATCACAATATAAAAAATAAATAATGTAACTAATTTTAAAAAAACCAATTACGCGACTGTCTACTTTGACCTCCAATCTATCGATTGGAAGTTTTTAAATAATATAATTGATGTGAATGACGGTGTAAAAAAACTAAATGAAAAACTATATAAATTATTTTCACGACATGTTCCAAAAAAGAAAGCTAGTAATAAAATGTATCCTCCAAGGTTTAATGGGTCTATTATCAAAATGATCAAACAAAAAGATAAAGCTCATTGTCGGTTTAAGTCTACAGGTTCTCTTGAGGCTTTAAGTACATTCAAATCCGCACGTACTAATGTTAATAGACAAGCTAAGCTTGCACATTTTCAATATGCTGATAGAATGGAAAATAATATTCAGGAAAACCCTCAGAAATTTTGGACATACATAAACGCTTTTAAGAACTCCTCAAGCTTTCCATCTTCAGTACAAATTAATAATGATGTATTGGATAATCCATTAGATTGTGCAGGCATTTGCAGAGCATTTTTCAAACAATTTTACATTACCAACACGTACTATCGCATCTGTTCAATCAACTTCTGTTAATTTACCTATTTTATCTATAAATCATGTATCTGATAAAGAAGTGGTAGAGCGTAAAAAGATTAAAGCCAAAAATGACAATGTGACCTGATTATATTCCTTCCTTCTTCATTAAAGATTGCACACACATTCTTTCAACTCCACTGTGTACTCTTTTTAATTTAATATTGAACACAGCCATGTTTCCTGATCTATGGAAATTATCTCGCGTTACATCAGTTTATAAAAAGGCATGGTATAAAAAATAAAAGGTAGGATATCAACAGTGTCAAAAATAGAACGGTCGCGCGCATGACGTCACGCGTAGAGTTTGTACAGGCGCGAATTTAAAAATACTGACGAAGTGTGAGGAAAATATATGCTATTTACAAAAATTTGATGAATATTAAGGATATTTTAGAAATTACATAAAATATCTATGGATATTATTATGGGATATTTAAGAAAAGAACTATGAAGGAATATGCATGCAAATACATACATAAAAGAAATATTTATTTGAAGAGTTTTTATCCTTTTTCTTTTTTAATGATTTATTTTGGTTATACAAATTTGACTTCTAAAGAATAGTTTTTACGACCAGAATAATGAAAAGGGTATCTTCGCAACTCGAAACTGGGGATCCTGTTAACAATTTCGCATCTGGGTATGCCGGAAATTTTTACCCGATTAGGATTTGCAACTGGTTACTCATTTACCTGCATTACATTATCTAATTGAATAAAAATAAGTTTTAAATTTTTTTTTTTTTATTTTTTTATATAATATAATGCAGACATTCATAAACAAGCATAAAAAAATGTACCAAATACAAATAACTGTTACATAACATATGGTGGGTGCATATTCAAAATTAAAATAAAATATATTTTTCCTGGACATAGCCGCTAACAGTTTTTTAATTCATTCATCAAGTACAAGCCGAATTTTTTTGGGCGACATTTACAATTTCACTTTTGCTTGTTTTGCGAAATTTTTAGCCTTCAAAGGGTAGAGTCTCCAGTTTAGAAGTCCCAAATTGTGAATGAACCAATGTGATTCACACTGGTTCATCCACAACTTCATATTATGTGAAGTTCTGATTTGAGGTCCCTCTTATGATTGGAAGGTTGAAGGTGCTTGGAATACATATGAAAATTTATCTACAGGGTCACAAGTCACTGCAAGGGCAACTCCATGCCGAATTTTCTTGGAAAGAAGGGTATAATTGCCTAATTAGCATATTTTTTTTAATAAAAGGCTCATGGATTTTATTTTAATCTAGGGAAAGGCATGCTCCCCTGGGCCTCCGCTGGAGCCGTCCTTGAGCCACTCCTCACTTCTGATTAAGCTTTTACTGTCGACGAAAGCGAAAAACCATAATATGAATCCTTTCCTTTGTTATTGTTACATCCGTACCGCAATTTTTCAATGTTTTTCACTAAAACCACTCACAGAGAACACAGTTTACAACATAATATAATACAAATATCTGCTTAATATCTTATAAATCGCTATAAACGACTCACAAACTACTGCAACATGCATGCGTCTCTCATGATATTTATTTCGCGCCCACTCTACTACCTCTACGCAAGACGTCAGCGCCACCATGACATCATACGCGATATCCCCCCCTGATAAAAAGGGAACCAAAGATGATCTTGACAACTATAGACCTGTTAACATACTTTGTAATTTCTTCAAAGTATTTGAAATCATTATTCATACATATGTATCTAGACATCTTTCGTGTTCATTATCGCAATACCAACACGGATTTATTAAGGGTAGGTCCACTGTGTCGATTCTTATGTGCAAAATACAATTTTTGGCAGAGGCTTTAGATAGAAGAAGTCAGGTCGATGTTATCTATACCGACTTTTCTAAGGCATTCGATAAAATTGATCATCAAATCCTATTACAAAAATTAAAGTCTAAGGAACTATCTGATCCTCTTTTACTTATCGATTCTTACTTAGAAAATAGACGTCAGTACGTGCAACACCAAGGATTTAGATCAAACCATTTTAAGCAAATTTCAGGTGTACCGCAGGGTTCGGTCCTTGGCCCCCTTCTTTTCATAGTTTTTATTGATGACATTATTGGCAAAAGCACAGAAGTACAATACTTAATGTATGCTGATGATTTAAAAATTTTTGCTGAAATACGGAACTTTGTTGATTGCACAGCTTTACAAAGTTGTTCAGCTGAATTATTGCTATGGTGTACTAAAAATTATTTGCATTTGAATCCTGGTAAATGTAGTGTTATGACATATACTAGGAAAAAATCATATTTCACCTTTGATTATCTAATCAATGGCACTGTGTTAAGTAGGCCGGAGTTTATAAAGGATCTGGGAGTCCATTTTGACAGAGAATTAACTTTCGCAAGGCATATTGAGCAGACAGTTATGCGTGCTTCACGGAGTCTTGGTTTTGTAATTCGAAATTCCAAACAATTTAAAAATATACATACAATGAAGTTATTATATATTAGTTTTGTTAGATCTAGACTTGAGTATACGTCAGTTGTATGGAATCCATCACTTAACATTTATAGTAGCGCCATTGAAAATGTGCAAAGAAAATTTATGAAGTCCGCATCATATCTTCTAGACAATATCTATCCTGCTAGAGGATTTCCTCATGATCAACTGTTGTCGCGCTTTGGTTTAATGGAACTGCACATACGCCGTAAAATGCAGCTAGTTTCATTCCTATGGGATATTTTATATGAAGGGCTAAACTGCATTGAGTTTCAGGATTATATCAACATTAAAATACCCCACCCTGGCCTTAGAATATATTTAAGCTTTTAATTGCCAGCTGCAAATACAAATATTTTAAACGGTTCTCCAATTTTTCAAATGATCAATAATTATCATCGCCTTCAAGACAGTTTGGATATTTTTAGTTGTAAGAAAATAGATATTTTTAGAGCTATTACCATAGAAACTGAGTAGGTGTTTATCCTGCTTGGTAAGTTGATAATATATTGTGTGTATTTATTTTATTTTAATTTAATTTTTTAATTTTTTTAAATTTGTTTTATGCTCCTTTAAGAACTTAAATATAACTGAATATTTTACTTTCAGTTTTCCTTAAAAAATAGGCTTTATTGTACTTCTTATTTGTTTTATGTTCAGTCATATCTGATGTGCTTAACTCGTTTGTAATGTATATCATTAGTATATTGTATTTGTTTTTAATTTATGTTCATCCCACTCTGTAATTGGTTTTTAACTGTTGAGTGGTATACTAAATAAAAAATAAATAAAATATATTTTTTTTATGTATGTTCAGCGATAATTCTTTAAGACGGTGTCCGATATTAATAATTATTTTTTGTTAGAAAGGGGGTACTCTAGGGGTGGTCCCATATAAATTTGGTCAAAATCTAATAATTGGATCCATGAGAAAATCCTCAAACTCTTCATTTTTTATGTATGTTTAGCGTTAATGCTTTACCACCTTGTCTGATTTATATGATTCTTTTTTGTTAGTAAGGGGGTACCTCAGGGGTAGTTCCATATAAATTTGGTTAAGATGTGGTGATGGCATCAGCACGTTTTTAAAGTCGGTTTTTTAAATTTTTAATTTCTAATACTTGTTTTGAATAAATAATGTAAACATTATAATAGCAGCCTTCTGATAGCAGCTTTTTTATAGAACGGTTCAATTGATGATTTAAAGCAAATATATTGTTCTATTATCCCCAATAATTATATATTACGTTAAAAAAAAGCGAATAATGGAAACCTATAATGTTCATTTGAGTAGCATATAACGTCTTCGATGTCATCTCTTACCAATATTCCCTACCTATAACACAAAAGGCCATGAATTTATAAACCAAAAATAATTAAAAAAAAACATATTTTTCTTAAATCAATATAAAAGGAAGTATTCGATATCCATCTCCTAATAGAGTATTAATTTTCTTGGAACCTTTGACGACTGTTCTGTTGATGTATTTCGGACTTATTCCAAATTGATTTAATTAGCAATTCCATTTCTACCGAACACGTTTCATTGAATTCTGACTCCTCTCTCGAGCGACCCCATTCCATCGAACACAGCACACCACCAGCCAGCAAGCACCCTTTTCAATTCCCGCGATTCTCTTCAAATTGAATATGAAGAAAATCCATCGACGAGAAATAGTGACCTCCAAAGTGATAATTAACGACATGACTTGAAAACTTGATGAAGTTTTTTTTGAAGCGGCAGAGACGTTGCATCAGAAGAATGCAAAGGGTTACCTTGACATGTATAATTTTAATTCCAACTAATCGTATGTGTTATGTATTTGCTGTACTTATAGATTTGAAGACTATCTTGATTTAAAATTAAAATACGTACAGTGCACTGCAAAGCCTACTCAGCCCAATAGTATAACATAGTCAGGGAGCTAACTCTGTGTCAAGTGGGAAACGAATATCGCATATATGCTACTCGAATTATACTCTGTGTGCCTTGTCAACATACCTTTTTGTCGCATTATTTCAACATTTCATGCCAAAGAGATCGATTCCCAGAGACACCTTTCGACGTGTGATATTTGAGAGAGAAAAAATCGCTTTGCATTTGAGTCGTTGGAAAGAGAGAAATGAAACATAAAAATGGATTATTTTAACCTTAATCTTACATTTCATTTTATCTTCTATCGAGTGCATATACAGGGTGATTCATTATTAATTGGAAATATTTCAACTATAGAATCCTGAGCTCAAATTATGAAGATTTAACCCAAATCACCTAGATAAAATGTGTCTTCATTCTGAGTGTTTTGTTTAAAAATTTAAAAATTATTTCTGTCCAGTACTTTAAAACTATTTGATGTATTATTGTCATATTTGGTGGGAAGTGTAGATACTATACACCCTACTAAATTTGCTACGTACCCCCCCACCCCTAGAACACATACTAGAGAGTACGTAAAAGAGAACAACGATTTAAGATTTTAGCTCAACTCAATATTCTTTTCTCTCCTTTTGTTTTATTTTACTACCCCTCTGTGACAATGCTGCTTTCTCTGCTACTGCTGCTCCAGACACTGCTACAGCTGTTTCTAGTTGTCGAAACAAGGTAATTAGACACAAGAAATACCAAGAAAATCAGACGCAGAATTCCAAGGTGACAGTTTATTTACCTAACGAATAAAAGAAAAAGTACATTATTTAATTTCTTTCGTTAAAAGTCATTTTAAATGAATAAATCTGAAAACATTCAGTTAACGAGTATTATTATTATTTGCCCCTGGATTAAGCACAAAATAAATGTAAGTGTTATACACAGCATAAGAGAAATTCAATAACAAAATAAAAATATTGTTTGCATAGATAACCATATCAATATACTCGCATACTTTCCCTTTGGGCAATTGCCGAAAGTTTACAGGGTCTATGCAAGGTTACTTAAATAATTAAAAATAAACAAGTTTAGACTCGAATAACGATTCCAACGACATTAGAGAATAGGACCGCACTTTATTTAATTCTTTTTTGAAACCGCAAAAACACAACAGTACATAATCGTGATACCAACCGTGTACAAATAGATAACCCCTTCAGCGGGTTTCATTCTTAAAAAAAATATATTGCGACAAAGGTTCGTGATTAAACCGATGTACTGGTAAAATGAAAAAAACTCAGTTTTTATTTTTATCAACCCCATGAATGAAATAAAAATAAAAATTGTGACCTTAAAATTCGGCCCTCGAGTTCCACGATATCTCGTATCTCCTCCAGCGGGGGAGTCATCTGAACAGCCTTCCCAGGTCACCTCCCCAGGTCTTCACAGGAGTCAATCGGGTACACCTCCGATTTATGGATATGAATACTGTGATCTGCGACCTCAAACCAAGAAAAATATTTCTATATCCTAGGGCTGCTACACTGCTAAATAATTTTCGGACTTTCGGTGTTCCTACACCAATATGGCGACGCCTGTTGCCCTCGTGGCGAAAACTATCAGCCAAAGCTTTTTTTTACTTTTAGCCGGGCTCCGTCTACACTTTTTTTTCTTTCCTTCGCAACGATTTATGTAATTTTTGTTGGGGTGCAAATCCCGCAGAATGGTAAACAAAAAAAAGAGATACTTTTCCACTTTTTTCACCACCAAACAATTAGATCACCTTCGTCTATCCCAAAAATTAGAACAGTCTCCTTTTTTTTAAACTTCCGTCAGTCCCTTTTTCCGTTCTTCTTTTTTTTATCCTAACCTTATTTCCACAGGTCATTCAGCCAACATTCAATTAAATAAATTCATAAATTCAATTTATTTGACAATTATTCCCCGAAATCATTCGAACAAATTAGCAACCATTCTTACTAAATATAATGCAAAAGTTTATTACCATAAAATATCTTATAATAATTAGTGAATTGAAAACCTGGCTGTTACGTAGCTTAGTCGCACAACACCTATCCACCGAAAATTAAAGATTCCATCAAGTGTCAACTAACATTTGAACTACTAAAGCTGCGTTCCAAAATTATTTCAAAGATGCGTTCGAACATTTTTGTTTGTTCTAAAATAGCATTAAACAGAATGACTTCTGAAACTGTATTAAATTATGTTAAATAAACGTTTCTAGCTACCATCAGAGGCGTACGACGGGGGTAAGTGACTGGTTAATCCTTCCCAAATTCTACGACACTGGCGGAATTGCAATTTTATCACAATTTTTCGATTTTCCTACGTAAATATTGTACTTTCATAGCGATAAAGTTATTATTTTTCGAGATATTTTAAGTTAAATGAAGCTGTACAATTATTTTGATTTTAATGCGTATTAATAATTATGTCGGTGTTTTGGGACATTGGATTGCATTATTACGCAAATGAAACTTTAATCCGTATTCATATAAAGTGAAAACAATGTCAAGAAATGAATAACAGCACAAGTCAAAACTAATCAAAATACACGGCCACATATAAACTAAATGGATAGTGTCGAAGTCGATAGAGTGTAATAGAAATAAGGTAGGTAGCCAATCAAAACTCACTGTTGGATATTTCACAATACATCTAAATAACCACTGTGGGAATAAAGAAAATTAAAAAGTTTCCAAACGAGCAATTGGCAAGATTTTCACGATGATATTCGAATCTTAGACGACACTGACACAGAGTCGCATTGACATGTGGTAATCTACATAGACCGGGAGCCGAGAGGGTTTTTGCATGTATCATCAGCCCTACGACGAGACTTTGGAGGGTGATAGACAACGTTACTCCCACTTTGAATTCCCGGTATGGCACTCCTAAAGTGTAGCTTTTAGGGGGGGTGATTTTTCAAACGTAATTAATATCCATGACTTTGGATCATAGGCCCCACTTAATTCTTGTTTCATGTCATCAAGGAGGTTGCCAAGTCCGCGAACTCAATATATCATACCAATATGGCGTTACTTAAGGCCCGCCATACTTTTTGTTTGTTTTTAGCGACGCTCTGGAATGGCTGGGCAGAATTGCTTCCAAACTTGTATTTACAGGTTTTGGTGTTTGCTGATTACGAATTTGATGTCAAACTTGTAAAAATCAAAATGGCGGACCCAATATGGCGGACAAAAATAATGTCCAAATTCATAGATTGTTCTAAAAATGGGCATATACAGGTTTTTTAGGTCATTACTTGTGAAATTAATGAAAATAAATTCAAGATTAAAAATTTCGGATTTAATATGGAGGACAAAATATTCTAAAATTCTTTAATTTTTCTGAAAATGCGTACTTATAGGTTATCAAGGTCACTGATGATGAAATCAATAAAGTTTATTATTAAACTACTGATCAACGAGAATTATTAATATCATACAAAATAAAATATTTATAAAATTAAAATGCGCCTACAGGGCCACGATACATAATCTGGCAATTTGCAAATAAAACAAACCCGTTTTTCATTAAAAATTTCTTCATCAATAGTGGCAAGAATTTTACGTACACTTCTCACACAAACTGCCGGCAGAATAATGGCGATCGGTTTGCGTCGATTCCGTCGCGCAATGCTTAAGCTGGACCTTCGGATGGAAATGTGTCGTTCAGAATCGTACTTATTTCTAGTATTCATACGTGCGTATAATTTCGTTGAAATTTTAGGAATATTCAGAAAAACCTAATAATACGGAGAAATATGTAATTTAATTAGGTATATTTTTTGCACATATTTTTTGTAAAATTATGTAGGTACATATATATTTTATATTGCATATATGAAGGGTAAGGGGAAAAAACAGACGATGTCACAAAACTGACTTGCTAAGAAAATTGAGTTTATAATTAATATTATTACCAAATCGTATGTTATAGTCATAGAAATTATTAAAACCGCACGTAAATATTAACGTAATTTATTACTATAGAGTTAAATTGTTACAAAATAATTTAAACGTAAGAATATTATATGCAGGTTAAAAAAAATATTGTGACAACTTATTAAAAAGGAATGATTTTCATTTTAAAACCAACTACATATACAAATAATTTTTTAAAAAAATAATTATACATACGACTAATTGTGCACATAATTTTACAAAAAATATGTGCAAAAAATATACCTAATTAAATTACATATTTCTTCATATTATTAGTTTTTTTCTGAATATTCCTAAAATTTCAACGAAATTATACGCACGCATGAATACTAGAAATAAGTACGATTCTGAACGACACATTTCCATCCGAAGGTCGAGCTTAAGCATTGCGCGACCGAATCGACGCAAACCGTTCGCCATTATTCTGCTGGCAGTTTGTGTGAGAAGTGTACGTAAAATTCTTGCCACTATTGATGAAGAAATTTTTAATGAAAAACGGGTTTGTTTTATTTGCAAATTGCCAGATTATGTATCGTGGCCCTGTAGGCGCATTTTAATTTTGTAAATATTTTATTTTGTATGATATTAATAATTCTCGTTGATTAGTAGTTTAATAATAAACTTTATTGATTTCATCATCAGTGACCTTGATAACCTATAAGTACGCATTTTCAGAAAAATGAAAGAATTTTAGAATATTTTTAATCGTGAATTTATTTTCATTAATTTCACAATGACCTAAAAAACCTGTATATGCCCATTTTTAGAACAATCTACGAATTTGGACATTATTTTTGTCCGCCACATTGGGTCCGTCATTTTGATTTTTACAAGTTTGACATCAAATTCGTAATCAGCAACCACCAAAATCTGTAAATACAAGTTTGGAAGCAATTCTGCCCAGCCATTCCACAGCGTCGCTTAAAACAAACAAAAACAGTTTTTTCTGTATGGAACCCCTTTAGCGACACGCTATTGGTATGACAGTGTAACCCCTGCTAAAGTGATGCAACAGATCATCTTAAAACCAAAACGCCATACCGGTACCTATTATACATGTTCATTGCTAAAAATGACATGTTTGCCCCAATATGGTGGTCACTTGGCGACTCCCCAGAGGTATGGAATTTTGAAATCTTTGTTCTACAACTCATTGTTAACCAAGATCACGAAACAACAGCGTGGGGCCCATGATACATGTCCACAGTGAAAAAATTTCGCGTTTCGGTAAGTATGGCGGACCTTAAGTGACGCCATATTGGTATGGCATATTGAGTTCGCGAACTTTGGCGACCTCCATGACGACATAAAACAAGAATTAAAGCAATAATAATAATAATAAAGTTTATTTACTGATAAAAAATAATACAGTAGAAACGTAATTAACAAAAATTCTTTACAATAAACAAACAGGTTACAGCACAGAAGCAGTAGAAATACCGCTTATACGCGCTATTAAATTAACAAAGAATTCTTAATCCAGTATACATATTAATTACACTTATTTACAAAAAAAATATAAATTTAAATACAATGTAAATATCTACATCAGGAATTAAAACAATATTGAGAAGAGTCAAAATCAGGGTTCAGTCAAAATAGGGCAAATTTTATAGTCAAAATTTTTTAGTGTAATAAATTGTTTTCCATTTTAAACAACCATTCTTTTGTTTTGGTTTTGTAAGAACTATATTTCAATTCATTTTTTATTGTTTCGGGTAGAAGCGAATATAACTTAGGTGCTAAAAAATTGCAATGTTTCTGCCCAATAGTCTTATTGCAGCGTGGAATGTTGTATACTATTTTTCTTGTTCCATAAACATGTTTATTTTTTAAAATTTTAATATTCCCTTTATTGATTTTTAATAATATTTCTAAACAAAATAATTTCCTAGTATCGAGTACACCAGACTCTTGGTATAGACTATTACTTGAATACAAACGAGGTTTGTTGTAAATCAGCTTAAGTATCCATTTTTGTAATACGTTAAAATGTTCGAGATAATAATCACTCACCCTGCCCCATGCTAGAATGCCGTATGATAATTGCGATTGTACTAGTCCGTAGTATATTGTTTTTAAGTGTTTTATCTCAAGATATTCTCTTAGATGCCTGAATCTAAATAATAAGCCTCTTAGTTTTTGAGCTATTGATGTTACATGTAAATCCCATCCAAGGTGCCGATCGATAACTAGACCTAAGTATTTGATTGAGGTAGATTCTGGTATTTTTATACTACTTGACACTTTTAATGGTCCAAAATTGGTAAGTCCAGTTACGTAGGAAGAAAATGGCAAATATTTAGTTTTTTCATAGTTAAGAGTTAATGTATTACTATTAAACCAATTTATTAAATTCTTGAAGTCATTTTCTGCTTTTAATTTGAGATACCTCCATGAGTCGGCCTGGTAAAAGATTACAGTATCGTCTGCAAAACTTAAAATATGTCCTGTCGATGGTTGGTATCATTAGATTATTGATATATATTATAAAAAGAACTGGACCTAGAACCTTACCTTGAGGAACCCCAAATTTAACTTCTTTACAACTGCTATATATGCCGTCAATGTTTACCACTTGTTTTCTTTCTAAAAGATAACTTTCAAATAAATTAAATGCGATTCCACGTACTCCGATTTGATGTAACTTTTGTAATAATTTTTTGTGACATACGGTGTCAAATGCCTTTGAAAGATCGAGGAATATGCATAATGATGGTTTATAATTGTCTAAGGAATTGTATATTTTTGATGTTAATTCGTATATGGCGTCTTGCGTCGATCTCTTTTTTCGAAATCCAAATTGATTATCGGATAGAATTTTAAATTTATCCATAAACTTTGTCAATCGGTTTTTAATAGTTTTTTTCAAGAATTTTAGCCACACTAGATATTAATGATATTGGGCGATAATTCTCGATCATTTCAGTATCTCCTTTTTTTATGTATTGGTTTTATTACTCCTAATTTAAAAATTGTTGGAAATAAACCTGTTTCAAATGTTTTATTTATCAAGAAAGTCAACAGAGTGACTATTACATTATAAATATTTTTTTAAATTTCTGCATTAATATTATCAATACCTGGCGGCCTATGATCCAAGATCATGGATATTAATTACCCGTTTGAAAATTCCCCCCCCCCCCCCTAAAAGCTACACTTTAGGTGTGCCATACCGGGAGTTCAAAGTGAGGAATAACGTTGTCTATCAGCCCCCAAAGTCTCGTCGTGGGGCCTATAATACATGCAAAAACCCTCCCGGCTCCCGGTCTAACACGTCACTTTCTACATGATACAGAACAGGTTTAAAAAGTTTGTTTAAAGTAATCATATTCGTAACAATAGAAATATATATTTAAAGAAAAACCAGAATTAGCATAGACAGTCATAGATAGCCGTCTTTAAAACTAGATATGTGGTAATCATTTCGAGGTTACTTCTTCTAACCATTAATATTCGAAAACGTTAATTTAAAAAGTGCCCAAAAAAATATGTCGACATTTTCCTAAAATATTGTTTCTGCAATGATAAATTACATTTTGGAAAGCGAGCGCTCCTCATGTGTAAAACGCGATTTTCAAGTTAGAACTTTTTGAAGACTAAACTTCCAACGGAAAAGAAATTTCTGGCAACGCCACTTTGATGACGCTGTCGAAGTTGGCTGCGATCCACCGGCGGCGGCCATCTTTTAATCCCGATCAGAGATTCTGCAACGAGAAAAAGTAAAGGTTGTCCGAAAGTTTATCGGAAAGAATGGGGCGTGCGGGCCATCACAACTACTGCTGATGAACCGATGGTTCGTCGTCGGCATCCCTAATAGGAACAAGGGCGTCTAAAAAGGGATAAAATCGGGATCGGGATTAGTTCTGTGAATCTTTCGCTAAAATCCGAATTTCGAACTAGAGTTAGAGTTGGGTTAGAAAAGGTATACTTAGTTTTTTAACTATTCCGAATATTTCTTTAATTTACTTGAGTCAGGTGAACTCTATAATTCAAGATCCCAGAGCCCTCACACCTACATCATTATAGAATAGCTAAAATTTTGGGAATAAACATAAAGTATACGTTATTTGCATTCAGAATATTCTCAGAATACACTAAGTATGTGTTACATAATGTACTTAAGTATGTGTACAATATTCAATAATTATCTACTTGCATTTTATAGTACGTTCTAAGTATGTGCTAAGTATTTAGGTTTAGCATACACTAGGTATACACCAGATACCTAATACAGGATGTTTCAATAATATTGAACATTAAAGAATAAAAAGTGTGTATAATGAAAATCGTACAAATTTTTTAAATCTATATTTCC
Organism: Psylliodes chrysocephalus; assembly: GCA_927349885.1. Taxonomy (NCBI): domain Eukaryota; kingdom Metazoa; phylum Arthropoda; class Insecta; order Coleoptera; family Chrysomelidae; genus Psylliodes; species Psylliodes chrysocephalus. The sequence goes on along the minus strand of OV651815.1, from coordinate 86,815,358 downwards.
TAAAATTCAAACTTATTTTTATTACAAATTATTTCTTTGGTCTTAACCATTGTATCGATGGCTTAAGTTTCATTTACTTGCTTTTATTGGATCTTCATGGAACCTTTGGATTAGTAAAAGGGTTCTTTTTTACATTATTATACAAGACAAAATATGTCAAGAATATACCATTATTTTTATATAATTTTGTAAATACATGGGAAATGGAAATTCTTGATGCGTAATCTCTAATTTTTAAAATTAAGAGCTCCGGTTTTCATATGCGTCTTTTTTTGGTACCCTACAGATATTTCAGTGCGAAATTTCAGGAAAAAAATGGTCGACTTTTTTGAACCAGCCTAAATAAGTATACTAGATTAAAACTAACGTCGCAGACACTGTGGCAGACACTCAGGTTTTTCCATTTTAAATATACCAGTCAAATTGATATAGTCCAGGAGGCAGTGAAGTTTTTTACACTATTGTCATTCCACCTGACAAAAAGAAGAAAATTTTGTGCATCATAACGATAGTCAAAGTGACCACGGTCTTTTTTCTTAATTTCACTGGAGGAAATAAGAGGGTATTTTTTAATACGGTTCTCCCGTACAGTTCCAGTAGCCCCAATACCTTGCTACCTCAAATATTTTAAAAGATCATGGCTTGTAAAATAATTGTCAAAAAAAAAATATGTATTCGTTTGGATTTCTGACAACTTTTAAGAGGTCAATTACAACTTGAGAGCCTAGGGGAAGTATTGACTTAGGTGCAATAAGCTGATTACAGGCTAGCTTGGCGCCGCAGTTAGTATCAAAAGCGTAACAGTAACCGGTTTGTCCTTTATAAATTGTTTAGCAGAATGATGGCCAACAAAACCGAAATCATGCAGGGCCGAATTTTAATTCTAAGGATGAGTGTGCTACGTTAATTTCCGTTATTCTGAAACAAAAATTATTCGAGAATTAATTAAGCAAATTTCAAATTTTTTTACATGGTTGAATAGAGAATAAAACCCTCTTTCAAATGAGCTATCACTCACCACCCCATGCCATTTAAATTTTTCGAAAGGGTTGCTCCCCTCCAGTAAGGGATGAAATTAAGGGTAAACTATTCATACAAAAATGTACATTGTAGAAAACAAAAATCGTCCTGTCTCGGCGATTTTCCTAACAAGACTCCAGTAACGAGTTAGTTAGGGGGGTAAGACTTAAGATTCTCACTGTATATAAAATTATTGTTTGTCCTGACTGACTGACTGACTGACTGATTGACTGACTGACCTATCAGCGTACAGCCAAAACTACTGAGCCTAGAAAGCTGAAATTTGGAACATAGGTTTATTTTATATCGTAAGCATCCGCTAAGAAAAGATTTTTGGAAATTTTAACTTTAAAGAGGGGAAATGGGGGGAGGGAGCTTTTACTGAAACTCTTTGTTCTTTAAAGTTAGAAACATGAAAATTTAAATTACAGCTACTGAGCATAAATAAATAATGACGTGTTTCAGAGTTTTTGAAAATTTAAATTACAGCTACTGAGCATAAATAAATAATGACGTGTTTCAGAGTTTTTGGATTTTTTACATTTTAAGGGGGGAAAAACGGGGATGAAAGTTTCTAAGGGACTAACGATTTTTTTGGTCTCTATGAAGTTAAAAACATGAAAATTGGAATTGCAGCTACTGAGTACAAATTAATAATAATATGTTTTAGGGTTTTTATATTTTTACATCTTAAGAGGGCAAACGGGGGTAAAAGTTTGTATGGGAGTATAACTTTTTTTGTTCTCTTTGAAGTTAGAAACATGAAAATTGGAATTACAGCTAATGAGTACAAATTAATAATGACGTGTTTTAGGGTTTTTGGATTTTCACATTTTAAGGGGGGGGGAAACAGGGGGGGGGGTGAAAGTTTAATTGGAAATATCGATTTTTTAAAGGTAGGAACTTGAAAATTAGAATTGTAGGTTCTCATCATAAATAAATAATGAAGTGTTTCATCGTTTTTGGATTTTCAAATTTTAAGGGGGGAAAACAGGGAAGAAAAATTAAATTATAAAAAATTTATTATAAAATTATTAAAAATTATTAAAAATTATAAAAATTAATAAACTAATAAACATTAATAAAAATTAATAAAAATTAATAAAAATTAATAAAAATTAATAAAAATTAATAAAAATTAATAAAAATTAATAAAAATTAATAAAAATTAATAAAAATTAATAAAATTAATAAAAATTAATAAAAATTAATAAAAATTAATAAAAATTAATAAAAATTAATAAAAATTAATAAAAATTAATAAAAATTAATAAAAATTAATAAAAATTAATAAAAATTAATAAAAATTAATAAAAATTAATAAAAATTAATAAAAATTAATAAAAAATTAATAAAAATTAATAAAAATTAATAAAAATTAATAAAAATTAATAAAAATTAATAAAAATAATAAAAATTAATAAAAATTAATAAAAATTAATAAAAATTAATAAAAATTAATAAAAATTAATAAAAATTAATAAAAATTAATAAAAATTAATAAAAATTAATAAAAATTAATAAAAATTAATAAAAATTAATAAAAAATTAATAAAAATTAATAAAAATTAATAAAAATTAATAAAAATTAATAAAAATTAATAAAAATTAATTAAAAATTAATAAAAATTAATAAAAATTAATAAAAATTAATAAAAATTAATAAAAATTAATAAAAATTAATAAAAATTAATAAAAATTAATAAAAATTAAATAAAAATTAATAAAAATTAATAAAAATTAATAAAAATTAATAAAAATTAATAAAAATTAATAAAAATTAATAAAAAATTAATAAAAATTAATAAAAATTAATAAAATTAATAAAAATTAATAAAAATTAATAAAAATTAATAAAAATTAATAAAAATTAATAAAAAATTAATTAATAAAAATTAATAAAAATTAATAAAAATTAATAAAAATTAATAAAAATTAATAAAAATTAATAAAAATTAATAAAAATTAATAAAAATTAATAAAAATTAATAAAAATTAATAAAAATTAATAAAAATTAATAAAAATTAATAAAAATTAATAAAAATTAATAAAAATTAATAAAAATTAATAAAAATTAATAAAAATTAATAAAAATTAATAAAAATTAATAAAAATTAATAAAAATTAATAAAAATTAATAAAAATTAATAAAAATTAATAAAAATTAATAAAAATTAATAAAAATTAATAAAAATTAATAAAAATTAATAAAAATTAATAAAAATTAATAAAAATTAATAAAAATGAATAAAAATGAATAAAAATGAATAAAAATTAATAAAAATTAATAAAAATTAATAAAAATGAATAAAAATGAATAAAAATGAATAAAAATGAATAAAAATGAATAAAAATGAATAAAAATGAATAAAAATGAATAAAAATGAATAAAAATGAATAAAAATTAATAAAAATTAATAAAAATGAATAAAAATGAATAAAAATGAATAAAAATGAATAAAAATGAATAAAAATGAATAAAACTGAATAAAAATGAATAAAAATGAATAAAAATGAATAAAAATAAATAAAAATTAAAAAAAAATGAATAAAAATGAATAAAAATGAATAAAAATGAATAAAAATGAATAAAAATGAATAAAAATGAATAAAAAATGAATAAAAATGAATAAAAATGAATAAAAATGAATAAAAATGAATAAAAATGAATAAAAATGAATAAAAATGAATAAAAATGAATAAAAATGAATAAAAATGAATAAAAATGAATAAAAATGAATAAAAATGAATAAAAATGAATAAAATGAATAAAAATGAATAAAACTAATAAAAAAAGAAGTCATGTATATTTCTATATTAATAATACGACTATATGCGATCAAAGTCGCGAGCAAAGCCGCGGGCAATAGCTAGTATCAAATAAAATTAAAGAACTTAGCTGGACTCAATATAGGAAATTTATTTAAATATCAGATGGCGTTCACGGTATTTCGAATTCTTTCAACCTATACTCCCATATATTTAAAAAATAAATTGATATATCGGAAAGATCTGCACAGTTTATATATTTCTTCTTAGTTCCATTATTTACTTTTATTTGGTAATATTTACCTGATTTCTGATCCTGTTTAAATTAAAATGTAAAGGTAAAAAGACATCGAAAAAAAAATAAAAAAAAATAAAAAAAAATCGCAAAAAACATCTTAACTGATAAAGGCAGATAAAAAACATCGATAAAATCATCGAAAATTGAAACAGAAAAATCCATGTTTTTTAACTTCAATTCTTCATGCGCATTCCTAATTTATGTAGCATTTGTGAAAGTAAACCTTTACCTAAATATTCGCTGTATTCTTTTTATTTCCCATAAAGCGCTATGAATGATTAATTTTTTTTTTAAATTTCATAAATTTCGAAAAAAACTCCTTTTATTACCTACTTTACTCCTTTCCCGTTCTTTACAAATGCAGATCTTTATTCTATTTGTTTTTTTTTTTCTGGATATATTTTTTGTTGTTGTCGTTTTGAAAAGGATCATCGAATAGAAATTGTTCCATATAACTTTCAACCTCGTTGCCACTTCACAGTGACGGTCATATATATTTTTTTTATTTGTGAATTATACGCTAGTTTGGTCTAAAATTTCAGATTTTCTTATAGCCATTCTCGTATTTTTCTCGTATAATAACTGGCTGCTTCGCATTCAAAAGTAAATATATCACTATTATGCTAATGCTTAACATCCACGGAGACGTTTCCGAGGGTTTCCCTGTGGAAACGCAGGAGGATGGGATGATGAAGTAGGAAAACAGGAGCGCCGTTGAATCTTATGACCTATATTTTTGAAAATTTTATCGATTGAAATAGATTTATGAGGCACATAGACATTGAAACAACAAAATGGTATAAAAGTCAATCTATTTAGTTTTCAGTGTTATTTATATTTCTGTTTGCTTGATATATAAAAAAAAATATTAAGTAAGAAGATGAAATAGGTCCAAAATTCTTAAAACAGAATATAAAAAATAAAATATTAATAAGTAAATTTGTTGTGAAAATTTAAATTAGTGACATTATTTTTTTGTAGTTAAGTACAAAGTTAGTTTGTACAAATATAGTATTTACTATATAATAATTATAGTTGTATTTTATCCTTCCAAATTTCTTTGAATAGGATGCAAAATACCTACTACACTCTTGAAAGTTCAGATTAGTCGTTTTTCAAAAAGAATGCAAACTTGAAATAAAAAAAGTATGTATTGTTATGGTATTCATAAACGTAAATAAAATCATTTCAACAATTTATTAAATATTTAAGTACTCGGAAATAGAAATAGAAATAGAATTTATTCATCTTTGAGAATACAAAGACACTAGGTACATAATGTAAAATCCTTATCAGACTAGTCAAAAGAATGTTAAGTAAAATACATTAAAAAATAAAATATATATAATAGACAATTCATGTTAAGATTAGTTTAAAAGTTCAAAAAATCTTCTATACTATAAAATACATTATTTACAAGAAAATCATTAAGATGTTTTCTTAAATCATTACGACTAATTTGATGATAACATGTAGTATCTTATAATATGTTACTGAACCTTTTGTAACACTTAATCCCAATATATTTTGGTGAATGCGGGCTTATTTGTAGTGAAAAAGGTTGATGGATGTTAAATTTTAATCTAGTATCGTATAAGTGCAGGTCTTTATTTTTTTTTAAATATATGCTCATTATCTTTTATGTATAAAATTAGTTGAAAAATAAAAAGGGAAGGCAGTGTTAAAATGTGCGTTTTCTTGAAAAGTTCTTTACATGATGTTGTTGGTGTCACCTTATACATGGCTCTCAGAACCTTCTTCTGAGATACAGAAGCTCTTTCAAAGTATGGTGAAGAACCCCAAAATATTAACCCATATTGTAGAGTTGAATGAACCAAACCAAAATAGCATAGTTTTAAAGTATCAGAAGATAGTGTCTCCTTTAAATTTTTGATGATATAACAACAAGTACTTAATTTTGAAGTTACCATTTTTATATGAGCTTCCCAATTTAATTTGGGATCTAATATTATTTCTAAAAATTTTATGTCATCAACGCTTTGAATAGTTTTTTCCGTCAACGTGCAAGTAGGGTTCGTAATCGGGTAATATGTTTTTGGATAGAAATTGCATGAAGTTTGTTTTTGTTACATTTAATGTCAGACCGTTATCTTTACAATACTGGTTAAACTCACGAGATGCCTCGTTGCTACTTTGAGTGACCTGTTCAATTTGATCATCTGCCATTACAATATTGGTATCATCGTCATATTGAACTATTTGTTGAGAGATTAAACAAAAATTACTTATATCACTTATTAAAACTATAAAAAGAAGTGGGCCCAAAATTGAACCTTGGGGAACTCCTATTGTTCATGGAAGAGGATCAGATTTTAGACTATTTGTTACAATTACTTGAGTTCGATTTATTAAGTAAGACTGTATCCATTCATAAGGTTTCCCTCGTATTCCTAACCCATTCATCTTCAATAATAAAATATTATGATCCACCATATCAAATGCACGGCTAAGGTCATAGAAGAGTCCCAAAATATGTTTTTTATCATTGGGTGTCTGTAAAAGGTCTTTACAAAAACATACCACATATTCCTTAGACCACAATAAGTCGATTTAAGTAAAATTACCTTAGTACAAAGTTGCTTCGTTTGGGCTCCAGAGGGCCTTGAAGTTACAATTTTTAAATCGTTTTTCCCATATAAATTTAAAACGGCATATGCGATTTGGCTGAAATTTGGTGTATTGGTAGAGTTTTATGTGGCAAAAAAATGGTATTAAAATTTTGTCCGATAATAATACATAGGCGTAGAACTTGATTTTTTAAATAATTGCACCTTTAAAAATTCTACGCCAATGGCAAAAAAGGGGCTTGAGTATGAAATTTGGATTGGATACTCATTTACTACAAAAAAGTACCCTTGATAACACTCGATTTACTCTCATGGTTTTGACAAAGTTTGTATTTTAATAATTATTGTTTATGTTCTAAAATTACTAAAATGCAAATTTCGTCAAAACCATGAGAGTAATCGAGTCTTATCAAGAGTACCTTCTTTAAAGTAAATGAGTTGCGCAATCTTCACTTCACGGCACCATCTTTTGGTATGTTCTAGTCCTCGTTGGACTATATCACACAGGATATTACTAAACTTGCCACTAGCAAATATGACTATGTCGTCGGCATAACCTTGACAGGGTATGCCGAGGTCAGTCAATCTGCATAGAAGTTCGTCTACGATTAGGCTCCACATTAGTGGGGATAGAACTCCCCCTTGTGGACATCCTCTGGTTGTGCAGATGGAGATGGTGTCCTGCCCTATCTGTGTATCTGCAGTTCTCGTAGATAACAGCTGAGCCATCCATCTGGATGTGATGTTATCTACTCCTCTGTATGCAAGTGCTCTTTTTACAGATTCGTGTGGCTTGTTGTCAAAAGCTCCTTCTATGTCTAGGAAGGCACACACGACCCTTTCTTTGTTTGTCAGTGCATCCTGGATTACATCAGTCAACTATACCAGGGCAGTTTCTGTAGATCTTCCTGCTCGGTACGCGTGTTGGCTGTGGTGGAGTGGCACCCTCTCCAGGACTTCTGTTCTGATATAATTATCAACAGCCTTCTCCATTGTTTTTAATACAAAGGATGTTAGGCTGATTGGACGGAAATATTTAGGATGCGTGGTATCCTTTTTCCCTACTTTTGGAATAAAGGTGACTCTGGCCCTTCTCCATGCTTGTGGTATATATTCCAGCTTCAGACTGCTCCGGGATTATTTGTGGTAGTAATTCCTCCTGTGCCTGCTGAAGCAGGGCAGGAAATATTCCATCCACACCTGGAGAAAGTGTTTACGGCCCACCTTAACCGATTTCTGCTGCATATGTGCTTGACCACTACAGCGGCCTCTCTTGGGGGTCTGCTTACCTTAGTTGTATCCCTTATTAGAAAAGGTGTGCTTCCAGGAAAGTGAGTTTAGAGTAAGAGGCGAGCTCTTTCCTCCTCACTCTCCGTGAAGCTTCCATTTGGTTTCTTTAATGCCATAACTGTATCAACTCTCCCTTTTGCCAGAACCCTGTGCAGTCTCGCTGCCGCAGGTGTAGAGTTAATATTCTCGCAGAATTTTCTAAAGCTGTTACGTTTAGCTTTCCTGATTTCTTTGTTGTAGGTAGTAAGCGCCTCGGTGTAGCTCTGCCAATCTCCGCTGTGTTTGGCCCTATTATAGAGCATCCCTACTAGTTCTATTTCTTTGAATGGGGCAGCTTGATTCATATGCCTCAAGTATTGCCCCATTTAGTTCTTCAAGATCGCTTTCCAGAGCAAGTGGATGCCCCGGCCCCTTTTTTGTCTGGATACGTGCTAAATTTTGTTTTAGAATGGTGTTGTATTTGTCCCAGTCTGTTTTTCTAGGATTCCTCTTGAGGATCGTCTCAGGAATGTCGCTCTCTAACGTAAACACAATTATCTTGTAATCAGTTAGAGATGGTTCACTCGATACCCTCCAGTTTTTAACTAGATCTTTAATGCTCGGTGTGCTTAATGTGATGTCTAATACCTCACTTCTTGCGCTTGTTACAAATGTTGGAGTATTCCCAATATTTTGCACAATAAGGTTCTTATTAAAAATATATTCTAAAAATTGCTCACCTCTTTGATTTGTGTCGTTGCTTCCCCATACAGTGCTGTGCGCGTTGGCGTCGCATCCAAAAAGTAATGGCAGATGTCTTCTCTGGCAGTACTCCACTAGCCTCGATACTTCCGGGGGTGGTACATGCCCATCTCCGGCGAAGTAACTAGAAGCTATTACTATGTCTTGCCGCCTCATCCCTAATTCCAGGTATGCTCGAATTGGAAGGGATCACGCGTCATGAATTCTGAAAGACAAGAATATTTAATATTACTTCTTACCATTATGCATGTTCTGGATACTTCATCACTAGTGTGATAAATTACCCTTGCATCCTTATATGCAAGACATCTTACCTGGTTTCCATAGACCCACGGTTCCTGGATCAGTATGATGGACATTCACTTGGACGATGTCGATGCCCGCCATTTTACTCTCCTTTAATGGGGGGTGTTGTCCCCATCGGTGAGGGTGTGTTCCATATCCCCTCTTCTGCTTCTTCATCAATTTCTACATCCTCAGATGAGTCTACGCAGAGATTTGAGAGGTTAAGGCTCTCTATGCTCTCCACATCAGTCTCGTCTTTGGAAGTACTAGGAGTTGGTTCTGTTGTTTCTCCCAGTTCCTTTAATTCTTCTTTCTTTTGAAGGCTGTGTACGGGGATTTTCTCGAATCGATAGTGGATAGTACATCCATTATCCTTGATCCGTTGGCAGGATGGGTCATCTATTCCTAACCTAAGGATCTGGCCTTTGCCCTCGTCTTTTTGGCTGACGATTTTCCACAGTGTGATCGATAGCCCCACATTCCTCGCTTCTATTAACTGTAGAAGCTTCTCTACAGGCTGCCCTTGACTTCTTGGGAGAAAGAGCGTAGCTGTATGTGCTTTCGGGATGTCGTCTCCCGCACATACCTCCAACTCCACACCCAGTTGCTCAGGTGTGGGATTTTTGCCCTGAGCCATTCTGCTGACTGTGGGGTTTCACAGTCGATCAAGACCATTCCTGGCCGGAAGTGGATGCCTCCGAATTGAAGCTTATGCTCCCATCCAGCGAACATCTCTTCTACTATGGCTTCTTTCACCAACGTTTGTTCGTTCGCACTCAGGATGGTCTCAGTGAACCCCTTAGGTAGGATCGCGACCCGCTCCGTCTTCACGACAGTTGCATAACTGCCAGAAGCGGAAGTATCGGCCACTTTCCTTTTCTTTTCTTTCCTCTGCGGTGGTGTGGTGTTATTCTCGTCCCGCTTTCTTTTCAGATCCTTAGGATTGGTTTTACTTCCTTCTCCCTGGGATTTGTGCTCCACAGCTTTCTTTTTCGCTTCCTCCGGTGTCATGTCCTGAACGAGGTAGCGAAGATACCACCTAACGCCTGCCCAACTGAGTCCATGCCTCAGTGGGTCGTCCCTTCCACCAGGTTAAAACCAGGTTATTATTATAATAATTAAAATGTATTAAAAAAAATAATCTACAATAATCGTATTTATTCAATTTTCATATTTTCTAAACAAAAAAAACTAAAAAACAAAAAAAAAACAAAAAAAAACAAAAAAAAATTCTGCCACCGCAAGGATTTGAACGCGGTTGCTCGCCAGGTCTCAAATGGCAAAGTTAATAAAGTTTGATACTTTAACCATCTGACCTAATAGGCCTTGCGTCAATTGAAGGATCTAATCGGTTATGTGTTTAACCAGAATAAAAAGCAAACATAACTTAATTATTTTAAAATTATTTTAATAATAATTGTTAAAGATAAATATCTAGGATCTAATTTACAACAATTTCAATAATTTAACAATCATATCGATTTTAGTATTAATATGGACATTACATAGATCAAAATAGAAATGATGCGTTTGAAATTTTGTGACAGCTGATGCGGAAAGTAGCATATTCGCACACGGGTGGAAAGTAAATTCTTATTCATACGCGTGTGATATAGGGCACTTTCCATAGGACTATATAGGGTGATATGTGTCACTTTCCTAAGTGGTCGTAGAAAAAATATTTTCTGAGATACAGCCGCTAAGATTCCTTAATCAGTACAAGAAAAATAAATATACTTAAATATCAAGTGTTGTGTACACACATTTCTGTACTGTAAAGAATAAAAAAAAGGAAACATAATTTTTCGAATTATCCAGTCAGCTGTTTGGTGAGATTCCTAAAAGAACCAAAAAGGTAATTATCTGAAATATCAAGGACTTATAAGGTATTTCAAATAATTTAAAATATCATTGAACAAGACTAATTTCTATTAAATACCAAACCAAACCAACTTTAGAACAACAGGTTAAAATAACACATAATAATTAATTACAGGTAGGTACACAATTAATGTATTCATCATATTCCTTGTTTCACCCATTTGAAAAGTTAAGAATTCATTTGGCTATTTTATTAAAGATGAATAGCCTTCTTATAAACCCTTTTAAAAGCGAAAACAATAGAAAGGGTGGCTTTAGTGAAATCATAAAGGTACAAATTCGTTTTCAACTTTTATCAACTGAATATTATTTGTAGAATTGTAAAACTTTGTCTGTTTCCGAAATTAAGTCATTGATAAAGTTTTGTTCAAGAATTTAAAGGTAAATACTTACTGTTTTTGAAGATTATTATACTGTTTAATTTAATATTATTTATTTGAGATTATAATTTCCATTTAATTAAGTATTTACAAGGAAATTAAAGTTACAAAAAAAACATTATTGATGAATATTTCCGCGCAAAATCAACCTATAGAAAATCTAAATAAAAATATGGGCGTTAAGGGGGGTTGAAATATTAAACAAATGTTAACTTGGTAACAAAAAACGATATATCGACTTAAAATCTTCAGAAAAATTCAAGTTTTATAAGGAGTGGATTCTGAAAAAAAATATAATTAAAAATGGGGAGGTAAGGGAGGTCTTATAAACTGTGACGATTATAATATATATTATATCTCTTCATTCTAGTTTTATGTTGTAAACCAGTATTTCCCAAAGTGGTCCAGGTGGACCCCAGGGGTCCACGGGAGACTCGACGGGGGTCTACGTTGGGCGTAATAAAAAATGAGGGTCCACAATCGAAAGCGGGGGTGCATGAAAATTAATTTAGTTTCGATAGTGAAGCAATATACTATTAAACAATTGATTACTCATTTTCCCATGTGAAGAAGAAATTCTTGTAAAAAATTTCAACTGTTTATAATATAAACAGTCAACATTTAAGTTGCAGTCAACATTTTAGTTCCAGTCAACATTTTAGTTGCAGTCAACATTTTAGTTGCTAAAATGTTAACTTAACTTCTCTTATCAATATAGACAGATAATATTTTAAGAAGCTCAGCGACTGTTACTTGTAAAAACTTGCATATTCCATATTTAGTACAACGCGTCGAGACTTGTCGTTGCCGCGCCGGCCGCCGTCTTGTCCACAGCGCTTGTTTAGACGTGCAAATTAATACGACTTGTGGTGTATGTGCTTGCAATCTTGCATGAACGTGTTTGATTCTTTACCAATATAAATACTAATGTCAAGGATAATAGTTCGTTACTCATTTGTTTCTGGAATTTCATAAAGAAAAGTGAATCGATATTAGTGTTGGCCAGTGACTGAATTTGTTTCCAGACTTTTGAAATGTAACGATTTAATTTTATGATAGCCATAATTATTTTTATTGAATAATTTATTTTAATTAAATAACTTGAGTACGCCACTGGTAAGACCAGAAAATTAAAATCGGTATTCTTTCGAAGTACCTCACTGAAAGTATGCAACACTAATATCACTCGTGTGTTAAATGTTGCCTGAGCATATCTAAATTATAATAAACTATTTTTATACTTCAATATCTATTAAGATTTAAGAACAAGCAGAGGCAATCTCTGGTCTCAGACTGTGATTCAATCTTATTAAAATGCAATTAAGAATTACGAGTGTAATTAACCACAGACTGATCGTCTGATCGTACGACATCTATTGACAGGTGTTGGAAGCTAGGCGAGCCCTGCGCATTAAAACCCGGTTTTCGAAGAAAAAAAAAACGGTATCGATAAGGTTCGTTCTTTTTGGTGTTGGAATTGGAAAAAGGCACTTGGTTTTACACGTTAATTAATATTAAATGTAGATTCAGTGAAATTTTAATGTAGTTTAAAGTTTCCCTGAGAATTAACTTTAGTTGGGAATCAATGGAAATAGGTGCTCGAGAATAAACAGTCTGTTGCAGAAAAAGCCGACAGACTTACACTATTTTTTATGGCATGGACCGCCATTTCATAAGTTTCAACAAGGAAGTCCCTGTCTCAGGGGTAAGTTATAATAATAAAACGTTTAATAAATTTCTTGGTCAATATTTTTGTCAAAAGAATATCACTAGTAAAAACAAGCTAGATATTCATAGGATGTCTCATTCTAGACTTCCTGTGGGATAGACCTCACTTCCTGTGGGATAGACCTCACTTCCTGTGAGTTAGACTCAATTTGCCTTGGTAGTCTTCTCCTTTTACGTGGTAGCCCATGCATTCCAGTAACTGCTCCTGGCGATAGTTTCACGTTTACTTTAGCTTCAGGACCGAAGAACCTACCTGCTGTAGATTTGGCAGCAGTGGAGCTTGGACCTCAACACTGATCCTTCTGGGTCTGAGAAGAACCTAGGGTGGTGGAACTGATGTTTCAGGTATCACAAACCTTTTATATATTTTAATTCAGTGATTTCTTTTTTTTGTTAATTCGACGTTTTTCGAAAAAGCCTTGGACTTCATCATGTGGGGAAAATATATTATAAAGACATTACTTCTATTATTAGTATAACCCTGCCATGACTAGGTAAAGCAAATAAATTTAATTATGGCTATTAAACTCTATTCTTTACTTAATCTTTAACTATAGGTAGAAACATTTAAGTTCGATAACAATTTTTTTTATTCTATTCTGTCCATTTTTTTTTTGTAACATCAAAACCAGTTGTTCTATGTATGCGTATGAAACATCAGGAGTATGTAGTCCTGATCACTATAAGGTTATAACTACTTCAATATAATGATGTGCTAATCTATTAAATATATGTATGTATATATAATAAACATAACAGTGAGCATATTCTAGTGTTTTATTCATGGCTAGGGATGGTTGTTAAATAGTAATAAAATTAACACTATAGAAAAATACTTTCTCATAAACAAGTCTATTTGATACTCTCAAAGAGGCTAACTACTTACCCACTACCTGCAGCGAGTGTTCCCGACTTCGAGCCACTGACGCATGATTACCAGGTAGGTATAATCTCATCAAGCAAATTTAACTTATCTCTATGGATTATGACACTATAGAAAATAAAATTAAAGTGAATCGATATTAGTGATTGCCAGTGTCGGAAAAGTAAGTACCCACCTGCCTATTTGTTATATGCATATAGTTTTAAGCCGAGAAAGATTGTACTTATCGTCCCTACTTTATTTTTATTACCTATCTAATTCATGTAATTATTGGGGAGTTTTGATATCAAAATATTGTTTAAAAGTTTCTATAGAATTTACAGAAATATATTAAAATATAATAAATGAAATAATAATTTTATATCGCATTAAAATAAGTTCTCATAAAACTCTATTATGAATCTTAGTGATTTATTGCTTTTAATAATTAGAAACGGTTTGCAGCCATATTATTTATAATAATTGATTAATCATATTATGTTAAAACAGACATATCCTGTTAATTTCGAATCGCCTTAAGATTACTAAAACAAAGTTTTTTTTTTATTAATTTACTTACACATTTACAGGTAGGTAATTGAGACCGACAATTGCCGAATCTAAGAAGAAGTGTCGTCAGTACAGTGTTGAATATTTAAAATTTCGTTTTCTTCCATCAAACGATTGCCCACATGCCTTTTATGCAACAAAGTTTTGAGCAATGACTATGAAACCATCAAAGCTGGAAGATCATCTAAGAAGGTGTCATCCTGATAAAATAGATAAAAAATTGAAATATTTCCAAACATTAAAGGAAAAATATGAAAAGAGACCCACCGTGCACAGTATGTTTTGTTCAACGTCTGAAAGCAACGATGATGGCTTGCGGGTATCTTACCATATCTCATTACTTATCGCTAAATCTGGAAAACCGCACACCATTGGAGAACAGTTAATTTTACCTGCTGTTGAAGAGGTTTTAAAAACTGTTCTGCACAAATCTACATTTGACATACTCAAAAGAATTCCTTTGAGTAAAAACACTGTACAATGACGTATTGATAAAATGAGCTCTGATGTTGAAAGTTTCTTGTGTTATTATCTACGAACAACTCATTTTTCTATTCAACTGGACGAGTCAACTTTACCTGGTAATAAAGCATTATTATTGGCATATGTTCGATTTGTTATGGGCGAAGAAATTCATGAAGAGCTACTATTCGCGAAAACTTTGAAGACGGACACTAAAGGTGAATCAATATTTAATGTTTTGAGTGATTTTTTTAAAGAAAAATCGATTCCATTCACAAAGTTATTTCGGTGGCAACAGATGGAGCTCCTGCCATGGTCGGGCGATATCGTGGGTTTATACGCCATCTTAAAAGAATTATACCAGAGGTAATTGCGATTCACTGTGTTATTCACCAACAACATCTAGTAGCGAAAAATTTGAGTGATAGATTGCACCAATCGCTTCAAGCAATGCCGTAGGCCTAGATAATATCTCATTGCGTATACTTCATCTAGTTCAGGATTGTTTACTTAATCATATAACATTTATATTTAATTATTCAATCTCCTCCTCCCAATATCCTTTTGCATGGAAACAAGCCTTATCGTTCCTCTTGCTAAGTGTAGTCAGGCAACGAATTTTTCTGATTTAAGACCAATCAGCCTTCTACTCACCCACTTTATCAAAATCATTTGAAGTAATTATCAAAGATCAAATTACTAGGTATTTTTATCAACGAAACATTATAACTCAACATCAGTCAGGTTTTAGACGCCATCACAGCACTACTACTGCTCTTCTGTCTATTAGCGATGATATTTTTAAAGCAGCCGATTAAGGGTCAAGGGAAAATACCATGTTTTGTTCTTCTTGACTACAGCAAGGCATTTGATACGCTAGATCATAACTTACTAAGTAAGAAATTAAACTTTTTAGGCTTTACAAAAAATGCATTCTCCTTCATATCAAATTATCTTAGTAATCGCACTCATAAAGTAATTTTGGATGGCAACACATCAAATTTCCTACCAGTAATACAAGGGGTACCACAGGGTTTAATTTTGTGACCAGTTCTATTTGCTCTGTACATTTCTGACTTCCAAAGCTTTGTTCAAAATTGTGCGATTCACCATTATGCTGACGATACGCAGCTTTATCGATCTTTTGACAAAGAGTCACTGGGTAACTCAAGTCTTCATCTTAATGAAGACTTGAATTCATTATTTAATATATCTACTGCTCATAACTTAAAAATAAATCCGTCTAAATCTACAGCAATGCTATTTGGTGCAAAAAAATATTAAATCAACTGTAGATCAATTACAGATTACCTACAATTGGTGGCAATGTTCTTCAGTTTGCAAATAAAGCCAAAAATTTAGGTCTGTGGATTGATTCCGAGATTCAGTTTACAAAGCACGTAAATTCATTGTTGCAATAAAGTTGTTTTACTGTTTTGAGACAACTATTTCCTAGCCGAGATTTACTTTCCACACACACTAAGTTAAAACTTTGTGAATCTCTTATTTTTTTAAAGATATTTTATTGGACTCTATTTACGGACCTGTGCTACTTCGATATGACTGTACTTTTATAAAAAATTCAGAACTGTTGCTTGCGTTTGGTGTATGACATAAGACACACAAAATGCTTTGCAAAGATCGGGAGCTTTATATTGCTGGTTGTTGAAAAGTATATTGCAAATCCCGTACCTTTATTAGTTTTAGAATAAACTGAGATATAGTTTAGGAACTTCCTGAGTATACTTTGCAATAGCATATTATTAAGCAATGTGAATGAGGAAATAAAACAGTTGGCCTGAATGTTATTGTATAATAACCTAATCAACTTTTTTTAGATATTTAAATTTAAAAGACCACTTGACATTTATTTCCCATAATTTAGAACTTTCAGAGAACTGAACGCAATATCTCAACTTACCCGGTATACATAATTCGAATTCCTTTGTATAGGTGTAAGGTGTCAATGATGGGTGCGGTAATGCATCGTTACTATGGAGTTGAGGAGAGTAGACACCACCGAATTATGCTGAGCTCCTGATACCATCTTCGGTCTAATTGTAGCACTTAGAACTTGGTGAATTAGATACGCTGTTCTGTGAATCGATCATAAGTTCTATCGTTGGACATAATGAAATGGGTAATTAGCCTTGAGGCTTTATGGTTAAATAGACCAGTCGCAGTGAATTAGAGAATAATAGAATTATGGGAACATCGTTTTGATTATTTCTTTTTTAGTGAAGGTACAAAGTTTATAAATAAAATGCTTTTCATTTCGAAAAAGGTCCCTCATCCATTTCATAAAATATCTCTATACACAACCCTTTCTTTGTAATTTTATTAAAAATAGAAAATTTAACAAAAAGGTTGAAATAAACAGAAGAGACCAATGAAAACGTTTTAGAAAGGTTAGAATATATAGAAAAAACGACGAAGAAGAATAATATATTAATATTTGGTCTTTGATATTGATATCCTTGATCTTGATAGTTTCCAGTCAAAGCTCAAAAATCTATTAAACGTGCAAATTGAGTATAGAGATATAAATAATTATTACAAACTAGGAAAATTTAGAACTAGCCCCTTAAAGATTGAATTTATTTCATACCTTAAAAAATTAGAAGTACTGAAAAATTGCAAAAAACTAAAAGGTACAAACATACGTATTGTAAACGACTTTATATCAAATGACACCTCGTTTGAAAGGTATTTAGAATACCTATTCAATCATACTATTTTTTTCTATTTACGATGTTTTTGATGGTTAAAATAAGGTCCCATTTAATATTGTTGGTTTCAGTTGCCTGGTGACGTCACCGATGCCTATTACGTCACCTGTTACCACTAGTAGAGAAGCTTACAAATTTCATCTGTCTAAGTATCACCGTTCAAAAGAAATGAGGGGGAGGGGACTTTTGAGAAGCACTATATTTAAATCATGTAGTAAAAGTAAATAATTCGGCAGACGCCGCCGCAACCTTTAGGTCATAAATAGGCTACCAGGTTATCTACATATAACATTATCTATTGTACAAATAATTATTGTACTAATAAAAGTGTATTTATAATATATATGTATATACACCATAATGCTGAATAATAGTATATTATTCAATAAGTGTATAATGTTGACCATATTACACGAGAATTGTTTAGAACACGAGCGAGCGTAGCGAGTGAGTTTTGTAAATATTCTAGTGTAGTATGGTCCATTATATACGAATTGAATACTATACTTTATCTACAACTGAATACGGGGGCTCACCGAAAACGAAAAGGGGATTTTTAGAAAAAATTCTTTGAAGTTGTTATAAATAGAATTGACAAGATTGTTCACAATAAAAAGACCTTTCAAATGAGGAGTTTTTAAGCCACCGTGTGAAATAAAACACCAATTTATACAGGAACTCGTTTAAAGTTATTTATTGATGTAATTAATAGTAACATTACAATTTGAAATATTAATAGCTCCGGTAATATCATTGAGATTATTTTTTTTTAAAGAAAAATTAGTGTTGCTATTGATGAGTACAGAATCATGAATTTTCATTATTGATTTGACTTAAAATTGCTTGAGCTGTTTCTATTTTGTTCTTTTTTGAATTGGCGATGTACCCTTCTGCTGTGGAGGCGGATTTCCAGCCTCCATGACGTTTTAAAGTTGTCATTGAAGCTCCAGAATCAGCAACCAATGTTGCAGACGAACGCCTGAGGCAATGGCCAGTATATCTCTCAGGGTTTGGTAATTGTAAAAACGTAGCAATTTGCTTTCCCATTGCGCTAAACTTGTTTATTCCTATCACTTGTTTTGTACACTTTCCTTTTTTGGAAATCGAGAAAAAATCTTGTGGTGCATTTTCGGGCCAGAGGTCTATATATTTTTTAACGATTTTGAAAAAATTATCCACAATTGTGAAATTTCTTGGGACTTTGGTTTTTGTGTGTGGCACGTTTACTTGAAAACAATTTTCATATTCGTTAATTCACAGGAACGGCAAGCACCCATGACCCCCATAATCAAGGCAACCTTAAAAAAATGTGTAGATGAAGTTAAATAATTTTGATTTTCGATTCGAGTTTTTACCTTTGTTCCAAGATATTTAAAATCTGGGGCTTCCTTTATAAACCTCTCAATTTGTTCACCAGTCAGAGCTTTAGATTTCTTAGGTTCGTAATTTTCGGATCGTATTTTCAAAAAAGCACGTAATCTCGGATATTTATCAATGTCGACATTTTGCTTGATGTTTAACATGCTTTTTAGCAAGGAATAGTTTGTCCATAAAGTAGACAATTTGTATTTACTAGAAATTTCTATAAAATATACAAGCACAGTGTCTTCGGAAAAAGAGGATACATTTTTTGTTTGTTTCCACGACATAAATTTGTTGTATGCAATCTTATAATTTTTCCTCGATATTTCAGGTAATAATTCCAACGACGCCACTTTAGCAGCGTCGCGGATTTCAGTAGGTGTTAGTTCCATGTAATCATCGTCTTCCATTTTTTTAATTGATAAACACTTAAAACGGGCTTAATATTTTAAGTTTAATTTTAAAAAAGAATCAGGAACAACGAATAACTGTCAACATGCTGTCAAGTAACTTGTCAAACACATACTAGATCTAATGATTTTTAATTCTAGTGGGGTATAATTGACAAAAATCGTGTAATATGAATATATTCTCACTAGTGATATATGGATTGCTTTATATTGCCTTAGATACGCATATAATACATCCATATAATGACAGTTGTAGATAAAGATTATTATTATTATTATTATTATATAGAAAGAGATGTATACTAATGAATATAATTTTCTGCACATTATGAACCAGATCCGAAATATAAGACTGATGTTAGAGAGATTCTCAAAAAGGCGTAAAAATTTCGATGCGCTTACAAACTGAAAATAAACCTCAAGTTAACTTACACCGAAGTAAAAAGAAATAGTTTATTGTCGCAACCAAAAGATTGATCGCACTGTCCGGTTTTATCTAAAGAAATTTAAAACCAGCGTTCTAAACAAATCTAACTCTATTTATCCATCTTCTACATCAAAGCACACTTCATTAAAAGAAAATAAAGAGAAAGAGTACACAGCGCATTTTCTTACAGTCCGATGGCCTGGCACATCGCAAACGAACATCCTTTCAATCATGGAATCTAAAGCAATAAAGAAAACTAGCCCCAACTACAATTGGATTAAGTCTGAACACAATGTCTTTTCCTCTATTACAGAGTATTTGTTATATGATTGGTAAAGCTTTGCTACAAAAGGCGGGGTAGAAAGAGGATGGATAATCCATGAAAGAATTATAGAGACTTGATAAAAGAGTGAGAGGTTTTTTTGAAGATTTTTATGAGGCTTGTGAAAATGCTGTGTTAAGGATTTGTGTCAGGAGGATTACTTAGTTGTCAGCGTTTTGTGTTATTTATTTTTGACATTCGGATGGCGCAAAATTATAGGGATGAAAAAATAAATACCGCCTAATTCACAAAGCATCTTAAAATTTAACCACAGTTGGAAACGTCATTATAATGAGTTACTAATAAAGAGCGATGTTTCACAAATTTTTATTAGGTAAAAAGCTGGTGAAAAGAAGATCATTTCTGACCCACAAAGTTATTTAATTTAATTCGATATTGTTACTTCAACGTCAGGCACATGTAAATTGATAATTATGGAGTCAACATACCGTATATCAAATATAATTTTAAAAAACAAAATTAAAATAATGTCAAAAACAAAAAATATTCTAAAGATCAGTGGATTAACTACATTAAATATTTTAAACAATAAGAGGTCTATGGTAATAGTTACTTAGAATATTTTATTTAACTGGTATTTATAATTAAATCGGTTATTTGTACATCTACTTAATACAGAGCTTTACAGTAGAAAGCAGAGTTGGGTCGGATAAAGGAAAAAAGTATCCGAGTACCGGATACGGATACTTAAAATGTATCCGGATACTTTTTATGATACTTTCACCTAAAAAGTACTCGGATACAAGTATCCGGATAATTTTTTCGGATACTTTAAAGGATACTTTTACGGATACTTTTAAAGTGAGTTAAAATAATGTTTTCATACCAATAGCTATAATTATGCAATAAGATTGATTACGAGTAACAATAAACAATACTAGGCATAAATAAACGATCGAAAATGGAAAGCGATATAATAGAAACAGGAAAAAACTACTCAATAAATTGTTTATTATTTTTATTCTGTGAATATAAAACATTAAAACAAAATGAACAATATTCACTGTTGGTTTCTAATTAACAGTGCTGGTCCTTAGTAGTCGATGTCGACGACACCAAATTAAAAAAAAAACATAACGGTTCGTGTAAATAAAACGAGTCGCGCCTAAACCGCGCCAAAAACCAGCCAGTGTCGTGTCCATATAAATCTAACGAAATAAGCTCGTTGTTGGCGCGACTTGCCATATTAATACAACCTTTCGATATTCTCGTCAGTGTCAGATGTATTCGACAATCCATTTTTTGTGGATCTTCCGACGAGCGATACTTGGTATAGTCGAGAGCGTCGAAAGGAGGAGGAGTGAGAGATTGTTGAATGTTTCGTTCTGGCATAGGCAAAGCAGGCTCATATATTTGATCTTGTCAGATCTGTATACTTTATCGATGTTGATTATCAGTAACATTATGAGCAACAACGTCATACATGTATTTTCTCGACTACATTTTAAAAACTAATAATGTAATTAGACATTTTACAAAACAAAAAATTCAAGGTACCTACACCTACTTACCTTTACGTATAGTTAGGCACTAAAACTGATACAGAAAGTTTAGTTATATTGCACTATATAAAAACAGCAACAACCGTCTCTTGTCTTTGCCAACTGAAACATAACTGGGCTAATGGAACCTCCACAAGTTCGTGACGCTAACACCGGACAAGGGTTTGCAGGATTTTTCCTATAAAAACGTGCCGCAAGATGCTGAATTCCGACCGTCTGTATATTTGGTGAATCGTCGAATGCATCCTTGGCGATGATAATTTTTTTTGCGTTATTTTAAATTTTACAGGATGCACCAAACAAAACTACAAATCATAATAAAATAATTATTTTAATATTTTTTATTTAAGTAGGTACCTATTGCAATTATTGTAATATTGAAAAATACGTATTTTATTTCTAATTATACAGGGTAGCTCAAAGTATTTCGATTATATATTTTAATAGAGATAATATGTATTGGATCAGTTACGATTGTGGTAAATAATTTAAAAGTATCCGAATGCCGAAAAAAGTATCCGGTATCTGGATACTTACAAATTTGGTCACGGATACGGATACCGGATACAAAATTTGAAAAGTATCCAGATACAGGTTTCGGATACACATAAAGTATCCAGATACTGTATCCGGATACAGAAGTAACCGGATAGTACATAACTCTGGTAGAAAGGAATAATAGTTTGTGCAACAAGAGTGGATAATCGCCCATATCGCACGAAGACGAAGTTTGAGCACGATCCGAGGGCGGAATGCGATATATATAATCCACTCGAGTTGTACAGTATATTTAAATTTAAATTTAAAAAAATATTTTAGGTTATTAAGACAAAATAACTAATTAATAAAATAAAATACACATGCAAAATAAAGTTAAGTCCCAGTTCAGATTCAAACGCTCTGTCCTCACCTCCACTGCCACTTTCAGGATTTTAGTGTTAATAATCGTAATTAAATTAGTTTCATAGTTTGATTAAAATTTC
The DNA here is from genome assembly GCA_927349885.1 of Psylliodes chrysocephalus. NCBI lineage: Eukaryota > Metazoa > Arthropoda > Insecta > Coleoptera > Chrysomelidae > Psylliodes > Psylliodes chrysocephalus. Next base: position 86,792,727 of record OV651815.1, on the reverse strand, counting down.
AATTTTTTTTTTCAAAATGTGGATCAAATAAAAATAAAAATACTATTATTTATCGATTCTACACAAAAAAAACTCATTTTAATGTATATTTAATCTCAATAACTAACAATTAGTTCGACAGAATTGTCACTTACTTAAAATTTTTTAAATAATAGTAGTTAGGAATCCAAAATATGAACTGTGATTGGTGAATTTAATTTTTTGGAGTGTTCTCACTACCTAGAATGGATATGAAATATATTCGTTCAGTTGAACGCAATAGCATACTTTTTCGTTTTGTAATCTCTGCGTAAATAAGCTAATATCCATGTGGGTGATGAAAAAAAATTTTTTAATAAAATTATGTGCACATATTAGTTATGAACATATTCTAATATAAAAAAAGAATAGAACCTCAAAATCGATACCACATCAATTTTATTATTAAAACTACAGGAGCGACTACTTTCGGCTTCACAGGGCCATCTTCAAGCCTAGAATACAATAATTTGTATATGTTCATTAAATGCTAGGAGGCTAATTACAGTTACAGAATATTTAAACAATCTACATCTAAAAAAATATTTTATATTTATTTCATAGATGATACACTTTTCCCGACTTATCCAGAATGAAACATTAAAACTAAAAATCTGATACATTATTTATTAAATAAATATAGCTTTACATATTATTTAGTAAGTAAAGTCTTCTTTAGCATCTCTTCAGAAACCGCTGTTGGCCAATCAAATATTATACCGTAAAATTCTTTGTTTTACTTGGGAATATACTAGATTAAGGATTTAAAATTGTTAACTTTTTTATATTAATGGGGACTTTGGTAGTATAGGCTTTATATGCCTCTCCAGGAAAAAGATTCGCCTTGCAGCCGGCAAGCTTTGCTAGTGTAAAAGATGAAGGAATGGACCCATCTATATAATGTTTATATTATAAAAATTCACTGCTGATTGAACAACAAACAATTTCAAACTGAAATTTTAATGTGATCTTTTCGTACCAAACGCAGTGAAACGGGTATATAGTTAATGAAGTTCTAGAAGTTCTAGCATGCTATCTTGTTCTCTTTTTTGTACCAAATAGTTCGCGTTTAATAAAATTATAGAAAAATCGCATAAAACAAAAATGGCCGAAATGTCGTTTGTGCCCTTTTGCAAATAACCGATTCAAATATACCGGGCGTTCAAATTAAAGTGTTACAGCTAAATAGCGCCTTTTATAAAAAAAACCGTTTCAGACGAAAGTTTTATAGTTTTGTGGAGAAAAATTTTTGGCTAAAATCGTTTTTTATAGCTAACCATAATATGGCCAACTTTTTTTTCGCCCAGCAACATTTTCAAGTAGCTGTTACTCAAAAAGTAAAAGTCCAATAAAAAAAATATTTCTATCAAAAGTTTCTTATTTTTTCATGTACTTTAAGAATATGTAAATAAAAAATGGGATTCCCATTTAAAAAAACAAAGTCCACCTCGATATGTCCATATTATGGTCAGCTATAAAAAATGAATTTTGGCCAAAATGTTTCCCCACAAAACTATAAAACTTTTGTCTGAATCTTTTTTTCTAAAATGCATATTTTCGCAGGTATTTAACTGTAACACTTTAATTTGAACACCCGGTATAAATATACACAACAATTAAATAATCTGACATACATATTGGGCTGTGCGCAGGTTTTATGACGTCTACATCGGTATTGTCACAGCCGCCTATAGACTGCCATGGCTTTGTTTACATTTTGTAATGATTGTCAAGATGTACAGATACATTTTTTTAATTAAAATGGTATCACTACAAACACAGTATTTTTACAGTGGAAATGTATACCGTCAATATGGAAAAACGGAAATGAACCTGATTTAAAAATTCAGAATAGAAACTGTTGTATTCAAAATACATTTTTAATAAATTTTTAAAATAAAATAAGTTTATCGATTTTAAATTACTAGGAATTGTCAGCATTTCTAATGTTATAAGAGTGAATTGTAGACTGAGTAGGAAATATGGGAGCTCTTTTGTGAATTTTAATAGAACTGATATACAAAGACGGACCAGTCATAACTTTATATATAACAAATAAGTCTCTATAATAGTCCCTATACCCAACATTTAACAAAATTGTTATCGTTCTTTTGTGTTGAAAGCAAATAACTTCAGATTCAACCGAGTTTCCCAATAACGAGATTTTCTAAAATATATGAAAATGAAAAATATAAAACTAAACTATTTTTAAGTAAAGATAACTAGTTAACTTTTTTAATTAACGAAGTAAGAATAAAAAGCTCTCTTTAACAACAAAAACTAACTTTAAATTTGCTTTAAGTGTGGATTTGATTTAAATTTTGCAGAAATTGTGATAGGGATTATAAATCATAATGTAAATGTTTATCTTCCGCTAATCTTATAACTAAAACAACTTACACATCTTTAATCATGATTGAATAACGGCGCATAAGGTGAAAACGGAAGTATTCACATGTTTTCCGAGTCATCCCACGTGACAAGTCTGTCACTCTGCAAGCCGATGATTTATTGATATCCAAAGTGTAATTACCAACTTTAGAAGCCTACATCTTATTACAAGAGATAAGATCGGATTACTTATATAAATTACAAGGTATCCATCGATATGAAAGTAATTTATAGGATGTAAGTAAAAAGGAAGAGAGAGCCTCCGCAGGAAGATAAAGGCCAGGATAAGCGAAGCCGAGTTTTTGGGTTTTAGTATAAATCACGGGGTGACATTAAAACACACACATTAGCAGATAGCTGTTGGGGAAAAAGGAAAACGAAAATGTTGCCTTAAAGCAAAGTTTAGTAGAGAAAAATTCGTAGATTTCGAAATCCTTGCAACTATGATGTTGTGATACAAACAGTGGCGGCTTCTAGGGGGATTCACAGAGACAGAATATAGGTATGAGTACAGAAGTATGAAAAAACTTTCAGTGTTTTGGAAAGTTTATAATGTATTATTCTAAAACACTGACAGTTTTTTACCTATATCTGTACCGGGATCTAAATTCTGCTACTGTGAACCCCCAAAATTTTAGTCACAAGCCGCCCCTGGATACAAATATACCATATAAATACAATACCAATATAAATACAATATAGCGTTCAAAAGAAAATATAAAGTTATAGTTATTATCACGAAAATGGTAAGAGATATTCTTTTGCTTTATTTTTTATTATAAAGATCTTAAAAATGTACCTCTATAATGTCTAAGCCAAAATATCGTATGTATGTTACTGAATTCACTTCCTTATTATTTATTCTATATTATATTTTTTTTATTATTCTAAAATATTTATGATCTGCTATATTTTCATTAAATTTTAAATTGTATTTGCAGTTTTTTTTTAATTGGGAGTTTTCTTATTTCATAGTTGAACTTATAGATATCTATGCTCGAATTGATTGATGATATAGATAATAGTCAAACAATAGAGACCAGAATATATGATACTTTTAATAATTATTTTCAAGAGAGGTCAGATGGCGGTGGGCACGGTCTTGGTATTATCCATTTTAATATTAGAAGTTTAAGAAAGCACTTACATGAACTTTTAGTATATATCTAGTGATGCCGCGAGACAAGACGAGATGAGAGTGTGGCCTCTCTCGTCTCGTCTCGTAGGGCGAGAGAAAACTGTTCTCTCGTCTCGACGAGAAGGCGCTTCTCTCGTTCGAGAGAGCCTTTCTCTCGTCTTTTCTCGTCTCGTTTCTCTCGTGATAAAACAATATCAAATTTAAATTTGAAAAAGACGAAACATGAAAGAACAGTAAAATTTGTAAGACAAAAACAAAGAATTTTTCAAGTAATTTGCGCATTAGTACCCAAATTTGGCAACAAAAAACACTTATGTCTCTCTGTCTGTCCGTCAGCAAACAGACTCTATAAAATTACTTGGGGTACTACTTGACCTACATTTAAAGTGAAAGGATAATATTAATAATGTTAATAGACGATTACGACTTTTAATGTATAAATTCTATGAATCGTGCGATATTTTGTCTCAAAAAAATTTAATAATGTTATACACCTCACTAGTGGAATCTATTATAAGATACTGTATCCCAGTATAGGACGCAGCTTACAAATATCATTAAATAATTTACAAATTGCACAAAATTTATTGCTAAAAATAATATTCTAGGAAAGACAGATTATTCTCCACACAAAATCTATACCAAGAAACCAGTATGTTAAATATCCGATTAATATATATTTATCATTGTTTAATGAGAATATTTCATGAACAAAAATGTTATGCACAAATACAACAAACTAGAAATACTCGGTCAAAATTAAATTAAAATATTTTTGAATTTTTTAGTAAAACAGCGACCCAAAACTAATTTCTATTCTTCGGCCCAAAAATATTTAATGTTCTTCAAAAATAAAAGAAATAACCAATTTTAAAAGTTTTAAAAAGAAGTAATTAATTATATCAAAAATTACCCAGATAAATTTCCTTTCAACTGATTTTACATTGTTTTTTGTTTTTAATAGTAATTACATGTACAATGACTAGGACTTTGCCTAATGGTCATCTGATCAATCACTCTTGAATCTTGAAATAGTAAAATTAAAACTATTTAATTAAAAATTTGTTGCATTGCCTTAAATACCAATTACATTATTTAAAATGCTTCACAGGTCTAAAAGCCACAAGACAAGCAACTTAGCCTAGCGTGGTTATAAGCCCTGTAGGACATTTTATAATTATTATACCGGATGGGCCATTAGTGCGTGGATGGAAGATTGCGGATTTATTAAGGTACATTTTTAAAATTCATTTTTGGTGCATGGTGCAGGACCTCTAAGGCTACAACCTAAAAATATTTTCTATGAAATTCCAATTGTTCTACAGGGTGATTTATATCAAAGTTGTTTTTTTAATAGAAACACCCTGTATATTATTGCATATTTGGATTCCTCGGTCAATTTTAATGTGACTTTATGTATCACACATGGTATCTAAAATGAGTCGTTAAGCAGCAATTCATTATTTCGTCAAAAAGTAGATGTCTAGTAAAAATTGAATATCGCAGTTATTAGAAAACTTAGAAGGTCGTGACTCTACAGTGTTACTAAGCATGAAATGTACTAAAATTTGCCAGACGATCAAAGTCAAACCCTTTTCGTAAGTAATCTCTACGCCAATTTGCAAAATTTCAATCCAAGGTAACTTGATTATTTTAAATGGGACTACAAATTTTTTTTCATTTCATTACATGCAGAATTCGATTACCTTTCTAATGATATAAAAATATGTTATTGATCTTCTACAGATTTATTTTTATTTAAAAAATTCTAATAATTCACAGAATTTTTCAATTTTTCTAATCTCTTTGAAATTAGTAGACCGTTAAAAATTACAAATAGCAATTTTAATTAAAAAACATTTAATGAGTTAAAAAAAAAACACCACAATCAAAATAAAAAAAGCAAATATCTTAATAAATGTTCAAAATATTTACTACCCTGTTCTAAACAAACTTGGATTCTTCGACGAAAAGAACTTTTAACTCTATCTAATATTTCTGGGTTAATTTCTTCAAATCGTTTCTAATCCTGTTTTTCATGTTTTTCAGATGTGGTTGGTTGTTCCGCATATACTTTTTCTTTGATATAACCCTATATAAAAAGTCCATTGGAGTAATATCTGGAGATCTAGCTGGCCATCGCAATGGTCCATCCCTTGCAATCGACCTTCCATTAAATATATTGTTGAGCCATGCGCTTACAACACGGGCACGATGTGGAGGTGCTCCATCTTGTTGAAAGTACATATCTCTAATTTGAGCAAGTGGTTTCAAGGAGACCAAATAAATGGTTATTTAAAAAAGTTAAATAAGTTTCTGAATTTAAAACAACATCAAAAAAGAAAGGACCAATAACATAAGTGTCTATTATGCCTGCCCAAACATTAACCGACCATTTCTCCTGACTATTGACTCTGAAATAAAAAGACATCTAGAAAAGATAAATATCAATATATTGTAACGGTCAATAAAATCTATAAGTTGAAATTAAAGAAAATTAACGCAAAATCATGTATAATTAAGAAATAATTAAAGTTATGAATCACCTGGTATATCAAACCGCAAAGTAACAATAATTAATAAATAATGTGCATCATTTTTAGTCAAATGAATTAGTTTGACCAGAAGAAAATAATGAGAATAATTATGAATAAAATAATAATACATACAAAATTTTTTACTAATAACGTAATACTTATAATTTTGCTTTAACAGGTTTGTGAAGTACAAATAAAACAATAATTTGCAACCTGTAAATGAGTACTTGAGAATATTGCATACAAATAAGACTGATCTCACTGGTAGTATCATAGTATCAGTCAAGCCGTTAAAAAAATCCACAGGAAACAGTTTTCTCCAAATAAGTGCAGGAAATCTACAAAGAATAAGGTTTATAACATTAAATAATTAGGAAAAAAATGATAAATAGATAGAAGCATGTAGGTTAACGATCAATAAACAAATTAAACTAATAAACTCAACTTAATAAGAGAAAATTAAGAAACTTCATGCCTGACAACAAAACACATATTTTATGGAGTTTGTAAATACTTGTAAATAGTTTTAAGAAGTAGAATAAGTGTTTAAATGATTCATTTACATTTAAAAAAGTGATAACAAAACAAGAAACACTTTTATTAGTGAAAGCCAAGAAAAAAACAATACTTTTGTTTCCCCCTGTATATAACCTGACATTTTAATTATTAAAATTAAGACATCAACTTACCTGACAAAAGTGACTTGATTAGGGAATATGTGAGAGTTTTCAGTTCGGTTTCCATGGAAACTGTTTGAACAATTGGGACAGTGTGGTAGAAGAAAGAAAAAAATGAGAATTTGAAAAATCTCTTTTGAAAATTGGGTAGAAAATTACCTATTTTCCATTCTACAAGTGATTTTCGTTGCAAAATCACATCACAGAGTCTAGTTTTTCCTTCACAAACGTTGCTGTGGTGCTTTGAACCAGAAAGGGCACACATTTCTACAAGACTGGACATAGGATTCTCCAAGCTGTGCATAAAAGTGATATTCTTGCGCTAAAACATTAAAAATGAGATCTCAGGTAACAAAAACTTAAATATTTTGCAAAATATTAACAATATGAAAGGCCTATAAACTTTGATAAAAGTTCTATTTTAAAAAAAGAATTGAATCTTAATTTTAGTAGTGAATAATTTTTTTTATAATGAATTTTAACATTTAACTTGAACGACAAATAAATATCTCCTTATTTGAGCAATTTAGATTTTGTTAAAATCAAATTGAACGAAATAGACAGCTCAAGTAAGAAATTTATATGTCATTCGGAATTTTAATTTAAATAGAAAAGGAATCATATGGTTTCGTCTCGCAGCTAAAAGTAATCAAAATGAATAATTTAAAATCTAAATATTAACAGTGAATCAACTAGCTATTACTACGAACCTTGTGAATGAAACCTAATGATTTCTTGGAAGAATCTTATAAAATATTTCATTGTTGTCAGGTACAAACAAAATATAAAAATGTACTTATTTGATATAACCTCAAATTTCCATGCCTCGTAAATTATTTTTTAATACACTTTAATATTTAATTGTTGTCAAAAACGCACCAAAAACAATTGATAAAATATAATGTCAGTTCTAAAATGGTGATAGAATCCTAAAAAAACATTGCCTAGCGAGATATGCAGCACTAACTTATGCTGACATGAATAATTTTGGATTAATTTTGATTAGACGGCCTGTTTGAGTGGGTTTTCTGTAGATATCGAACTCTAGTCTGCTGTTGTTTCTTATAATCGATAATCTGAAAAATTTAGTCATAAAAATCTGCAAAACCTTATTCAACATGATATTACGGTAATTAATACGAATAAAAACCGGACATTAAAATTCGTTGACAATTTTTCATTAGAGCCCTACCCTCATCTCAACGACATCAAACAATTTCCATCTGGCCTCGTTTTTCAATAAGCCATTTATCAATCATCTAACACATTGCTGTTGCGACCATCTGATAAGTTTTTATTGTTATTTTTTTATTTCTGCTGCCCGATCCCATTTTTTGCGAGTCAATTTTCTTCCGCTACGTTTGAGATAATCTATTAGATCTGTTGGCTTTTACATTTTGATATATACTTCGTATATCAATTTTTTTCGTGACGTGTGCGATGTGCAATATATCAAATGAATTTGTCAACTCATGGCGAAGCACAATGTCGATAAATTATGGATAAACTAAAAATAACCGGCCTGAATTTTAAGTGGAAAGGAAACTGATCCAATATTTTTTCCAGGATATCATCCATTTTGCATAAATGTTTTTTACATCGTTTGCTTATAATCAGGATAACAAATGCAGAATGCGCAGCGTACGCTTGCCATCACTGTAATTTCGTTAATACTTTTCTCTATACAGGGGGATTCATTTGGAAACGGATATTCGTTAACCGTCGATGGATATAAATTAAAAAACAATTTTGGCGGAAGCTCATGAACTTCCCTTATACAGGGTGTTTCTAAAAAAGGTAGCCCCGTTGATAGGATAAAATATTTTTTAATATACAATCAAGGGCAACACAATCAAAATGATATTAAAATTATTTTTTCATTCAAACATTCTATAATAACTAAAGGAACTATAAACTTCCTGAAAGCAGAAATTGGTAACGAAAATATATTAATTACTGCTTGTTATCGATCACCATCATCTAACGCTGATGATTTCTTACAAATTTCAAGAATATTTTGAAGAAAATCAGTCAAATAAATACGAATACAGCATTTTTCTTGGAGATATAAATATAAACTTTTTAGAAAATAATTACAGTAAAACGGAGTTCTTGAATATACTAAATGAATTTGGATACGTATCAATGATAAGCAAACCTACTAGACAAAAAACTATAGTATAGACCACATTTTCCTTAAACCAAAAAAATATGAGTCGATTGATACGACCATCCCAATAATATTTAAATCAAACATTCCAGATCATGATTCAATTATTTTGCAAGTCGTTTTTGAGGATGAAAGAAAAAGGGAATATGGCCTGATGCATTCAAAAGCTCTATTGTAGTACCTGTTTATAAAAATGGAGATAAAACATCTGTAGGTAATTATAGACCAATATCATTGATTAGTCATCTGGCTAAAGTTTCTGAAAAACTTATAAAAAATAGGCTGGACGCTATTTTAAATTTAACAAAAAATATATACAAATCGCTGGAAAATGAGAAACCTTGCTTGTGCCTATTTATAGATTTAAGTAAGGCTTTTGACACGGTAAGTCATCCGTTGTTAATCCAAACCCTAGAAGATGTAGGGATCAGGGGAAACGTTCTAACTCTTTTTAAAAGTTATCTATGTACAAGAAACCAAGTGGTAAGAGTAGGGGATAACATAAGTGAAAAGGCATCTATTGAATAGGGCACAGTCCTAGGGCCTATTTTGTTTAATCTGTATGTGAATGAGCTGTTTCACTTAGATACAACTGATGAAATCATAGGATACGCAGATAATATTGCCATTTTTTATGAAGCAACAACTCAAAGCAAAAGTAGACACCGACATTAAGGCAAATAAAAATATGGTTCGACCATAAGCTCTTAACAATGAATTTAAATAAGACCAAATTTTTACCTTTTAGTTGTAACGCCAGCGGAGTAACAGACTTTCAACAAATTAACATTGAAATTAATGGAAAAAATTTAGGCATTAAATCGGTTGTCGAAATGAAATATTTGGGGATATATTTGGATTGTCATTTAAGGTGTGATAAACATATTAATCAGGTAGTAAAAAAATTCTTACCTATTAAATGTCTAAAACAACTTTATCTCGCTCTTGTTGAAAGCCATCTTAGGTATGGAATTTCGATATGGGGCGCAGCTGCACGTACCTATATAAATACCCTTGAAACTATGCAAAAACGAATTATAAAAATAATCATGTCAAAACCCTCTAGGTATCCGACTGATGAATTGTATAAAATATCGGATATAATGGATTTGAGACAACTGTTCTATTACATGCATTAAATACCATTCTAGTGATGATAAAGCACCTCATCTAGATCATCAGTATTACACCAGGCATCGAGAATTACTTACACACCCATTGGTAAAGAAATCATTCTCACAGAAAGCCTATTCATACATTGCCACTAAAATGTATAATACTATCCCTAAAACTACCAAAATGATACAAAACACAAGTACATTCAAAAACACTTCAGAACATTTTTACAAAAGACTCCAAGATCCTTTATTAATGCCTTAATAGTTGAACTATATAAATAATTTTAATTCAATCCATTTCTAGCACTCTTTTACTAAATATGTATATATTATATTTTATTCTTTATTGTATAGTTATTCTAGTTATTAGTGTAAATTGTAAATTGTCAATCTAATTTTAGCTATTACTATTATTATTATTATTATTATTATTATTATTATTATTATTATTATTATTATTATTATTATTTTTTATTTTTATTAATTACTAATATTTTTAAATATAAATTTTAATCATATTTTCTATTATCAAAACAAGTATATCAGTACTTATCGATAATCTAACTTTATTTATATTTTGTATACACGTTTTTTCTTTATTTTATTGTACTCCATTTATAAATAAAGTTTGTATTTCTCTTATTTGTTGCACCAGGTGTACGTTTTCTGCACTAATCGCATTTGATGTGTTCAGTGTAACTTCAAATATTTGACACATACTTTAGTGCAGTATAGGGTAGCGACCTGTCCTTTTTTTGAAAAGGACAGTCCTTTTTTTCAAGCAAAATGTCCTTGCGACTTTTAAAGCTTAAAATGTCTTTTTTTACGGCATATCTCCTGTTTTAATCGTTGATATCTTTAAAAACGTTTCTTTCAAAAATATACAAGCTGAGATCCTTTTTTGAAATACATTCAACATTACATTAAATATACTTCAATATATGTTCAGTACTACTAATTTCCGAACAATATTAATTCCTACAGCCGTCCTTGTAGCCTGTACTATCTCAGCTGATAAGAAAGTTCTCTAACAGATGAGTGCGTCATGTGCGTCAGCGATTTCTAATTGGTAAAAAATTAATACGTTAGCTCGCTATGCGGGTAATCATTAGCGTCACTGGCTGAAGACCAATCAAACAAACAACATGTGTTTCTAACAGAAAAAAGGGACGCTGTGTCCGCCATTTTATAAAATGAAATTCAACTCAGTTTAACGTGCATTTTTAGCCGCTCAAATTACTAGAAAAAAATTCGACTCACCTTGTTTAAATATACGAAAAAAAGGTAAAACGTTATTTATTGTTGATCACTGGACAGGGGTATCGTATTTTGTTCATATTGTCCGAGTTATATATTTTTGTAATTTTATCACTAGTATAATGCATTGTACAATGATCTTATTTGCAGTATTCTAGACTGATTTTCTTGTTCAATTCTCCTAAAAATATGAAGACGTTGTAAGTTTATTGTATTATAACCTTACCTTTCGGTAATTAATTAATTAATTAAGATCTCAATATTTTTGCATACCATCTTGCGCAAGCGTCCTTTGCCTGGTACTAATCTAACGACCGACCATGCCATCTGTTGATCAATTTATTTTCTTTTTGGGTTTATGCATATGACATACATTATTTTAATTTCTTACCATATTAGTTTATTTATGAAATCATCAAAAACCATGAGGTAAAACTCTAACTTTTGAGTTTGTTTCCTAAATATGATTGTTTAAATTAAAATTGTTAATTATTGGGAAAATTGGTAAATTTTTTTTATAAAGGAACACAAGTTGAGGTTTGTTTTTTCTTTCCTCATTTACTGTGGAGAAATAGGACCATAGTTTGGCCAATATAAAAACCCAGTTGGCGCCTTTCATTGGTCTACTATTTCCGGAATTTTTAATAGCCCCCTAGCTGCCATCTGAGCTATGTGGAAGGCCCGAAGGTTGACACCGGAACAACCGAAACTTGTGTAACCGAAGTAGATAGGATTTTATTGATAAAGTTATTTTTTATTATTTTTAAAGTTTAATTTGAAGTAATTCCCCTTAGGAAGTTGCTTAGAACTTTTGGTAGGTTACATTTTTGGCGCCCAACGTGGGGCATCTTGTGTTAAAATAATATATTTTGAGTAACTATCTTGGCTATATGATGAATTTAGGTCTTATTGATAGAATTGAGTATATGTATATGAAAGTCTTGAAACGAATTCAGTTTTAACTTACCCAATCCCCTTCTATGCCTACTTAAGGCCGCAGTATCACTGTATTTCTCATATAAGAAGCAAGGGTTCACCATTTCCGATTGCATTTAAATCCCGCTAAATCAATTAAAATAAATCTTCTACCAGCTTAAAGTATAAGGTTTGGAGAATGAAATCTCCTATTTTTTATTTGTCCTGTTTATACACTGAATTTAAAAAAAAATCATAAAAAGTGATTTTAAAACCAGAGGCTAAAAAGTAGGAGATTTCAATCTACATATTTTTCCAAGTATCCCGCCAAAATATTTCTAAATTTTATTGCGTATTTTTCAAATCTAACTGGAAATACGATTAACAAATATTTGATAAATTTATTTGTCAAATTAGAGATTTTCTATGAATTCCTGTAATTGTGTACAGTTCATGTAGTTCATCTATTTTTAAGAAGATGTCACCGTAAAAAACAGTATAGCTATTCTACTTTAGAGATGGTTTTAATAGGTAAATGATTGTTTAGAGGTACCAATTTTTGAAACAGTGATACAGGTGTATGCCGTCTTTTATTGTTTCGTGATTTTCATATATATTTGTCTCGTTTGGTTCCAAATTATCGATTGATTTTGCCTGTGTATGAACAAGTGTTGACGACGTTGCCAGATTATCGATTTATACGATAATTTCACAATTCTTTCTAGGACGAATTTGATTTTAAAGTGGGTGAAATATACAATAGTGAAATGCAGGAAAGGGAAGGAACTTTATTGCATTCCGATGTAAATAAATCCGAATGACCTGGCATCATTGTATGATACGCACGTAATATTGGCGGTCTTTGCTTTTTTCTCCTGAATGTTATTTTATCTTTATAAGGAATCTTATTTCTGAGTTAACACGTTGACTGCTATGTGTATGTACCCATGTGTATGTCCTATTAGTGCGTAATTGTTCAATATTTTAATTTATGTTAAAGACACGCAAACATGTTTCAAAAAAAAGTTATATGGATTTAAAAAATACATATTTTAAAAATATTTTTAGATATATACAGGGTGCTACATTTTTGCTTGGTATATTTTTAAAACAGAACATGTATTTTATTTCAATTTTAGAATGGTTCGGTAATACTGTATTCAACCTTAGAATAATTTAAAAAAATATTACAGGTCTGCCAAGCAATTAAATTTTTATAAAATTAGAAAATAATGCAGACCCTAAATTAAATTATCATAATTCAAAATTGTTTAATATACTGACTTATAGCACATTAAGATAACGAATAGTAGTGATAGTGCTGGATTCTTTTATAGCGAGTGTTTTGAAACATGTCTTAAAATGGTTACTTTTAAGTCAAATTACTCAATTTTTCAAAGGCAGCATTTGATATAATATTTTAGCATACAATTCCTTATAAATTTGCATATCCAACGATACCAACATGTTAGAGAATAACATATATACAGAGTGTCTCATCAGTGCGTAATTGATCGATAGCTGTTTTATTATTAGAAATAAGAAAAAAAAATAATATAAAAGTTATATGACCATATTAAAAATTATTCCTATATATACAGGGTGGTCCATAAACGAGATGTTGACCAAACCTATACATTTTTAAATCAAAACACCCTGCAGGTAGTTATACATATTTGATTGTTTTCACGTCGTCAAATAATTTTAATTGACTTTATTCATTTGCTATGTTCTATATAGAGTGTGTCAACACGCGAGGTTACAAATGCTTAAATTTTTTTCAATGGAATATTATATTAATTGGTGGCATAACATACAATGTGTTCCATTTAGAAAATTAAGAAAATCGTGACCATTTTCACACATCCTATATACAACATAGCAAATGAATGAAATTGAAATTATTGAAACGATGTGAAAACAGTCAAATATGCACCTGCAGGATGTTTTACTTTAAAAATGTATAGGTTTGGTCAGACAATCGGATTATCCTGTATATTTATAAATAATTGTTAATTATGGTCATACAACTTTTATATTAATTTTTTCGTATTTCCTATTATAAAACTGCTATCGATCAATTACGCACTCATGGGACACCCTGTATATGTGTTATTGATATCGTTGGATATGTTAATTTATAAGGAATTGAATGCTTAAATAATATACAGGGTGTGGCATTTGAAAAAAATTAAATAAATTTAACTTGGAATTAGCCATATTTAAGACTTGTTTTTCAAAACACACTGTACAAAATAATCCAGTTCTATTACCACTATTCGTTAGCTTACTATCTTATTACTACATTTAAAAAAAATTGAAATTATTTTAAAACTACCTAAATAATGATAATTTAATTTGGGGTCTGCATCATTCTCTAATTTCATAAAAAAATTAATTTATTGGCAACCCTGCAATATTTGTTAATAAAATTCTAGGGTTAAATACAGCATTACCAAAGCATTCAAAAACTGAAGTAAAATACAGGGATTTCTTTTTAAAAAATATACCGTTTTATTTGTCAGACAAAAACTCAAAACCCTGTATGTCTAAAAATATCTTTAAAATACCTATTTTTGAAATGCATATAACTTTTATTTAGAAATTGTTTACGTGTTTACAACACAAATTAAAATATTGAACAATTACGCACTAATGGGACAACCTGAATATATTATTCACAATATATGCACGCGACCTATGTTTGTAATAATTTAATCTCGCGCCGCGTTTATATATTTTATTCATGCGTCTATTAGATATTGTAGTTTACTAAGACCCAACCACAACATTTGTTTCGGCAGTCAACGTGTTTTAAATGCTTTTTTATTAATTTGTTGTTTAATTTGTATTTAGTTATTAATATTTCAAAGATCCTTATTTTTCTTATTGATTAATCTAAAATACGTAATTTTTATTTATAATTGAAAATAGTACTGGAATTCTAAATTGACAAAAAAAGTAGAAATATGAAAACATAAATTACGACTCTACAAATGAAGTAAAATTTTATGATTAATTTCTTTTTTCTTACAAAAACATTATCTCAGCAATATGTCATAAGTTGCATACACACAGTAGGTCTATGTAAGTTGATAACAAATGGAAAACTTTTTTATTATTTATTTTACGAAAAAAAGTTATTCTTCATAAAAATTTATGCATGGTCTAACAGAAAATGCAACCACCCGATAGCAAATTTTATCAGTCGGTTTTACAAGGTTTGTCAAAAAATATAATTTTGCTCTCAAGATAAAATACCTTTATTTTCGACAAACCCTGTATACGACTGATAAAATTTGATATCAGATAATTGAAATTTAGGTTTTAGACCATGCATAACTTTTTATGTAAAGTAACTTTTTTTCTAAAATTAATAGACCATGCAATTGTTTATGAAAAATAAGTTTTTTTTTTTAATTCTTAAAAAGGTTTTCCGTATGCCGATGACGCCAACTTACATATAAATGAGATTAAATTTTTTGAAAATATTTTTTACTGATGCAGATCTAAATAAAGTATTGTTGGTAAATAAGGTACATTTTTCTTTTTTTATTTGGTTCTTTGGCTGTAAGACCTTTCGGTATATACATGGTATTCCATTAAGAATGGAGCAACTGAAGATTAATTGATTAGAAATAAGCCGATTAAACGAAACATCCGTAGGTAAAACATTACTTGTTTCCGAAAAACAGAGTTTTAAAGTTGAAAATCAAAAATTATAAATAGCTACAATTTTTTTATTACTCAGTTTAATTTTACTAAATTCGGCAAACGTTATTGGTGTAATAAAATACATCTATCATCCAAAAATAAGTTAAATAAGCTTTTCCAGTGGCGTACGTCATGGGCCAGTAACATCTTTTTTCCTTCTAAATTTTAGTCCACTGTCCACTTTTGATGTTTTTTAAATAAAGTTGAGTTAGTTTTTGAGATATTCGCACATATTAGAAAATTCTGTAGTTTTTAAATTTCGATTTTTTTTTTATTAAATTTCTAAGAGTACATTATTTATTTTAAAAACATCAAAAAATTTAAAATTTTATGTCCAAATAACATTTTGGATAGTGACGTAAAATTTAAGAGGTATGCGGTATTACGTACGAATGCTGTACGCCACTGGAAAAGTTAATTAAGGTAACTTATTTTTTTGCTGATAGGTGGATAATTTGACACCAAAAACGTTTGCCAAATTTAGTAAAATTGTTGTGAGTAATAAAAAAAATAAAGCAATAAATATTTTTTGGATTTTAACACCTTAACTCGGTACCAAGAAACATTTTATCTAAGCATGATTTGTTTAGTTGTCTTATTTTTAATCAGAGAATCGTCAGTTGTTCTATATCCCATTCTTAACGAAACACTATGTATAGTATAAATGGTCCCTACGTAATGATACGAAGACCGTTGTCCTTTGTTGACTGGGCACAAGAATGAACTACTAAACAGCGTTGGGTTTTTAGTAGCAACAGCTTGTACTGAAATTCAGATCGTGATTGTACCAGAACGTACTAGATTTGGCGATAAATTTCAAATGAGAACACAAACTCATTTTAAACCAAAAAATAAATAAAATGGGTATAATAAAAATATATTCTTACGTTGGTAAATAAAAAATTTAAAAAGAAACCAAAATAAACTTTATTTTAAACAAAAAAATATAAATTAAAATACGTAAAACAAAAATATATTTTTATATGGTTAAATAATAAAATTTAAAAATAAAAACAAACACTTATTTTTTATAGAAAAACAAATAAAATAAGGGTAAAAATTAAAAAATATTTGTTATGTCAATAGATTTACAATAATTAATCTATAATATACTGTAAGTGTAGTATTCTTTTTAATAAATAATTTACCGTAATTAACAATGTTTAAATTTATTTACTAGAATATGAAAGTGTAGTCGATATTTATCAGGTTTTTAAATTTCCCGCTGGGTTATTTGTTTGATATCGATGATAGCGACACATAGTGGGCCAGATGTTAACTGCGTTCGAGCTGGTGGTTGTTAAGCATATGCTTAGGAGCGTATCTTATATTTATGTCCCTTATATGAAGACTCATACTCCCTTATCTCTTACCCCTTATTTTCAAAGTATGGGAGCACTCATTTCTCTCAAGATTCTCATCAGAAATGTCGTACGTCAATGTGGAAACGCTGTTTTAAAGGCCTCGAGGATTAAAATTCTTACGAGAATTTGTATTCCCTCTAAATAAACCGAGAGAAACAATCTGTGAGTTCACACTGGCCCCAAGGGCCCTAAAAATACTGTTTTACGTTGACATATTATGACATTTCTCTTGAGAGGAATGACTTTTCTCGAGTTTGAAAATAGCCTCCCTGGTATAAAGTATCGCATTGGGAGTATCAGAAGTATCTACTGTCTAGCATAGAAATTGGAAATCATAGAATACATTATTCTAGAAGATCCAGCGAAATATTTAAAATGTACTAGATTTAGATACTTTTGTCTTTTGTGGTACTAGCATTTATGAATGGTTGAAATGTACTGAATCTAGTACAATTGTACTAATAAACCCAACGCTGCTACTAAATAAATATACCGACGTGCCGAATCTAATGCAAAAGTTTTATTTTTATACCTGTTTCATCGAAAATATTTGTCAAGGTCAAGAACTCGTTTAGTTATTATCGCGTAGTAGCTAGGGGTGATGAATTTGTTAGGTATTTTATAACAGTTACCGTTTAGAACTAATAAAATTATTACGCCATCTGTTGAACAAAAGAACTATTAAATATGGAATATTGCTCCATCTGCTGAACAAAACGATTCTTAATTTATGACACATAAATGACATCTATCAAAATTAGTTCATGTTACGAATATTGGGGGTGGTACTGTGGTCTTAAATGTAGAAATAATTCTGCATACTCTGGCTTGAATGAATGACTGAAAAGATATATTCTAATTAAAAAGTACTTTCTGATTTTTGTATACATTACAGAAGTCAGCTTATTACTTTACTTCTAAATTATATTTTTGTAGATTTAGTGGGTTTATTTTAGTTAAATTAAACCATACAGTTTTTGCAGTAATACTTTATTAAAAAACTTCATAATTTAAATACTGATGATATTAAATCCTTAGGCAATTCTTATTGTTTAGCTTTTCCCCCCTACTACATACTTTTATCTTGCTTTAGATTATTTTCTAAGCAAATCACATTTCATTTCATTTTTTATCAATCAGAATAATGATAAAAGGATTCTATAATAAGCAGCTTATTATAAGCTAAAAGGTGCGAGTATTAGATTAATTAATAACTGAATTATCATGATAGGGTTAACAGTAATCTTTGAAATATCAGACTACATTTTATTTTACATTGTACATTTTCTTCTTCGTTTTTGGGTTATTTTATCAGAAACAATAATATTAAAAGTTTGTTATTAGAAATTTTTTGATAGTAGATTTTTTATTTTTGTTAGAAAACTATCTACGAGGTATGCCTTCATTTATTTTTGCAATATATTCGAGATTTGCAAATATTATTCATCGAGTACAACGAAATTCAAGAAAATCCCATTACTAGATATTACTATACATGTAAGACTGGTTCAAGAACTATTGGTCCCTCATCTAACTGCAAAAATGGCATTTGTTTTTGCTTGCTGTTTGTAGTTGGGTAGAGGAGCGTGAGGAGGTGAACAACATGTTCTATGCCCGGTGGTGAGAGTAACTTGTCAAATTCAAAACAGGTCTCTTATTGATGGGTTTTTCGTTTTTTGCTGACAATGAAATATTTTGCTTCTAAACATCTATAACAATAAAATCGTTTTGCAAGCATTTTTGTTGTCGGTTTTTGCTAATATTTAAAGACCGATGGATAGGTCCAAATGGTCCTTGCCTTTGGTCTGCAAGATTGCTAGATCTAACTTCTGTAGAGTTTTTTATGGGGTCATATTAAAAATATTGTATACTCTATCCAATTAAATATAAGTTAAGAATTAAAGCAAAAAGTTCGGAATGCGTTTAACGAGTTAGATGGTGAAATTATTCGTATAGCATCATGTTGAAAAAAGATTGTTAAAAAGTCTGGAAGCTAACGAGAGTTATTTTAAACACTCGCTAAAATGATTTTCTTTTAATAAAAATTGTTTACAGAATTTCATTCTGAATCTAAAACTTGAAAAAAAATAGGATATTTTATTTAAAATAAAAAAGATTTTTATATTTAATATATTTTATTTTGGGAGCTTCAAACTTTAAAAATATTTTCAAAAGTACATGCGATACTACTTGTGCATATTTGGACCTCAATGAACGTAAATGTATTATATTATTATATTCAGCAGAAGGATTTCCTACACCCAATTTAAAATATATTTTTATAATTAAATAAAAGGACTGTATTCGAAGTATTAATATTTGGTTTAACAAAAGTATTAGGGAAACAAAAATAAGAGTTTTTACATAGTGGCAGTACAGTATAAATTAAATAGCTTACAACTATGTAGTTGATTAAATTAAAATAAATGTTAGACAAATCTTTCACACATGTCAGTTCTTTTATTTACAGAGTAATATGTGTAAGTGGAGTTATAATCTTTGCAGTCTATTTTATAATTTGCTTTCTTGAGTTTGATTTATGAGCATTTTTTACATTATATCTAGGTCACATTTTTGACAGATGTTTGGAAAGTCCATTTACATATAACAATTTAATAATGTTTAAAAAAGGTGCCGAAAGAAATGTCTGATAACATTTTATGCCTTTTACTATTTAAGTACCAAAAGCTTGAATATTTAGGTAATTTTAATGATTTTGATTAGAAATTCATCCATTTTTTGTTTAAAAAAATCAGTGATAAAGTTGTTAGTTTTTTTGTAAGTAGAATACCAAAAAAGCAATGTTCACCAATTTATAAAATACAAGGTGCAGAAAAAATGATACCTGAGTCCAAAAGTGGATAATTTCGGAAATACAGAATTTTAAAAGTTCAATTTGGTTTTAGTTTTTCGTAAATATTTTTTTAATAATTGGTATATTTTCAAAATATTTGGCTAGGGGGGGTTTGTGGATTGAAAAATTTAAAGCTGCTCTCATTGTTATTGTAAAATTTAAAGGGCGCCATTTTTATAAATCCATATATCTCAAAAAAGGCTGTTTAAATCTCCTCTTACCACTTATACCTTTTTTAGGTAAAAGACGTTGGAGAATAAGAAATTTTATTTAAAATTTAAATACAGAGTGGCTTAAAAACTTATTTCGTTTTTAATGTGTGTAAGGTACCAAAGGTACATTTTACAATAAAAATGAGAGTAGCTTTTAATTTTTGTATACAACACTGTACAGTTTTGTAGTTTTTTTTTAAATATAGGTCAGAAAAACAACATATGAATAGTAGTATCTTTATTTTGTAATTTTGCTATATCTTAATTATTAATAATAAAATTAAATAAGGAAAACAAAAATAGATAAGAGGTGCCTATATAACATAATAAGTGAAAAGACAAAGTACATCTTGATATATACATTAAAACAGAAACAAAAAACACCAAGTACTGAATATGTTAATCTACATCAGAAGATTCGTTGTGTTTTTAGCTGCCACCTCATTATTTATTGGAGATCATATCAATTCTATGGGATTTAACTCGCAGTGATATGAGGCAGCCACTACACAACTTTATTGGTTTCTTTAGCCAATTTATCGACAACATACAAATTTTGGTTTTTGGTTTATTGGCCAATGCCTATTTGTACATATTTATTATTTAATTGCCAACTTAAATTCAAATCGTTCCTCTTAGTTTAAAAACAGAGTATAATCGCCTTTCGACATTTAATAAAGAGTTATTCGACTTATTAGCACAATTCTTAAGTAAATATCACACAGGGATTTAAAACAAAAGAAAACGATTATTGAAACCCTAGGCAAGGTAAACTTTTAATTTTTCCGAGGCAGAAGGACAAAAATATAATGCCAATTCTACACAAAAAAATAAATATAGAAAAAAGTTGTTTATAGCATTTAAATGAATACTTTAGAAAATATCAGCATGCTAAGCCGGGATAGGTCACTAGTAATATAATTATTAATAAATCTCGCATAAATCTAATTTTTTCTCTAACAAATCATTTGTTACAATTAGATATTAACACGTATAAAGCATTTGCAAACTATCGGATTTCTTTCGTAATAAATACAGAATTTTTTATAAAAATCACCTACCCTTGTATTTCCAACGTCGAATGTTCACAGCAGCAATGTATTCATTGCCTAATAAATCGCTTATTGAAAAACAGGGCAGACAGAAATTGTTCAGTGCTGTTGAGACGAGGGTATGGCTCTAATGAAAAATTGCCAACGAAATTTAATGTCCGGTTTTTACCATTACCGAACGTAATTTCATGTTAAATAGGGTTTCTGCTGAAAGGTTTATGGGTCAATTTTTGTTATTACTCTTTACTCTTTTATTTGATTTCGAAATGAGGTTTTATTCAACTTTTGTTCGTAAAAATATCATTTTCATTTTAGAATTACTGGTTTTGCTAGTTCTTTTGTTTTAATTGAATTACTAGCTGATGCAAGAGTTTAACTAAAACGTTATTTTTAGTTGTTTTAATAAACGATGTTTGATTTCAACTTACTACATTTAATTTATAAAAAAATTGACTTTTATTTGGATTGAAATCATTTTCGATGAATTAAAAATGTTCTTTGAAAGACTACGCCCACTTTGACCAATATATTAATGGTGAAGGATCAATATGTCCTATCTACCTTTTTATTCAAATTGCGATGTTGTTACCAGGTGATTAAGAATAAATAAATCTATCATAATTAGTCAATACTTTTGTGGCAAATTGACAACGTCGCTTTATACAATCTAATTTAAATTTGTACTATCGTCCGCGACAGCAAATCTGCAAGCAAATTAGCCTATGTGTGTGTTTAGTGTTTAACCCGCCATAGCACGTATTTGTTTATGAAAACGGTAAATAGTTATTACATAATGTAAACAATATGCCTGCAATTATTTCCAAATAAGCTGTACATTTACTATTGAAAGCCTACAAAAATTTTTATTAGCAGATAGGACATTTCGTTTCGCCAGAAATTATTTTTGCTAATAATTAACTGATAAGTACACATTGCTTTTTGTGTATGTATAATTTAATAAGGATTTTTTGTAATCTAAAATGTATCTATATAATGGTTAGATGTTTTATTGTAAATAAATAAATATTTACTCTATTTATTGTATAATAGCTTAAATCGTTATTTATTTTTATAATGAGAGTCACGGTAGGTATTTTGATTACTAACTTATTATTTACAGGGTGGTGATTAAAACCATGTTTCCAGTCGGGAGAGGACACAAACTTTGTGAGTTAGCTAGATAGTCAGTAATATCAACAAGTGAGCAGTCATCGCCAAAGTCTACGATGAGTAAGGACTCATATTCTTCAAGAAAATTCTTGTATTTTTATTGTGTCCTATTTTTTAGGCAACAGATAATTTTAACAATGCTGAAACCGTCACTTTAATAACTGTTGCAGGAGAATCTGTTACTAGTCAGAATGTACCAATAATTCTTCCTCCGAATACAGTAGGACAATATATTCTTCAAAACAAAGTTACAAGGCGTTAAACTAATATTCAGAAAAACGTTTTTTTTTTTGCAAAAAGTTTGCTGTTTTTGCAGGGGCGGCTCAAGCACAGCCCTAGTCACACTACTGATTTTTATATGCGTTTTTTGTACAATACCTCCTGACTTACGCTTAGTTTTGTTGATATATTAAGTCCAGTACGGACGAATTGCTATAGAAATTCAGTTAGAAAATTGTAAATAACTCGTTAACTAAGAAACATACAAAGTTCATTTTGCTATAAAAAAAATTTAAAAATTCATAATTCTTTTTGATTTTAAGATCGATAAAGCAAGTTTCTTTATGTAAAAAAATACGGGGGGGTTAAAAGGTATCCAACCCCCCAACTTTTTTTAAAGTATTCTCTTTAATTTTTTTTCTTCATAGAATATTGGGCCTTTAAATCTACAGCACTGGCAAAAAATTCAAAGAAAAAATCGCAACAGCAAACTTTTTACAAAAAAAAACGTTTTTCTGAATGTTAGTTTAACGCCCTGTAACTTTGTTAGGAGCCAGTTTTTAATATTGGTAAATATAGCCAATTCCACTTGTTTTTTGGTAATCTATCTGAGGAAGAATTTATGACATACCTTTTTACTATTACCAGAGAAGCTAGGAAAAACCCAGCTCCATATGAAGCAGTAAACTGCGAGTATAGTTTCTTTAAAAACTATTCAACGCCTCTGAGATATTTATCGATACGACCAGGTAGAGTATCAAAAGATCCCGCAGTTATGGATATCAGGGTTATTGATTATGATCAAGGTTCAGCTGGATCATTCAGATTTTGAATTATCTGATTTACCCATAAGATTTAAAAGTTTCCTACGATTGAAAACTATCCTAATTTGTCCACGCAAAGGTGTAAAATTCCAAAATCAAGTGGCAACACCTCCAGGAATTTAAATATGTCATTCCAGGTGATTGCCATAATTTTTATGACAATTTACCATATATAATTTTGAGCAAAACTTTTGCAATGATGAATTCTTTATTCTTTTTTTACCTGCAAAATGTTGAATTTTTTGTTTTAAACATAAGTAGACAATCATTAATTACTTAATGTAATAAAAATTAAGCAAAGTAAAAATGTCCTGTGTTGAAATTTCATAATTTGTAACTATTTAGAATATCAGATAGTATTATTTTGAATTGCAATAGGTCCTGTGTGATACATTAATTTATTTTAATTTGTCCTATCTTTCAAAAGTATTATTTAGAATAATTTTTGATTTAAACTGTTATTTTTAATAAAAACAAATTAAAAAAATATTATTGACGTGTTTTTTTTTTCTAACTTTCTCTTTTGATACTTTATCA
Source organism: Psylliodes chrysocephalus (assembly GCA_927349885.1). Classification (NCBI taxonomy): domain Eukaryota; kingdom Metazoa; phylum Arthropoda; class Insecta; order Coleoptera; family Chrysomelidae; genus Psylliodes; species Psylliodes chrysocephalus. Next base: position 86,768,560 of record OV651815.1, on the reverse strand, counting down.
AAGAGACAGTTTTTTCTTCCTCCTGAAAAGTATCAATTTTTTAGATAGGACATTGATCGATCCTTCACCATCGATATACTGCATTGCAAAAGGAATAATATAATTTGTGTAAATCTTGGATAAGATCTTCAGTATTAATAAGGAATCTATTAATAGTATGATTAGTTTTGAAGACTACGTTGATATTATTTTTATTAAAGATATTGCGTTTTATAAGAAATTGAACCAAAGAAATGTATTGAACATGAGAATTTTATATTATCATTTTCTTATGTCATTGTAGAGAAATAAAGTTTGAGTTTAGAGAAAAGTATGAAATAAATTTTATTAATAGTATCTAGTGAACAATTATTTTTTGAATTTATTATCTTTTGTTAACCAATCATTTGAGAGATAAACGGAAAATTTTGTAAAACGTTTTTAACTGACCTATATTTTGAGGATACCACCTGTCTATTTTTTTCTACTACTTTATGCTCATCATCAATGTTTTTTGTGTGTAACAGCAAAAATATCCTTTTCCACAATTTTTAGCAGCAGCCCTCATATCAGTATATATTATATTAACAAAAAGAATTGTGTCAGAACGTCCAATTTGTACTAGCTGTTCGTTTAGTTCTGATTCGCCCTTATAGAATGTGCAAGTTTTTTGATCGTAATCGAATGCTCACGCCTCAAAAACGAATTTCCTATAATAGACCAGGAAAATTTTATAAAATGTACATTGTGAATGAATGACAGCTCTCTTTTCATAGAACGCAAATCTAACAATCCCAAAAAAAATCGTATTATTTTCTAAAATATACTTTCAAAGTATATTCTAGGCAAGATCTAAGAACATTCTAAAAAGGACATACCAGAATTATATAAATAGAATATTGATCTTATCGGGCACGGTGGTGTAGCGGTCTATCGCGCTTATATTCAATTTATAGGCAAGTTTATGAGTCTGAGACTGCTGGTTTCGAATCCTAGACCAGACCATGTGGATTTTTAATTAAATTGCATGGTTCGGTTTAGGATTTGATGTGTGGCGTATTAATAGAAATTCAATTTCTGTTGATATGACATGCAGATTAAAAAAATTCGCCATACATTACCGTCTCGATGATGGTGGGTGAGGTTTTCCGGGTTTTCCTCACCTGTAAGTCAAATGGCACCATCAATCATCTTTAAGTCGCCCCGGAGCGCCACGGCAAATAATAATAATAGCCGTCCCTTTCCCCGGACAAGCTCAGCTTTTGGGGTTAAAATTCACTCGTAAGGGGGTGAATTAGGGAGAGTATTATTATTATTATTATTATTATTATCTTATGTCAGGTCACTGCCATGGGAGAGATTGCAAATATGCTTGCTTTCTGGAAGAGGATTTTTTTTAATGACTGAATTTTTGTAGTAAGCTAAAGGGTTAAGTGAGTCAGTGGTAATAAAAAGTTAAATTTGGAAAGTCAATTCTTCTTTTGTTAGGACACTTACTTTCTTGGTTATATTTAATTAAAAAATTATTTTTTTGTAACGTTATTTTAAAAAAAGCTAAATATCTTTATGATATAAGAATATATTTAATTTTTTTAAAATTTGAACCAACGGCCATGTTTTTCAAGATACATTGCATTGTTTGGGGTTTTTATAATTGTTGTTCCTAAACATGAAAACTATCGATTCCCGTTTAAAAAAATGTCCTCTTTTAAATTTCATTAAAAAAATAAGATTTACCTGGTCTATAAGTAGGTAGCACTAAAGAAAAGGGATGGCCAGAGGAATAATAAGAACGTTTGTATATATAATGAATAATCGATAGAAGAGAAGACCAACCGAGTAAGACCGGGCACAGCGTTACTCCAGATATCGACTGTGCCAGTGATTGTAGTCCCTGGCACCTGAACTAGCCCAGGATTAGGAACAAGTTCACACCTAATCCGGCCGGTCATTACCGTTAGGCACTTTAAGGACCTTTTCCTTAGTTCTGAAACATTGGCGTATCACAAATATACCACTATGTAAAAAAAGAGGTAACATTTTTGACGGACCTTTTTTGTAAGTTTTGGCTAAATGAATTTCGTTCATAAAAAATTTGATATATATTAGTTGCATCAAGCTTTTTTGCCAATCCGATATATAAAATATATTGTTTTTATGTCACTAAATGAAATTACTTTTATTTTAGTAATAGATACATAGGTACCTCAACTGATTCTAATCCATTTTCGCTTAAGCAATTTTTGTCTCTTGAATATTTCATATACAGGGTGTTTTCAAAGTTGAGTCATTTATTTTAACAGCTTGTAGAACTCGTCAAAAGAAGTCGATATACCAAAAATCACCTAAATAAAAGTTGCATATTAAAAGAAATAAAAAGGAATTTCAAAATTTTAAAACAAATTCAAATTATTTATCCGCATGTTTTAATATTCCTGACATCCTGACCACTGCTAAGTAAAAACTTATCGTTGTTTGTTTACTACGACAATTTTACTTATCTAGATATGGCTATTTTATTATTTTTACGGTTTTGAGAACGATTTTCGGTTAGTTTTTGGTGTCAAGCGTTTAGTCGTATCACTTTAATTTTTTTGATATTTTGTACGGAAAAATGGCACTTGTTTATGGAAACAATAAACTAGTGGACATAATACTAACATACGGAGAGTGCCAACAAAATGCAGCCGCAGCATGTCGCCTTTACGCGGAAAGGTTTCCATTAAGAAATCATCCGGCTCCACGAATGTTTGTAAATTTAGTTATTCTACTTCTTGAGACAGGATATTTGAAAGAACAACGAGGAGGTCACACTGGAAGACCTGCTCCACCTGAAATGGTACAAATTGAAGAAAATATTTTGGAAATGGTGGAAGATGATCCAACAATAAATACCAGAGCCATAGCAACTCAAGTCGATGTTTCCCACAGTAAAGTGTGGAAAACAATACGACAGGAACAATATTATCCTTATCATTATCAACGGGTACAAGCATTACAACCTGAAGATCATCCTAGAAGAGTTAAATTTTGCCAGTGGTTTTTACAACAGTTGAACAGAAATGAAGATTTTACGAAAATAATTTTAGCTACAGACGAATCCACATTTACACGAAATGGGATATTCAGTTATCACAACAATCATGTTTGGGCAGTAGAAAATCAGCATGCCGTAAGAAGATATAATTTCTAACATAGATTTTCATTAAATGTTTGGGCTGGTGTAGTAAATGGCATGCTTATTGGACCATACTTTTTTCCACCTCGGCTAACCGGTGACATTTATTTAGATTTTCTTCGACACCATCTGCCAGAATTATTAGAAAATGTTCCACTGAATGTTAGGCAGGATATGTGGTTTCTACATGACGAAGCTCCACCGCATTTCAGAAGAGGAGTTCGTGAATATTTGAATGAACAGTTTCCGAATAGATGGATAGAGAGGAATGGACCCCTTTCTTGGCCTGCACGCTCCCTGGACCTAAGGCCTTGTGAATTTTTTTCTGTGGGGTTATTTAAAACAGGTGGTGTTTTTAATTTAAAAAAACCTATAACTCCCTTATTATGCAACTTTTATTTAGGTGATTTTTGGTATATCGACTTCTTTTGACGAGTTCTACAAGCTATTAAAATAAATGACTCAACTTTGAAAACACCCTGTATATGGTAATATAATTTTGTTGGAAGGAAAAAGAAAAGATGGAAAAAATATTATATAGTAAAAAAATAAAAAAATAAAATGAAAATAAATTATATATATTTCGTTTATACAAGAAGGGGGACAGGTCCGAAATATATTAGCTTTGAACAGTACTTATTTTCTGGGAGCATTTTTTTTGCAACTTTCTTTATAATGGGATAAAATTGCAACATTTTCTTGTCTATTTTTAGTGTTCTTTCCATTTTTGGTAAAATTTATATCTTTGTTTTCCAATATTTTATCTATTTCTATTATTGTTAGTCCATTACAGACGGAACTTATTTTGATTTTTCTTTGTAATCAAACAACTTTGGTTTTTTCACAATCTCTGTTTATTTGGTCACAATGAGGTCCTTCTCTGTAAAATACTGAGGAACTCTTCTACGTTTTCCAGGGAAATTTCAGGGGTCATAATGTAAATTACACTATGTACAATAGGCGAGCATTAGATCAAGTTATGTTCTTATCTCACCACCCCCTTCTTAATATAATGAGAACGCATAACTCGACTTGCAACACATTTTTAAAAAAATACGACGTTACTAAGATTTTAAATTGTTTTCTATGGAAAATCATGTTAGTAAAATATTTTGAATAATATTGTCTAGCAAAGAACAATAAATTGAATTATATAAATCATGTTAATAGGTTTTTGTTTTTTTTTTTTTAATTTTAATTTTCGGCAACATATCCTAGGTTACCTAGCACGCCTTTAACGGTGAGTGTATGTACTATAAACGTATTAGCCGCGAAAATTTAAATGCTATATCGTTTTATACGTATTATGTTATTTTGTACATATTTCCCGATGTTCTTATCCCTCCACCCCCTAATTAATATAATGAGAAGGCATAATTCGACTTTCAACACATACTTTTAATAAAACGTAGAATTACTAGGATTTTAAATTATTTTCTATAAAAAAATCATGTTAGTAAAATATTTTGAATAATATTGTTTAGCAAAGAATGTAACGGTTGAAACCGTTTTCGTTATTTAGACCCAAACATTGTAACGGTTGAAACCGTTTTCGTTATTTTAACGCAAACATCTCTACCCTAATGTCATTTGTCGTTTATGCCTTGTGTGAAAAGTTGATAATTCATTTCGATTTATATCTGTCAACGAGGAAGTTGATTTGAATTTTTAATTATCTTTTATCTTACACATCCGATGTACTAATTGTCTATTAATATTCTTAATGACCGTCTGATTTTATAAGGTAAGCTTTTATACCGATATATTGTTGAAAATATATATTTTGTACAAGAATTTCTAATTAAAATGTCAAATTTGAAACATAACCTCAACAACATGAAAAACACAAGAATCACATGTTTTATATAATTTTATCTATTATTTTGTTAGAAAAGAGAAAATATGCTTTACCATATTTAAATATGTTAAATAAGATTTTTCCTTTTCATATTCATTTTAGTCTCTGCGAAACTATTCACTTAATAGTAAATTGTTCATTTAATAGAAAAAAGCATTTTATCTGTTTCCTATGTAAACTTCCTAGTTCCTTTCTTGATATTTTTACCTTTTTTCTTGTAGCCTGGCTGTATCTAGACGGTTCTGTAGGAGTTATATCTAAAGAGATTGTTTAGATGTTTAGAAGTTTAGAAGAAAGTTCAAGCTGCATATTTAGATGTTTAGAAGTATAGAAACTTAGAAGTTTAGTTCCAGCTACAGAAGTTTATTACAAGTATATCAAGAAGTTTAGTTCGAGTCATCTAAAGAAGTTTATGAGATTTAAGTTTACCTATGAAGATTTATACTTAAGAGTTAGTGATATCCGAAGTGCATCATACGAATCCCCTTAAAGAAGGCCTCTACAAGTCACTCCTTAAATACTACCTCTTATTTAACAGATAAGTCTTAAATAAATCATTTAAATTTGAATAAGTAAGTCTCTGTGAATTAGAATTTGTCGCTACCTTATCTGAAACCTTATTTAATTATAATGGTTAGTGATTTTCTATATTTTTATCATTAATCGATAGTCAAGTTTAGTAAGTTTTAAATATAGTGGTGCTCAACATTCTTTTTCAAAGTAATACGAGTTATTTAATAACCTAACCCACTCCCCAAAATCATAAGAGCTTAAAACACTATAAAAAATAGATAAAATAACAAGATCATGTTGCAAGAACAATAAATCAAGTTAATAGGTTTTTGTTTAATTTGATGTAGTAAGTCAACTTCTTTCTTTATTTTAAATTAAATTCAAAGCACAATGTATAACTTTGTGTTGCTGTATTTTGAAAAATTAAGAAAAAATGATTAAAATTGTAAAATATGCTAGTAACTCGACTTGTTCATTTATTTCACTTTAGAGAAGTCTAATTACTAAAAAGTGCACTGCTTGTTTCTCAGTAATAAAAAGTCGAAATACAATTTTGAAAATAGATACAGTTTGATTTTCTTGCCGCGTTTTCAAATATGCATACAAAGCAAAAATCTAGTGAATCGAGTTACCAAATTTTCTATTGCACGGCAGAGTAAATCGCTATCGATACTTTAATTTAAATACCAACTTATATATTTTATTACAGCAGCTTTTATTTGAATGTTTCTAGAATTCTTTAATATTTAATATTATACATTTTGTTTTAGTCAAAAAGCTCTCGTATATTTCGCGACATCAATGCATATTACCTAAATATATCATCGTTGAAACACGTAAAAATGTTCGGATGTCATCAGATTTATGTGCAAGTCCAACTTTTTTCGTTATCAACCGATTGTATAATGCGTCAATCATGCTCGGAACAAAGGGTCTTGGAACGGGGGCGACAAAAAGCCGGTGCACGGGCGACTACCGGCCGTATACCGGCAAAAACTACATATCAGCGACCGAGAACTGTCCGAAACGACCATTGCGACATAAATTTTCTCATTTTACAAAACCAAACTAGCTCTCCTTGCTAGACAAGGCGGTTACAGAAGAATAACGACATACTCTGAATTTTGGAATGGAAATCACCAAAAAACATTTTGATCTTATTTTTGATTTACATTGATACGTATCGGTGGCAAACCGTTTATAGTACGTAACTTCTTTTATAACTTCTGGGAAAACATTTTAATTAGTAAAGTGGCCACAAGAAAAACCTAAAAATGTATGAGATAATCTTACGACGACCATGAAGTGATCTGGAATTAATGAAATAGATAAACAATATTTTTATATGACTAATAACATAACGAGACCTATCCCTTCAAACTAAAAATACAAATACTGGCTAATACTAAATGTATTCTCCTTCGTCTCCCTTTTTATTAATTTTTATCAAAAAATTTCCATTTCAACTTCACTATAGGTACATATGCAAAGTTTTTTGTTACTTTTTTGAACAACTATCAAGGCACTTACGAAATCTGATGGCCCATCATTAACCGGTGTTATAGTGCCTTTTTTAACCATATCATCTAGTTCTGCTTTAATAAACAGCCTCCAAGAATTTTTTTAAACATGATATTGCAAATGGTACTACCACAGCTCTTAAATATATATACAAAATTTCCAGCTATTGTTTCAATTCTTCATCGTCATTAAAAACTTCTTTATACTCTTCGTAGTATCTTCATCTTTATTTGATGGATTTACAGAAACTATGGTATTTTCTGGTGTATCTTTTAATGGTTGTAAAAAATTATCCGAAGACTAATACATTACTGATGATCTAGTAATAATTCTTTAATATCACTGTAAATATAGATCTTGACTTCAGCTTCGTTTTGGACATAATGTACTTTACATTTTATGTAACCTAACGATAAATCGTTAGCTGATTTGAGTAGACATTTTGATTTTATTCATCCAGCAACACATACTTCTCCACCTGTATCTGATGCAGCGCAATATTTTGAAAAAGTGAGTATTTCTATTGTTTATTTAAACACAAATTTGTCATTTTAGTAGTAACCTTGAAAGAGCAAAATATAGCTTGGACATCTTCATTATCCTTTATCTTCTGAACACAGAGACAATATTCTTTAAAATAGTCTACTTTACGACACTTACTGCAAATATTGTTTTTAGCAGGACAATATCGTAAGGTTTTTATGCCAGGGTTGATTACATTTTTGACATTTTCTAACAATGTATTATGTTTTTGTAACCCTTACTGAGCGGAGTCTGATAGAGATTATTTAATTTAGATGTACGGTGTGTTCAAAAACTTAAAATAGCCCATATTAAAGTTTGATACTGACAATTAACTTTCTGTCAAAATCGCTTTAAAATAAAAATTTGAACAATTTTTTCAAAAAATACCTAATTTGACAGATATCTAATGCGGTACCTAACCAACTTTAATATGGGTTATTTTAAGTTATTATAAAAACGTGGTAAGACCTTAAGTCTTACAACTTTTTTTTTCCAATCCTAAAGGTAAAAAAATTCACATATGGATCCAACTTTATGGAACACACTGTATATATTTTTTGTTTTATATAAATGGTGAGGTTACTATGCCAAAGGTAAACCGTTCGTCGGTAAGCATATTAGGGAAAGGTAAGGAGTGCATAACCCAGGGGCGCCATCGCTGTTTTATTTAAAAAAAAGCAATATGGAGTTTGTAAAATCACGGAAAACCTAACTTAAACTGACTACAACCGGGGGCTCTGGGTGCGCAAGCACCCATAGCAGTTTTAAACTGGTTGCGGAGCACCTATAGCACAACGTGGACAAAAAGTGCCAATAAGTGAAATAAAGAAGCTGTAATGGCCCAAGTTGGTATAGCAACAGGGTGCCTCGATAAAATATCGTTCGGAGCTGTATTTTTTGTGATGAAAAAGTCGCCGTGACTTGTCATATACAGCACGTTGAACTTGGACTTAAGGGTTTATTATTCTTATGACGTCAAAAAAGAACAACTGATAACAGTCTACAATTATCAAGACAAGAGCTCTGTACATATGCTATTGAGCAAATGCTTGAGGGGAGACGGAACAACATTTGAAAGTTGCTCCCGATCAAGCACAGTTAGAAAAAAACGTTCATTTAGAGTCAGAAAAGTTCTCTAGTAGTACTGGTGAGAAACCAGGTCATCTACCATTATTGTTATTAGATGACATTCTTTGGTCGCCGTAAAGTAGTAAGGCTTAGTTTATTTCATTGTAGAGTCGGCATAAAAATGGCATATCAGTGATAATGGGTTACTCAATTACTGAGAGGGTGCAAATAATTTCACTTTTTCTGCGAACAATGAATGTGCTGATAGAACTGCTCAACTGTTTAACAATCAAAATCGAAAGAATATTTTGAAGTTAGTCCAAAAATATAGGGAAACGGGGTCAGTAGCTAACAAATAAGGTTAAATGGAAAATGCTGTACTAAATGAAGCTACAGAGGTGGCGATTTAAATGCATGTTGTTCAAGAACCCACATTGAGTACAAGACAGTTGGCGATAACATCTGGTATTAAGAAAAGTAGCATTCAGAAGATAAAAACACAAGTTTCATTCCTACAAAATACATCTGGTAAGAACTTAACGAAGATGATTTTGATAGCATTACTAGAATTGATTGAGAATGACGATCAGTACATAGCAAACAACTTAATATGCTAGCAAGACGGTGCGCCACTCTTCGTCAGTATTTGGATTAAACGTTTCCAGGTCAATGGAAAGAAGAGGAAGTATTGAGTAGCCCTCACGGTCTCTGAATCTAAGACCGTTAGATTTTTTCATGGGACCACTTGAAAACTAAAATTTATGCCACCCAGCCAACATCAGTGGAAAATTTGCGACAACGGATAATTGATGAATGTCATCAAATCACCCCACAGATGCTTTAAAATGTCCCAGAGCGTTTTGAACAAAACCTCTATTATTGAATGGAGACCCCGGGATCAGCATTTCCAGCATCTACTCGAGTAACTGGTAAGTTTTTACAGAAAAAAAAATCGTTAAAAGATGACTAGGAAGACAGTAGCGTTTTAAAACTAGGGGGTTATAATCTATGTAAAAATACCTTCAAAATACGCTATTATTCGACATTTTTTAGTTTAAGAAAAAGGAAGAAGTCACAGGGACTAAGGCCAGGGGAATAAGGGGGATAAGAAACCACAGGAATACGTTTTGAGGTCAAAAATTCTGTTATGGAGAGGGCAGTGTGACATGGGGCGTTCTCATGATGGAGCATCCATTTCTCTGCAATGTCTGGTCTCGCACCCTTTTTCTGAGCCTTTCAAGGACGGCTTTATGTAGTATACAGTCCCTACGTCTCCATCGGTGTGTAGCTGCCCAAGGGAACTACTTTAAAGGGAATAACATGGAAGTTTGAAAGAAATAAAAACTTTGTAAAGTAAAAAATCAGTCTCATTACTTTTCTGCCACAACGTATATATTATTTACAAAAAATATATTGACCAAATTATAAAATGGAAATAGTTCTGGCAATGCTATGAAAGATAAACTTTTATAACCAAGATATCAGATATAAAATAATTACATTCAAAATAGAAGCTAAATGAAGTGCATCTTACTTATTGCATACAGTGAGTTTTAGAAATTAATATTTAAGTTAATTACTAAAATAGCAGAAATTCTAACAGGCTTTATTTCAATTGTTTAAATTAGTAATGCGATATTCAACTATAAGTAACATAAAATAGTGTAACAATTATAAAAGTGTAGATAAAAAATATAAATTTCTGGCCTATTCTGTTCCAGCGTCGGAAGTTGACTATGTTGAGCAGTATATGTTTAAGAAAATTTAATACCTAAGTCTATCGAACTACGTCTACTAATGCATTCTTCATAATTTATGCTCTAATTAGATCCAACTATTTAGTAAAATCCGGTTAATTGAAATTAATATTCCTCAAAAAAATTATATGTAGTTTTCCCCAAAAGAAAACTTTACTATAATAGGTACGAATCCTCAAGTACCAAGCTTCAAGTAAGTACCCTACAAATAATTTAAACTATTAAAAAAAAATACCTTTACGAGAAGAGTGAACCAAAAATAAATTTGCCAATAACCACAATTGGCAACACCTAAATTTATCCTTATTTGATGAAGAATTTCACAAATTGTAACGGTTAGAACCGTTATTTCGTTATTTCGACACAACCACCTCTTACTCAAATGTCATTTGTCGTCTTGTGAGATTTATTTTTGACTTGGCTAACAGCGATAATCAACTTGATTTTATTTTAATTTATCTTGGTAATCCGAAGTATTAGATGATTTCTAATATTCTTAAAATCCGTCTGATTTTATAAGCATGGCTATATCTAGACGGTTTTGGTTCAATTTGAAGACAGTTTTTTTATTCATCTCTAGACGTGATTTGGATTTATCTCTAGACGTTTTTTGGATTCATCTCAAGACGTTTTGGTTCAATCTCTAGACGGTTTCGATTTCATCTCTGAACGTTTCAGCTCTAGACAGTTTCGAGTTCAACTTTGAAAACCATATATCACAAGATCATTCACGTTGCAGAATTATGCAGAATTACGAATAAGTAGCCGAATCCCGTGGTGGAAGTTACCTGATGATATACCATGAAATGTCCTAGTTTTATATTCCGTATATTACCTAACTTACCAAAAGATAACTGCTTATTCAATAAATCATCTTAAATTTAAATTTAGTAAAACTTATGTGAATTAGAATTTGATAGCTACCTTATCTAAAGCATGGTTTAAGTATTATTTGTTAGTGGTTAGTGATTTTTTATATTTTTATCACTAATCTAGGGTCAAGTTTTTTCAAAGTTATTCGAGTTATTTAATAACCTAACCCACGCCCTATCAATTGAGCTCGAACACATTAAACAAGTAGATAGAATAACTAGATATCACGTTACAAAAATGGCGCCCAACGTGGGGCAAATAATGTAAAAAGCGTGCTCAAAAAATCATAATTTGAAGAATCTTGTCAAATCCAATAAATGATAGTTAACAATTTTTTTGGTAAATTCAACCATATACATTAGTCGATGTAACCTATATACCAGATTTAGAGAGAATGTAGGGCCGAATCAAAATTAAATAAGTTCTATCTTTCGGTTATTATTTGACAGGTCGTAATTCTGGCTGCCTACTTTTTGGGTACCTTTTTTGATATTAACGAAAAAAAAAAATAGAATGTATTTGTTGCATTTTGAAAATGCTCCATTGTTTTATCTCTGTTTACAATGTCCACTACATTATTGCTTTTACTTTCTTCCAATTGAGCTAACTTGATAATTTCATTAATTCCTGCAGTTTCTTGTAATTTACGATATTTCTTTGTTAATTCTGCATTTAGTTAAGCAGCAATCATAACATTGCTTGCATGGGTCACTTAATTGGAATATCTTTAATTTGTCTTTATAAAATGAATTAAATTATTTTCCTGCATATTTATAAATAAGAATTTTATTTTATAATAAAAAATGGCCAAAAAGAAATTGTTCCTTTCTTTGGATTCTTCCATAGAAATGCAAAAATATTTTATAGTAAAATTACCCAATTGCAGAAATACAAAGTACGATGTTTATGTTTACTCAACATTCATATCGTCGATCAAAAACTCAAATGATCTGTTGAAGAAATTTTAAAAATGATTTCCTATAAGACTATTTTTTAATTGTCACTTTTCTGGAAAACCATGTATATATTTTAAGTATGATATAATGTTCCTTTCATACTGTTACCTTTCACAGCTATTTTTGTATTACAGACCTGACGATGGCTTGTTAGTCGAAACTAGTTGCAGTTTTACTAAACAATTTTATTTCTAATTGCTTTGGAGTTTTCTTTATTCGTTTTAATATTTAATTGTCAATTAAATATCATCATTAGTTAGTAATAACTACAAAATATTTCTTCACTGTCTATGGCACAATTTTAATCTAAACCCCATAATACCGTAGTCGTCATTTCTAATTGAAGGGGTTGTTTATTTGATCCTCTCGGTATACATGCAAATATAATTGGCCCCCAGTCCCCATCAGCAGCCATGATGCTTCACTCAGGTTTCTATTAGCGTTTATTTGTTTCCTCCAAATGATTATACCTACACTGTTTCTACATATTAATTAGCTCCCAAAAACATCCATTCCCATCAGGAGAATGATGATAAATCTGGCAGGTATGTACTTAGCCGCATGCTAGTTGTACAAATTTTCTGCAAGGGACGGAAAAAATCTACAAAAAATTATATACAGTTTCTGTAGTTAGCTTTGATTTAAATTTGGACTAATCTATAGGGACAAAAATTGATTTTCTACTTTCAGAAATGAGGTTCACTTAGGCATGATATTAAATATTTGAATAAAAATAACGATAAGCATATTAAATGCCCTCTTAAAGCAAATGAAATAAAAATTAGTAGGCTGGGTAAAGCGTCATAATTTTTGATATTTCTTTTCACAAAGACAATAAAGTTGACGTTGATTTTACATTATAAAACAATTAATATTGTAAGAGGTACAATCTGATAGAAAATGGGAAATTTTACGAACAATGCATTTTACTTATGGGCTTGCAGACGAAAATGAATACGAAGCCAGGCGGATGTACCAAGAGCAGTATCCAAATCGCGTACTACCCGATCCAAGAACATTTTCTAGTATTCATAGACTGGATCTTTAAAAGTAGACCACAGGGCTAAAGGAGTCCATCAAACAATAAGAACAACGAAACTTAAAGAAGGAATTTTACATGATATTGAGGAGAACTCCGAAACTAGCACGAGGAAAATCGTGGCAATATTTAATGTTTCACATATACTTGTTTGGAAAATTCTCATCAAAAATTTATTGTCCCCATATTACATTCAAAGAGTCCATGCATTACTCACTAGAGATTTCTTGTTGCTCATTAATTTCTGTGAGTGCTTTCTTCAAATGCTGGAAAATCCGTTATTTGACAAGCACATTCTTTTTAACGATGAAGCTAATTTTTCTTGAAACTCTATAATAAATTTCCATATTAACCATTTATGGCGGGATGAAAACTCTTATGCAATTTTTGAAACGTAACCTTACCTGCTTACAACCGATAAAGATAAAGTTGCTGCCAAACCATAAGAAACACCCCAGGAATATTTGAAAATGTGTCTCAGTCTAGAAAAGAAGATGGTTGCATACTTGTGGGTTGAGGACACTTCCTACAATTACTGTAAATAATTTGGGTTCTTTATTTTGTCATTTCGCTTAAGATTTTAAGATTTTGACTTTATCGTTTTAATAAATCAATCGCGATTTTTAAAATAGAATTTAAAAAATCAAAGGCGTACCGTTTTTTTGTATCCAAACATTCAATATCATGCTTACGTGGACGTCACTGGTGGAAGTAGAAAATTAATTTTTGCTCCAAGACAGTGTTTCAACAAAATTTCAATAAAATGTCAACAAAATTTCAAAAAAATTCAACAAAATTTCAACAAAATTTCAACAAAATTTCAACAAAATTTCAACAAAATTTCAACAAAATTTCAACAAAATTTCAACAAAATTTCAACAAAATTTCAACAAAATTTCAACAAAATTTTAACAAAATTTCAACAAAATTTCAACCTAAAACGTCAAAAGCAGTTAACTTAAGAAAAAAATTTTTTCTCTTAATATATTTTCGCGAAAGCGGTGCATCGTACGAAAGTAAGTCTATGGATAAACTTTTCTCCTAAAATAAATGAAGATTTCAAAAATAGCTTTGGTTTTTAGAAAAAGCAGTAGTGTAACTTTTATTCTTCAAAAATATTAAGTTCAAACCACGTACAGACGTTACTGATAAAAATTAAAAAAATCTTGTTTGTCAAAAAAATCTCACTTCATGATTAAAAGGGGTGTACAAAATTTCATAAAAATAAGAAAAATAAGAAAATTATGATAAAATAGTAGTTTGTGCAACAAGAGTGGATATGATGGCCATACCGCAGGAAGACGAAATTTGAGCACGACGCTAGGCGGAGTGCTCTATTGTTTGAGGACGATGTAGACAATCCACTCGAGTTGTACAGAATATTTTTTCTACTAATAAAAAAATATTTTAGGTTATTAAGAAAAAATAACTAATTTTAAAATAATTTATGACTTTAAATAGTTTTTAAAATAAAATAAACGAAAAAAGAAATAAGTTCATTTCATTATTCCCCATCCGAGAATCGGACTCGAGTCTTCAGTGTGGAAGACAAGACTGCTAACCACAGAACCACCTATTCTTTTATTTTTGTTGCTTTAATACTCGTAATTAAATTGACTTCATATAGTTTTATTTAAATAAACAAATTATTTATAATTATAGACGAAATAAAAACAGAAATGCTATTATTTATCGATTCTAAACAAGAATAGTCCATTTTAATGTGTGTTTATTCTCAAGAACTAAAAAATATACTGATAATTAGCTTGACAGAATTGTCACTTATTTAAAATTTTAAAAATAATAGCAGTCGGTTGATCAAAATATGAACGGTGATTGGTAGATTTCATTTTTTTGCAGTGTTCTCACTATCTAGAATGGATATAAAATATATTCGTTTAGTTGAAGGCAATAGTATACTTTTTCGTTTTGTAATCTGTGCGTAGATAAGCTAATATCCTTGTGGGTGTAGAAAAAAAGAGAGGTTTCTTAAAATTGTAACATATGTTGACATGCATTTTTTTTCTTAAAATCACCCGGGGAATCACACCCTTAATTATCGGCACTTAATGAATTAATATAAATTGCGAGTGGCCATATAGCCTCTCATGTGCTTATCAGAATCGGTTTAGCAAAATTGTGTTTTAAAACAAATGTTCAGCCTTTGAATCAGAGCTGGGACGAATCCTCAAAAAATTGATTCGAATCACGAATCCGAATCACTCGATGTGATTCGAATCACGAATCCGAATCACTCGATGTGATTCGAATCACGGATCCTATGCCCGAATCCTTTTTGCAATAAAAAAGGATTCGAATCAAGTGATTCGAATCCATTTTTTCGGATCACGAATACAAATCACTGTCAGTGTCATACCATGGTATTATGTATGCTTCCGAATCATTATCAACTATGTGTCTATTACAGACCATAACTTGCATACAAATGGTTGATACAAGAAGATGTTGAAAAAAATAAACTTTTTGTTTCTATAAATATGAACCATAAATAAATTAGAATCTACAAAAAATATATTTTATTTTAATACAAAAAACAAAACAAAAATAATAAACAATGAAATAAAAATATCTTTTGGTTGGCCTTATATAGCACCAAAATTTCAAAGGCCGTTCCTTCAAAGTGCGTCGATTATACCTACAAACAAAAATAATCATTAGACTGTACCAGACGAAGGAAGACAAGTGTTAAATTTTCGGATTTTTTATGTCGGATATTTATTGCTAATTTTTAATGTCAAAGAAGGCAGCAGAGCACATAGGCATTTTTGAATTAAAGCCTGTACCATATTTATCGGCTATTTTAAAGCTATTTTTATGCTACTCGTTTTTTTGCAAAAATCAAGGTGCTCTGCTAGCTTCGAACGAAGCAAGCAAAGCACCTCTGTTCCAATAAGGTACCCTGTATTTTTTAAAAAACACTATTTTTTTCGGAAAGTTTTATGTTTTAAGAGCCTAAAAATATGTTAAACATGTTACATAAGTAAATGTTTCCAAAAAAAAAAAAAATAAACCGAGATGCTCTACTGACTTTCTTCCAAAAAAATGGCAATTTTTAGTAAAGTTTTAATATAGCCTAAAAATGCGGTGTGGTTGTTTTTAGAAACAAAGCTTAAAAAACCGAGGTGCTCTGCTGACTTTGTTTCAACAAAGCACCCTGTATTATTTAAAAATAGCAATTTTTAATAAAGTTTTACAATATTTCAAGACCCTAAAAGTAACCCAAAAATGCAGTGTGGTTATTTTTAGATAAAAGCTTTAAAAAACCGAGGTGTTCTGCTGGCTTCGTTCGATTTTTGCAAAAAAAACGGGGAGCAGACAATTTTTAATTAGGATATAAAAATAGCCTTAAAATAGCCTAAAAGTATGACGTAGGTTTCAACTCAAAATTGTCTAGGTGTTCTGCTGCCTTCTTTGAGATTAATTTGTAGATTGTTATGTATCTTCTAAATATTTAAAATGGGTCTTCAGTCTAAGTCTGTTTTAGTTTCAGGACAAGTTAAAGCGTGAATCGACCGTTCGCGCCGGGGTAGTTTGTTCTCTAAAAGGATCCGAGACTAATATTGGTGATTCGAATACGAATTCTTAAGGATTTTCTAGACGAATCCGGATCACGGGTCCTTTTTTCCTTAAGTATTCGAATACCGCTCGCGGATCCTCAAAAAGGATTCGAATCGCAGGATTCGAATCCTCCCTAGCTCTGCTTTGAATACAGTAAAAATATAATTACCTACATTTTTACTTCAAGGCATGAGTGTTTATTTTGAAAAACATATGTATGATCAATCTATATAACTATCTATATCTATATCTTTAACTCTGTATAATCCACTAGACCAGCCATACTCAACCTGCGGCCCGCTGGCCGCATGCGGTCCTCCAAGCTTTTTTCTGCGGCCCTCCAGGCTTTTCTGTGCAGCCCCAAACACTACTATTAGGAATTGAAATGGGTGATCTACAGTCCTTTTTTTGAAATAAATTGTCCTTGCGACTTTTCAAAGCTTATTAAAACAAAACAACATGAGGACTTAAAACGGATCCCTATCGTCACCCATTGTCTTTATTTACATTTCAAAAAGGTGGCAACTCTAGTTATAACTCAAAAATATTGTGGCCCGTGTAGCATAACAAACAGATTTATGTGGCCCTTGTAGCATAACAAACAGATTTATGTGGCCCGAAAGAAAAAAAGGTTGAGTACAGCTGCACTAGACCCACAGTGTTGTCATATCAATGCCCACAGGCAATCGTTTTATTTGGAATACCTACCTATCTTTTTATGAACGTATCCACCCAAAAAAATTGTCACACTAAAACTGAAGTTATGGCTTAATCACAGAAAACAAAATAAATAATAACGTCAACCCAACATTTTGATGATGTCTATCTAATTAAAACAAGACGTATTGCACGTGGGTGCATCTATACAATCTTACACCAAATTATATACTTAAACTAACTATTTTTTTATCTACTCTTGAGGTTTAAGAAAACCCCACGATCCTTAAAAAGCTCCTACTTTAATCACGAAATGTGTTTATCTCAAGTCTGGATTTATTTAATCTCTACGGATATCTTCTAACGAAATAATAAAAGTTAAAGCAAATTTTATGGCCCCATACGTTACACTGTACCTACCTACAATTATTTATACATTTAGTGATTAATATTTGAAAAGAAATCTCCAATATAACAGCAGAGCTCTGTGTGAATTTGAAGGAAAGTATTCGAATAAAATCCCTGTTGTAATTGAATTTATAGCTAAGATGTAATTCTCTAGAGTGTATAAATTTACAGTCTCTACTATTGTAAAATTAAAAGTTTTGTTTGTTGTTTAATAATTCAGTGTGAAAAGTAGTTCTTCTGTTATATCAACGCGATTTCAACAAATTTCTATCATAAATTTGTTAAATTAGATTTATTTATAATCTAAATTTTTTCGGGTTATGAAATTTTGAAGTGAATCAAACTAGCTCGAGTCCATCTCTGCAACTTGGCTATTAAACGCTGCAACCTTTGCTCTGTAAACGAAACTTTTGGGAAAGGATGCTGCTGCTACATGAAAAGGTTTGATTTGTATATATTACGAGCTCTTTCGCATTTGCTGTTGTGGTCAATTTGAAACTAAAACTATTTACGTAGGTATATTCATTTTATGAAAATTATAAGAATGTGGAAGGTTTTAAATTGTTGTTGTATAGGGTAGGATAATTAATTTTGTTTATTTTTCCAAAAAAAATAATATATAACAAACATTACAGTACAGTACATTACATTAAAACGTAACAATTGAAAGATTATAACATTTTTAACATAATGGTTACTTTATCAAGTTTTCAAAATGTGCTTCAATTGTGAGTTGACAGTACCCTAATCGATGGTAGAATGCGTTTACCACATTTCTCCATGATTGTTTTATTTATTTAAGACCTTCCAGACTACATAAAAGCATAAGTGTTACATATGGTTGAACTCGTATTGAATAGGAGATTCCAATAATGACTGAATATACAGGGAGATAAATTTGAAAAAGTGACTAATATTATAAGAGAAACGGCAAATCTGGCAACATTGCAAATATCAAATCTGGAATCTCCGTATCCCAAAATAGGTGTATCCCAAATTTTGTACAATTAGGATTAGCTATTTACGAGATAATTGGCCGTTTCCAGACTTTTGGGCCACTCCGTATAAATAAGCTGTGTTGCACAGAAAATAAGTCAGTTGAAGTCGAGTCATAGCGGTGAGAATATCAATAAAGTAAATGTGATATAAATTAGAATATTTTTCTGGTAATTGTTGGGTTTTTAGATGCTTGTAGCTCAAATTAAAATCGTGTATGTGGTTACAGCTTTCTACAAGAAATGTTTATATAGTTTACATTTGATATTGTATTTTATGTTTTTTAGCTTACCTTTGGTACAGAATTGGGGTGTGTCATTTAAATAAATTGAAACATTTATTATTTTTTTTCTGGTCATGTCCGTTGTTATATTTTTATTTATTTTTGTTTTTTTTTTTAATCTGTGTTAGTATATGGGTGCGTTGATGTCACTGCATCATCTTCCGGGAATTCAGAAAGAATGTTGATGGATGGAATGGGTATTTCTTTTGAGTGCAGTATAGGTCTTTTTGCAGAATCTAGATCAGAATATGTCCATTTGTGTTTATTGTTCCTATTCATGCCTTTATAACTAGACAGAAATAACAGTCATCATAATGGTTTCGTGGTTCCCTCCAAACCATTGGTACACTTTAGGCACTTCCTCTTTCCAATTGTTCACTGTTGCAAATCTTCAACACATGTTTTACACACGACATGTGGAGCCCGCGATTTATCCTGGTCTCCCAAATGAACGCCAAAACAGACAAGATAAGCCCTTTTCACAAAGTCAGAAATAGTTTTTCTATTGTCTTTCGAAATGTATTCGCCACATACATAACAAAAACATCTGATTGGTTTACACAGCGACGTCTGCTTGTAGATCCCATTGTTATAGTTTTAACACTATAAAAAGACCAAAATTTACACCATATGATAGCACAATGTTACTTGCAAAAATTCAATAATAAGCATAGATAAATTAATATTAAAAGATAAACCGTTTAAATGCACGGCACTGGTAACAAGTGGTAGTTCCCAGCCATACTACTTAGAGCCACCGTCGCAAATAAGATGACAGCGATGTTGTCAGTTTCCATAAACTTTCATGAGATTAGAGTTAATTCAAACGCATAAGCTGCACCTTATTTTGTTTTTATCGTGCTCGATACCATCCATACAATGGCCATACTATTGCTGAGATATTTTAAAGAGAGGTTTGGCAACTGTGTTGATAACCTCGTTAAAAATAAAGAACGGAACGGAATGGCGGAGGACGAAATAGTCGAAAAATGCACAAAAACCGTCATAAAATAAAAGTTATTATGATGTTGTGAATATAATTATCCTTCGATAGGTAAGTTATTATTAGGTTAAGAAGATTGATAAGTGCTGATTTGATGAAATTAATAAGTATTAACAATATAATTTAATAAGGTGTTAGATTTGTTTAAGGACTTTGTTTATCATTGTTTTCTTATAGCCTTAACGAAGTATAATTTCATTTTGGATCGATTTTCAATTCTTTTTTAATATACCTATTTGTAACAAAACATGTCTGGCTCTGGTAAAATTAAGTAATCTTTTTCAGCCCCTTAATTTAAATAAGTATTATTCTAATATTCAGCAGGCTGGTTATTCAAATAAAACCTTTTTTCATTATCCTTCCGATATTAAAATTCGTGAAAACTGTTTTAATAATTGGCATTTATCTTTAGATAATAAAATTCGCTATCTTTTTGAAGATCATTTTTGGCCAGATTCTTTTAGTAAAATTGCTTCAAAACATAAACGACTATTTGCAAATTCTGTACCAATTTTATTAGCTAATAGTACATCCAGTTCAACTATACTCAATACTCAACCCAAACAGTCAGATTTTAGAAAATGTTGAGGCTGAAGCACATACACAGTAGCATAAGATAGATTTGCTAATCTGCAACGAAAAACAAGAAATGATTTGCAAACGTAAACTTAGTATTAGTGATAAACAATTTGAACAACCCTCTGTTAAAAATGAAAAGTAATTTTCAAACTCAAATTTGTTAGATCAACTAGAACAGATTAGTTAAAATATAATTCAAATCGACCATTGCACTATGAGAAATAAACTGAAAGTTTTTTCTATAAACTAATTTTAGACAAATTAAAAATATTTTTTTTTATAAGAAAGGGCAACATTTTGATAAGAAAAATTGTTTAATAAGATGTAAATATGTACACTTTTTTGTTTTTATAGGAAACTCCTGACACCTGCATCAAAATTTGGTCCAGTTTTCCAAGAACGAGAGGAGAATACTATTAATTCCACTTACAGTTGTTATTTGTACATGTTCTGTATGTAATAAATGTTTAAATGCACCTTACTTTTATTAAATGATTAAACTATACGTATATACTTATTGTTTCAAATATTTTCATTTATATTTTTTGGAGTTTTATTACTTAAAAAACTAATATTTATGTTAAATTTTAATGTAAATATTAGTTTTTTTTTAAAGTAATGAATGCCAAAAAATGTAAATAAATAAAGGACATTTAAATGAGCCGCGTTTAGGCTTGACATTCTTCTTTTTAATTTTCTTCTTTTATGTTGCTCTAACTGTTAAGTTAATCAGCCAAATGTGTAGCGTGCGACGGTGGCTCCAAGTAGTATGGCTGGGAACTACCACTTGTTACCAGTGCCGTGCATTTAAACGGTTTATCTTTTAATATTAATTTATCTATGATAATAAGTGCATACGATTAAACAATGCCAGTTAATCAGGTATATGAAGGTTGGTTCACGGACAATTCCAGGTATTTGGTTAATTAGATTCTAATGTTGAGTAAGACATTTCTGTTTAGAATTTTAAAGAGATATTTATTTATTGTTGGCCTTTATTAGAACTAAATTCAATTAGCCTGTATTTCAAAAACTAGAGCTGATAAAAAAATCTGCTGGCAGTTTTGAAATCAGCACATTAGATAGTTCTAAAATCAGTACCAACAATTTTTTTATTTTGTTGGTCTGTGTTATTTTTTAGTTTTTTGTAAATTTAATTTTTTGTTTATCGTTTTTATTAAGGACTTGGTTACTCATTTTGTTCTTTTTCTATATATATTTCTAATTTGTTTATGAACAGTATCAATCAGCTTTAAATAATCAATTTTTTGGAAAAAATTATTGTTAGATTGATTAAATATGCGGCTGAATGAAATAGTTTCTTTTCCAAAATATATTATTGCCAGATATTTCCAAGTGATTCAAAAAGGACTGTACTGATGAATTGCTTTTATTCGATATTTCCAATCATTTTTTTACTTTGTCCTTCTTTACGATCCTGCTAACTCATTTTTTTCATATTCCAGCCCTCCCAGAGAATGAATGGTTTGGAGACGTTGAATAATATTTTATCCATGAGGCTATGAAAATATTGGAGCATCGCTGAGAATAAGTTTGTTAGAGTTAAGGGATAATTGGTTTTATTTTATTAATAGATTTTCTTATCGGAAAGAAATCAAGTATAAAACAAAACGTGGGATGTTCTAAACATCACATCATATAAAAACTATAAATGGAAAATGTTAATATGTATTCTAAACACGCATAAATAAAAGATTTTCAAATAATTGATAAGAATTTAGTAAGCATGCGATTTCTACATTACGATGATTTTAATATCATTGTATTTCCAGTCGCATGTAAGGTTGGCACATTATCATTTTGATTCTGTAACAAACTTAAAAGAATAACATGGAAACATAGATGTATCGAATATCAGCTGCAGGTAGGGCTGAACAACTAAGCAACTGAATACAAATGGGATACCTGTCTTCTAGTAGATAAATAAATATATGTCACGTCCTGCTCATCGTATTCATGTTATTTTATTTCTTACATCCATCGTTGAATTGTGTCATTGCTGCGAATGTAAACTGAATAATTTAAGGTAATCCAATATTTCTCGTTGTCAGCCGATATTTCTCTGGAACTGTTGAATACTCAAATTCAAAACTATTTGTATCCTAATAGAATGGATATGAAAATTCTGTAAAAACTGTGTGAATGGCATTAATGACATAACTTTGAACCTGTGCACATCTGCTGCACAATCATTTTTAAATTACTGGGTGGTCAAATAAGAGAAACTATCAAGAGCACAGCATCAAAAAATAAGGTAAAACTGCTAACTTGTAAAAAATTTGACCTGGATTAATAGTAGTTTGTTCATCAAATATAAAAAAAAATGTTTAGAGGTATTAGCCAAAGGAGTAGTTGTTTTCAAGATAGAAACGGCTGCTCGTATTATTGTGACACATGGCTTTGAGTTTTTTAATTTATTTTAAAAATAATTTAAATGTATAATATAAAATAAACTTAAAAACAATCATTTTATTTAATAAGTCTACAATCTTAGATTTGAATCCCGGACCAGGGCTGGCCCTAGACATTTTGGCGCCCCGGGCAAAACCTTAAGTTTGCGTCCCCCCCCCCCCCCCCGTTTTTAAGTAAATCTCATGCGACCATATCAGAAAGTCAAGAAAACATTGAAAAAAAAAATAAAAAAATTAAATAAAAAAAAATAAAATAAAAAAAAAATAAAAAAAAAAATAAAAAAAAATAAAAAAAACGTTTTATTAAAAACTCAATCATCAGATAACAAGATAAGCAATTTAGCACTTAAGGCAAAATAATGTGATGTTTGTTTACTTTAAAACAACAGTTTATTTATTAATAATTTATTTAAACACTTATTTATTTTATAACACAACTATTCTAATTCATATATACTTTGAATGTCTTCACCACTGTCTATCTACTAATTACTAATTATCTTCACTGTCCATATAATAACTAACTGCACTGTGTTCTTCCACCAATATTTATATACAAATTTCTAAAGTTTGGTGGAGTCTAGAAGCTCCTCCACCAAACTAGAAATATTTGGAACATACCAGAAATATTATCTCGTCTTTTTTCGAATAGTCATCGAAATCACCTCCACCATAGTCGTCCCATAGGTTTGGTCTTAAGGGGTTTTATTATAATAATCGGACAAGTTGAGCCTCAAAGGCCAAATAAAACAGAGAGGGACTTGTAGGGTTAAAGCATGACTGAATAATGAAATGGTTCACATAACAATAACAAAAATTAAAATGTAGTAATGCTAACTAAACTAATATCCCATATTATAAATAAATTCTAACTAACCAAAGTAATTAAAATGCCATTTTTCTAACTTTTCTTTCGGCAAACTCACGAACCAGTGATTTCAAGTCTAATTTGTCACTAATTTGGTGTTGCCAATCCATTGAGACGATTTTGCGTCTGCATCGTTCTGAGATAATATTTTATTATTTTTAGTATTAAAAAGCTTCTTTCCCCTGAAGCCACAGTGACTGGCAATGTAAGTAAGATTCTTAATGCTATGCTGAGGTTTGGTGCGAATTTAAGTGTAGCGAAAAACTTGAGAACTTCAACAGGGTTTTCCTTTTTTGTTAATAATGACGAAACAATGCTTATTTCATCGACTTATATGGGCGTTAAGATCGCTTGAATTTCCATCAGTTAAAACTACTTCCAAATCTTTGCAATGAGCCAGTAGCTCATTTCTGGGCATGTCTTTTAGACCAAAAATATTATACAAAAAGCTAAAATAATTACTATATTTAGCAAATTATATCTGGTTTCCAAGGCATTTATTGCTTGATCTATAGTGTGAAAAAAAAATCAATTTTATATTTTTGTTTGAGATCTTGAACGGGTTCATCCGGGCCACGTATTTCTATAGTATACTATTATGTAGAGCACGCCTTTGTCTGTACCGTAGTAGGCTATGTAATATAATTTGGCGCGTGCCGCATTACAATCTGTACTGCGATGCAAGCTAGTATAATATGTAATCCCCAAAGGCGTATTTGTATACTACAGACTCTACTCAAGTACAGATCGCGTCATTATGTCTTAGCCATGCCACACAATCTTTGACGCTGTAATAAATGTAACAAAATCTTTCCTGTCAGTGCAATTCTACTTTTCTGTGGAGTCTGTCATAGACACTTTATTAGCAATGAATTTTGAAAACAAAATATTGCAAATTTTAAAAAGCTTTTGCCAGAAAGATGATCAGCTCTATGGCTGAAATTTTAAAGATTTCAATAATTCGACCTGGAATGACTTCGGGGGTTAAATTAGTATAAGCTGGAAGACCAGCAAATTCCTCAATTATTAAAAGGAAGCCTAACTGTCTGAGATCCCTGTTGAAAAATGTTACAATTAATAGACCCAATGCTAAGTCTCATTGAGTACCTACTCGTCCACAGCAATAAATATTTACTTATTCAATCTGATGATGTTTATTTTGTTTCGTAATATTTTATAATCTTTATTTTACTAATAATAATTACTTTTAAACACTAATAAACGTTTAACCTAATATTATTTTATAATATAATAAATAAATAATTTATATTATATTATCTTTATTTCAACATATTTTATAATATTTAATTCAATGTTTATTATAATAAAATTGTATTATTGGGAATAAACATTTATACTTCATATATGAGCCCAAAATTGTTTAATACGATTCCACTAGAATTAAGAGTAATAACTAATCCGCATAAATTCAAAAAATATTTGAAATCATACTTATATGAACAAACGAGGCAGTCAATAATTAGTATAGTTGAAAATTCCTAGATCCAGCATTCTATATTTGTATATATTAAATCTTCCACTTTCTGAGCTATAATATCTACTATATTTTTTGTATTTATTTTAATTTATTGTATCAATATTTGTATATATTCATATATGTGTGTATGTGTGTATATGTGTATAAAGCTGTATTAACACTTTCTGACCTTTGTAATTTTATTATTTATTTTTTGTATTTATGTATTGTAATTTTTTCTACTTTATTGTTACTGTATCGAAACAAGTGAAAAATTCACTTATCGATTTTTTTCATTTATTTACACCTATATCGAGATGGTATTATTATATTTTGTATTTTTGTATAAATTAGTGTAAATAAATTAATTTATTATTATTATTATTTACCTGTTATAAAATAGGTAATGCTAATTCCAAGTAAAGGAAGTATAAGTACCTACAACGAATAATTTCAAAGTTCTGGAATCGAGTAGAATTTGTACTTTGTAAATACACCATTGGTGACTACATATTATACTACTTTACAGAACAAAGCGATGTCTGCATCGCAGTATACATTGTAATGTGGCGTAATTTTAAAAGATGGTACATAGCCTACTACGGTGCAGACAACGGCCTGCTCTGCATAGTAGTATACTATGGAAATACGCACCCGGGCCCTCATACAAAAACGTTCTTGTTTTGCTTCTGACACGATGACGTGGTGTGGTGGTTTCGAAATTAGCTTCCATGTTAATCTCTGAAGCAAGCTCGGTTGCTTCTAAAATATGCTTTCAAAAGCTTCATCTGATCTTAGGTTTTCAAAGAAGAGTTTGCAGTTGCTAAGCATATCAATAGCTTGTGACATATTAAAATTTACAGTTTGCAAAAGTTTGCTGATGGGGTTAATATGACTCAAAATTTAGTACCAGATCACAACAGAGCTTATAAATTTGAACTGCTTCAAATTATTTAATAATCCGCTAACCTCGTCTCTGATCATATTATCGATTTCTGAATCTTCATATATGCTGTACAAAGCATCGTGAATTGGACCAATTTGAAACCGCAGAGCTTTTAACGAAAAGAAGAGGAAGAAAAAAATGTATATAACTTTTGAACAATATTGAAGAAGTTGGCTGCCTCAAACGAGGATTTTGCCATATCGTTTACAACCAAATTTAACGAATGGCTGCTGCATGGAACATAAAATTTTCTGGGTTTTATATTTCTGATTCTTGTTTGTACTCCCGATTTTTCTCCTCTCATATTGGAACCATTGTCATACCCTTGACCGCACATGTTTTCTACTTTAAGCTTATTTTTCTCTAGCTCTTCTAGTAAAACCTCTGACAATTCCTTATCTGTTTATCTCTCAATGGGTAGAAAACCAAAAAAATGTTCGTTGATATTAACTTAAATTTCGGACTCCGATTCATGTATGGAGACAAATCTTACCGCAAATGTCATCTGTTCTACTTTACTAGCATCGGGATTACATTCAAGAATCACGAAATAATACTTGGTTTTTTGAACTTGCTCAATGATATGGTACTTTATGTTGTCATGCAATAATTGAATTATTTCATTTTGTATAGTTTTCCCTAGATATGTAGCTTTGATTTCTTCTTTATTGAGGATTCTGCGAACGCGTTCCTCCATTTTTGAATCAAACTCAGCCAATAACTTAATTAACTTCAAAAAGTTTCCATTATTGTGTTCATACAGTTTATCGCTTGATCCTCGAAAAGCTAGAGACTGATATAATGCGTAAAAGAACTTCATACCAGTGATTTATCTCAGAATCAATGAGTTTCTGAGAAACTGCATCTATTGTTTCACCTATTTTCAATCTTTGCTTCAATTCAAGCCGATTTCAAACAATCTATATGAATTTTAGCATTTTCATGATGTGCTAAAGAGTCCCCTAAATGCGTCCAGTCTAAATCTTCGATTGCCAAGAGCGCTTAAGCTAGATGGTGCAGCAAAAAGTCGACATGGAAAACAGTACAAAGCGTTTTGAAATACGGAAAATACCATCCATTCTCTTAAAACCTCTTCTCCGTTTCTAAGCCTTTTCTTGTAATGTTTTGGTGAGAATCTTCTATGCTGATCATCAAAAGGAAAATCAAAATTATACAAAGGTGCAGCTGGACCACGTTTAACCAAAAAAACTCTATCTGCTGCACGCATGATTTCGGGCCATAATCCTAGGTCAGAAGAGATACTTTGGACGGTAGCCTTTTCTAAATGTTTCTCTGAGGTCTGCACAACTTGCGAATTTTGATTTTTGAAACTGCACGGAACTGCATCACTACTCGCCAAACTCGTTTGAGATGACTTACTCAGTTCAGTAATGCTAACGGTTGCGTCCAAAGGGGGGTCCATATCCGGAAAGTCAG
This sequence comes from Psylliodes chrysocephalus, assembly GCA_927349885.1. NCBI lineage: Eukaryota > Metazoa > Arthropoda > Insecta > Coleoptera > Chrysomelidae > Psylliodes > Psylliodes chrysocephalus. The sequence continues at coordinate 86,740,628 of OV651815.1, read as the reverse complement.
TATTTAGGTGCTGGGAGTTGTTCAAATGTTGGTCGGTTGTGGGAGCCTTGAAACTACCTTCTTTCAAGAAGTTCTGCAGCGCATCTGACTGATTTTGAATCTGTGTTTGCTTGTTCAATCTCCGCTTTTTAAATTCGCTCCCAGAGGGTTTTCTCTTAGCATCGGACATTTTGGTTTCGGGATCAAATTAATTAAAATAAAAGATAATACTGATATCAAAAAAAGCCATGATTTGATTTAAATTATAATTTCTGAAATCCCCCCTTGTGCGCCACTGGCGTTCATTTGATATAAACTCTAATTTTTTAAATCCCCAGCCGTGCGCTACTGGATTAAAAAAATAAAATGCATTTTATTCAACTCCAGACTCAATTACCTTTCATTTGATACCACACAAGCCATTTTTTGATGTTAGCTCTAATTTTTGAAATCCCTCCCTTTGTGCGCTACTGGCTTAAAAAAATAAAATAAATTTTATTCAACTGCAGGTTCAATCAACTTTCATTTGATACCACACAAGCCATTTTTTGATGTAAACTCTAATTTTTGAAATCCCCCCTTGTGCGCCACTGGCTTAAAAAAATAAAATTAATTTTATTCAACTGTAAGTTCAATCAACTTTCATTTGATACCACACAAGCCATTTTTTGATGTAAACTCTAATTTTTGAAATCCCCCTTGTGCGCCACCAATAGCAAGTACATTAAGCCTCCAGGCCGATGGCATTTTGCTTTCTCAAAAATGAAGAGAATGATTTTAACAAAAACTCTAAAGGCACAGTACTAATCCGCGGCGGAATAGCCTATAATTTGGATTCTGGTTTGGGAAAACCAGTAACAAAAAAGACTAAGAGTATTGAAAATATGAAACCTACACAAATTTCGAAACAAAATGTGGTCAACAACAACAACAACAACAACAACAACAACAACAACAACAACAACAACAACAACAACAACAACACCACAACAACAACAACACAACAACAACAACAACAAAACGGTTGATGTTAATAATTTATTAATGGATTATTTCGGAGATGAGTGGAAAAATGATCCACCTTCAAGTTTCTACAAATGCGTCGTAGAAGAGGACACGGTTACAGAAAACTAAACAGTCGAGGATGAAACGACGTTGTGTGACAATATCGAAGAGGAAGTGGAACTTTCTATTTAATTAACAGCTTTTAATTTTTGTGAGCTCAATCCACTATTTATATCTTCTTTTAATTTTTTTTGACTGAATTTAATGTTATCCTTTTTAATTTTTTTATAATGAATAAAAATTTAAAAATTAAAAAATTTATGAAAAATGATGTTATTTTTAAAGTGGACAACTCCATATTAGTTATTTTCAAAAGGAACAAACTCTAATTGTTATTTCCATATCGTACAAATATTTTTTCAAAATAGCTTTGATGTTTTTAAAAATTTTAAGGACAAAATTGGTATAATAAATAACTCTTAGACGTGATATAAATACAATACAAAATAAAAAGTACCTTGTTTTTAATTAAGAAATTATTATTATTTTTTTTTTCTACTTAGAATTTGAGAAACATGGAGATTGTACACTTTGAATCTATACCCCTCTATTTTAAGTTTTTAAATTGTCATATCCCGTACTTAATATGAAGCTACATTAGTAAGTTTTTTACTAAATTTTTGATACTCGTTTTATATATATTCACCTTCCATCTAAGAAAATTGATATTTTTTCGCAGTGTAGAAATCCATTAAATCAGAACCTTAGATGATTTACTTGTGCAAATTTAATGCTTTTGTCACATCACCATTTAGAAAATATATTTTCATCTTTTCTACGGGTTTCTTTGAATTCCTAATGATTTGCCTCCATTTACTGTAGGCGCGCAGCAATTGGAATTCGATTATGTCGAAACGGTTTTTGTTCGACGTAATATTGTACTAATTGCGGTGGATTCAAACTTTGTCAGATAACACCGACTAACTTTCATGAACTATTCTATAGAACCGAACTGTTTAACCAATTACTACTTTTCTTTAGAAAATGCGACGATGCAGATCATTTACAGACTATACGGTGTGTCGCTCCATTCGTGGAATCATCCGTGTGTGTTAGTTATCTGAAATTGAAATAGTAATATGCTTGAATCGTGTATAATACCTGGAAGGCATTACTAATATTATAGTGATGCTAGATGCTTCTGAAGCCAGACTATTGTGAGTAAAGTCAGTGAATTAGAAAAAGAAAACCAGTTCATAAAAGAAGAAATTGAAATTCTAAGCAAAAAATAAAAAATAGCATTTGGGGTTTAAAACATTAAAAATAAAATTATTCGCGCTGGAAATATTAATTTTCATATTTACAAAATTACATTCCAGTTTTTCGGATCTCAGACCAATCAGCTTGTGTCGAAGTTTTGTTTGTTATACAGAATCAAGCCAACGAACAACCCGACACAGAATGTCGAAGCGAATGCACATCTAAGTAACACTTGAAAATTGACAGCACCTAGACCACCTAACCTTACATTCGTTTTATATAAATAAAAATTTCCTTGGTTTATTCAGTCGTTTCGGAAAACTTTTTCATCTTCGGGTGCAGTCAAAATTTAAAAAAAAAACATGGGGACGATTACAAACAAATTATTTTTTTTTTAAATAACAGAAAGATGTGGTTTCGTCGTTTTACTTTCGAACGATAAAGACCGTCATGCTCCGCTATCTAGTTAAAACCGGTAATACGGTCAAAATCTTATGTATACTGATAAGTTCTTGTGCACCGAGATAGTTGTTAGGTTAAAACAAATGGTATACAGCAATCGGAGATGGTCTTCAATCCCTTTATTTCTTTTATTACCCAATTCCACAAACACAACTTTATAACCTGCCCACTACTTCACAAACTCAGACTCAAACTGATGAATGGAAAATTGTGGTAAATCAAAAAAAAAAAAGAAATCGTGGCAGCCCTGATAATCATCGTGCAGTAAAGCAAACAAAAATAAACGATTACTGGCTTAACTCGCTTATATCTACATCAAATTGTTTTGATAGCTTAGAGAAAGATCCAGAAGAGGGCAGTAGTAATACTAAAAGTGCATCGGACGAGGACCACCGTGAAAAACCTCATAAAACACCCCCAATATTTGTAAATGGTGTCAAAAATATATCACCATTCACTCAATTGTTAAACCAAATAGTTGAAAGTAACTATGAAATCAAAATATTAAATTTTGATCAGGTCTAAATCCTACCTAAAACAACAGACAGCTATTCAGCGATAACAAAAGAATTAATTGAAAAGAATACCGAATTTCACAGCTACAAAATAAAAGAAGAACGGAACTTCAGAGTAGTGCTCATACCCTATTCAGGCGATACAGAAAAACTAAAAAAACGCTATTGAGGAACATGGCCACCAAGAAAAGAACATATGGAATATAAAACATTATAAAACCAAGGCACCATTACCTGTGTTCTTTATAGACATAAAACCAAATGCCAACAACAAAGAAATCTACAATCTGGTACACTTACTACACTGCAGGATAAAGTTTGAACCTCCAAAATAAAAAAGAGAAATAGTACAATGTGCAAGATGTCTACGCTACGGGCATACAAAAAAATACTGCCACCAAAGACCGAGACGAGTAAAATGCACAGTGGATCATCTAACTGAGCAATGTTCACGCAAAAAAAAGTCAGCAAATGTAAAATGTATACTTTGTGAAGGTAACCATCTTGCAAACTACCAAGGCTGCTCTGTGTACAAAGAATTACAGCAAAAAAATACCCCTCACTAAGACCTAAACAAAATCCAGCTACACCTTACATACATTTTGGCCAGAGCTTGCAGCCCGATATTACCTTTGCTTGGATAACAAGTAACCAACCGCAGGAAATACCAAATCGAGTAAACACACTTCCGACTCAAAACACGAACGATATGGCAGAACTTAAAGACATGTTAAAAAACCTCATGGAACAAATGGAACACTACTCAACCTTCTCACCACTGTCGTGTTCAAATTAAGAAAATGACTAAGTTCCTAAAAATAGCCATATGGAACGCCAACGGGCTAACTCAACATGTTGGAGAACTCAAAACATTCATTTCGAACCATAATATAGATTTTATGATCATTTCTGAAACTCACTGTACACATCGAAGTTACTTCAAACTACACAAGTTACTTCACAAACATCCAGATGGCACAGTCCATGAGAGAACCTCAATTATTATTAAATCTACAATCAACAACAATCAACAACAATCCAAACATCACATACAGGCAACCAATATCAGCATTGATGACTGGTACGGCTCACTGACAATCTCCGCAATATATAGTCCACCACGACACACAATAAGTTGTGAACAATACGAGAAGTTCTTTAGTACACTTGGCAATAGATTCATTGCGGCCAAGCACACAAGATGGGGTTCCCGATTAATAACCCCTAAAGGTAGACACTACTAAAAGCTATGACAAATAGAGGCTTGAGATCTATATCAACTGGTGAACCAACTTATTGGCCGACTGACAGGAATAAAACTCGTGACCTTGTCGACTTTGGTATTTACAAGGGTATTCCAAAAGAATGCTTAGACACACAATCTCGCCTTGAATTATCTTCTGACCACTCTCCTGTTTTAATAACAGCTAGCACTCATATAGTAGAAAAAGAAATACCTTTATACAAAATACACCAAATGGAATGACTTTCGAGTCCATCTGGACAGTTTTTTGGATCTCCATGTTACTTTAAAAACGGATGCCGACATTGATAACATGGCAGAATATTTTACAAGATCAATCCAGAAAGCAGCATGGGACTCGACTCCAATTATAGAAAATGTTAACATGTCATAAGAATTACTGACGATAATAAAACAGAAAATAACGAACAAACGCAAAATAAAGAAAATCTGGAAAAGAACTCGAGCTCCCGCCGCCAAAAACAAAACTAAATCAAGCAACCGTAAAACTGAAAACTCTGCTTAATGATAACAAAAATAATGTAATACAGAACTATCTCAGGAACCTAACAGCCACAGAAGCAACCGACTACAGTTTGTGGAAAGCAGCGAAGAAATTAAATAGGCCACAACAGGCGAACCCTCCCATTCGCACTCCAGAAGGCCAATGGGCAAAAAGTAACTAAGATAAAGCCAGTGTGTTTGCCAATAACCTAGAAAAAGTCTTAAAACCCTATCCCGCAGAGAACAACTACGACATTGAAGCCGAAGTGAAAGGATTTCTGGAAAGTACACATCAACTGGAATTATCCCTAGAAAAATTTACCATAAAACAAATCACAAGAGCAATACAGCAGTCAAATCCCAAAAAATCTTCTGGATATGACCTAATTAGTGTCAAACCCCTTAAGGAAATTTCAGTTAAGGGAATGAAATATTTGATACAGCTGTACAATGCAGTCCTAAGAACGGGCTATTTCCCGATCTCGCGGAAGGTAGCCCAAGTCATATTAATCCCTAAGCCAGGAAAACCAATGGAGGAAACAACATCTTACAGACCAATCAGTTTGCTACCCGCTATGTCAAAACTATTAGAAAAATTATTGTTAGAGAAAATAGAACCAATCCTGAAGGCTAGCCGATTAATACCCAACCATCAATTTGGATTAAGAGCGAAACATGCGCTGATAAAACCAGTTCATCTTTTGAAAACAAAGAATACTACTCTGCTGCTTTATTAGACATCACTCAGGTATTCGACAAAGTCTGGCACGATGGAGTACTATACAAAATCTGGAAAAGCCTTCCAATTAATCTATTCCTCATCCTAACATCATACCTGGAAGGCCGACATTTCCAAGTCAAATTTCAAGATCAAATTTCAACTCTACGTTCAATAATGTCAGAGGTTCCACAGGAAAGTGTACTTGGCCCGATCCTCTACCTTATATATATATATAGCGTATATTCCCACAAAAACCAATATAACTACGGCAATATATGCAGATGACACTGCTGTCCTGGCATCTAATCAAGATCCTGTTATTTCTTCCCAAATCCTGTAAACCAACCTGAACGCTATTTTCGTGTGGCCTAAAACTTGTGTAAATCAAGGTGAATGGAACAAAATCAATCCATGTCACCTATACCCAACGAAGAGGAACATGTCCAACTGTGGCGTTAAATGGACAGCTTTTGCAACAAAAATAAAATTCAAAATACCTAGGAATTTACCTGGACCGACGACTAACGTGGAGAACACATATATTTACAAAGAGAAAACAAATAGGCATAAGACTTAGCAAACTCTATTGGATAATAGGACGTAGATCCCAACTAACTATTAACAACAAGTTTCTACTATATAAAGTAATACTTAAGCCCAAATGGATTTATGGAATCCAGCTATGGGGTACAGCATCCACCTCAAATATAGACATACCGGAAATATTTCAGTCCAAAGTACTCAGAATCCTTATGAATATGCCATGGTATGTCCCCAATAATGTGATTGCCAGTGACCTTCAAATGAAGTTAGTCAAAGAAGAAATATCTCTCTTCTCACAGAAGTATGCTTACCGTATCCTAACGCAACTGCTGATGAGACCTCCCATCCGGAGAAGGCTGAGAAGGCATCTTCCGGAGACCTGCCCGACATATTTTAGTGGGTAATGACAGTTTAGATATGGCAACCCTGTTGTCATGTCATTAACAGGGTCAGTGATACATATATAGATTTCTCAAAGCTGGTCGTTCACGAGCGGCCATATTGCCTGGCAAATATTTATTAATTTGAATCGGTTTAGCAAAAATGTGTTTTAAAACCAATTTTTAGCCTTTAGATATTTAAAAAAAAAATAATTGCTTACATTTTTACTTCAAGGCATAAGGTTATGTTTATTTTTAAAAATATGGATGATCAATCTATGTAACTATCTATTTCATTGACCTTGTCAAATCACCAGGCCTACAGGGTTGCCATAATTTTGCCATATCATAACCCGTCAGAACCCACTGGTAGCCATTCAGTTTGGAATGCCTAATTGTGCTATTGACAGATGACACATACCGTACTCTCGCATTGCCATTTTCTTGTTTATTAGTTGGCGTTTTTTAAAACAATGAAACTATAAATATGGTGAAAGTTTAAACATAAATACTTTTAAAAACATTTTATATTTAAAAGATATTTGTTTAACGATATTTTAGAAGTCTACTAGTAAGACAGTGCACACAAGCGAACGTATATTACTTCTAGTATACCGTCTAACCGGCCACGTTGTGTAGCTAGTTCCTATTGGTCTATTCCCGGCTACGTCGTAAATATTAAAAAATTAATAACTCTGACAGTTTACTTTTGAACTGTATTATTCATAAAAAAATTCAAAATTTTTTTAACATGCCTCATTGTAGAACTTTTTTTTTACAATATTTTTCTGAGTATCCTTCATCAAACGGTATGAAAATAAACACCACCGCCCGTTTGCTAAACGCTCATCACGCCTATGGGAATTCACCAGATAAACAAAAAGTGCTTGACTGTCTAAAACTACGATATATATTTTTCTTCCAGCAGTAGTCTAAAAACATAATTCGTTTTAGTTATACCATTAGTAAAAGGTCAGAACTATTAATAGCTATAAAAGATAATGTTGGAAATTTAGAAGCAAGTTTCGCAATAAATATACAGAACTAGAATAACGAAACCAGGCTTTTATTTCAAAAAACTGCTCATAAATAAATGTATACAGATCATGAAACTTTCAAACGCCACGAAAAACCTTCAAAACCTATTTGAATGAAACATGCAAGTTGTTGGAATAGAAAGAAAAAAAATAGAAGAAAACGTGATATAAACTCGGCATCATTTTGTAAATCACTCGAGAATATTGTCTCATATCCCTTTCATGAAGTCGTTTCCTATATAAAAAAGAATATGGAAACTGGTGAGCCCTTTCTTATTACCGTATATTTTCCACTTTTGTTGTGTCGTCACGATATTAAGATAAACCCATATTAACCTCCCTTCGCACCTTCTCGACTTTTCACGCGGTAGGTGTTAAAACTTTCTGTAAAACAGGAATATACACGTAATTTAGATAGAGTGAGTTTCATACTAGTTTACTTTTCTCAAGAAAAACAAGACGGTTGTAAAACCGGGATAGAACAGATGGAACACAATTTTCGTGAAAATATCCGTGTTGGCTTTGTGGAACTGTCTCGAAATTTTTCTCATAGAAATGCCAAACTGCTTCTCGTATTGTGTGTTTTATATGAAGCAAGTCGTTATGATTGTCGTAATAAAGGCGGTCTTCGTTTAAATTTTTACGTTATTGCTGATGTAACTTCTAAAGTAAGATGTAGAATTTATGAAAATATCACGGTTTCTTTTATTAGATTCATGAAATATAATTTATTGCACAATTTTCTTGGTCCTGAACAAATTTGTTTTTTACGAAATAATATTAATTCGTTAGATAAATGAAGGTTATTTGATAATTGATAAAATTAGGTGTATCTATAGATAATAGTATATTATTTAACGAGCGGTAATGCAGGTCATAACTCACGCAAATGAAGTTTGCAGCACGAGCCGCAGGCGAGCGCTGTAATTCATCATACTAAGATACAAGTATCGAGAAAGAATTATATAATTGACTAGATGATAAAAACGTTTGAATCTTTGTAAAAGCTATTACCTTTGTCGCCAGATTTTTTTCATGAGGAGCTTCATTTATGAAATTATTGACGTTTAAGGAACGCACGTAATTTTGAATAATTCTCTATATTAATTCCATTATTTATGTTGAGTGTGCTTCTTACAAGGAGTAGAAAGTTCATAGAGACGATGCTTTATATTTATTGCTAAGTTCATTAAAATATGCCAAAAGTACATTTTCTGTAAACGAGTTACACCAATTCTGAAAATTTTATTATACACCTTTATACTTGTTTTTTCATTTTTCTGGTAATAAATTCGGTATTGCATTATTATCTCTCTTATTTCTGGAGGTATACGTAATAACTTATATTCACTATCTAAATTAATCTTTTTTTAGCACTATTATTACAAATTGATTTGAAAAGGTCAAAATTATCTTGTTAAAATTTCAAATGACATTACTCCCCTCAATGTAATAATTAAGTGTTCCATCTACTGAGAGGCGTTGACAATTTAATAATTTTAAATTCTTTTAATTATTATTCATTCCTTTCCAGTTTTTTTTTTTTGTGTGTCATCGGCTTCAACTGCTGTTATTTCGCCTCGTGTTCTATGAAGGCTTTGTTACTGTTTCCCTGCGCCAATTTAGGAACAGTACTGTTAATTAAAAATCTTTCTAACATATTACGCCAGTAGAACATTTATCGACATTAAAATTTCCAAGAATTATCGTAGGAGCCCAGCGTGAGTTATAATAACTCACTATTATAACTCACGCTATTTGTTTATTGATACTATTAATTGCTGAAAAGCACTTGAATAATAATTAATATATAAATAGGAGTAGATAAATAAAAAGTAATGGTTTGATTTATAGAAGGGATTTGTTTTCTTTGGATGTTTTTCATATTTTTCAAATAGGTATGTCTTTTTTCATTTTATTACACAATCTTCGCAAATGTGTCATTTTGTCAATTACATCAACCTTTATATTAGACGTATATATTTTTTTAATTATTGGCAGACTCTTTGGATAGAGTATTAACATCGCTTTTTAAAAACATTTAAAATGTTTGCTTATTTTGGGATAACTTCTAATTCTTCGTTCAAGATCATACATTTTGGAATCACATAGGTATCACATAATATGTTGCTCCTAATTTTTTTCCACTTTTCTTTTGCTAGTTCTACAAAAAATATAGTTTTCATATGTAGCGTCATCTATTAAAGATGATTGAAAATAAAAGGAACCAAAGAAAGTTCGATATCCTACAAATTACCACTAAATGACAGTCACTACACAATTTCATATGCAGATGACCTGGTCATTCTACAAACAGGGAATTTTGAGAACATACTATGCGAAAAAATGCAAGTTGCTCTCAAAATTATAGAACGGTGGTGCAAGGAACATTCACTGTCTATCAATCCTAAGAAGATAGAAATGGTCCTTTTCACAAGAAAAATGATAAAAATGGAATTAAAACCTTCAGAACTCCTAAACACAAAACTAAACTATGCAACAGAGGTGAAGTACCTATGTCTCACCTTTGACAGCAAGTTAACATGGGACTCGCATTTGGAAAACAGAGCCAAAGGAGCATATATTGCTTATGAACGATGCCGCCAAACCATGGGGCGCACCTGGGTTTTCTCTCCCAGAGTCGTTGCATGGACTTATACGGCTATCATAAGACCTATGCTAACATACGGTGCAGTTGTCTGGGTACCAAAAACCCAAAAATTGACAGCTATCCGCAAACTAGAACAAATTCAAAGAACAGCATGTCTCAACATAACAGGAGCCATGAAAACAACACCGACCAGAGTCATGGAAGTCATTCTTAGTCTCACTCCCCTTAATATTTACATCAAGGAGGTTGCTCTAACGTCATTGACATGCCTCCACACGGTTGGAATAGAACCTGATGTAGGATCTGGTGAGGCCATACGTGGATTTTGGCAGGAGGCGCTCGATACGCTCCCACTATTTCAAACGAACATGGACTTCATCTCACAGAGATATATCTTCCATAAGCCATATAAAGTTGTAACAGAACAAATAGAAGAGCCGGAAGTGGCAGGTACGATTCATATCTACACCGACGGTTCTAAAACAGGATGTGAAATATACTCCAGATCCTTAAACCTAAACATAAAATGGGCTGTGAGCAATAGTGCCAGTGTAGTTCAAACAGAGCTAACGGGGATTCTCATAGCAACAAAAGAAATAACTAGAAACAATATCATCTATACAGATAGCAGGCAAGCACTGCTCACCCTGAACAGACCACGAATTTATTCAGGGTTAGTATTAGAATGTCACGAAGCTTTGGTCGAAGTATCCATCAACAATGTGGTCACCTTAAGATGAATCAAAGGTTACGCCACATCGAAAGGTAACCGTCTTGCTGATTCACTAGCCAAGAAAGCTGCCATTCAAATACTTTTTGGACCTGTCCCTTCTATTGGCCTGACAAAATCGGTAGTGACAGACCTAATTAAAGAACATTGCCTTGTGAAATTCAAGGAAAGATGGGATGAAACAAGAAACTGCAGAGTTGCCAGGGAGCTTTTAAGTTATCCTGACAACACTGCAGCAAACAAATACTTGACTATTAGACAGAATCTGCGCCTAGTCATAGGAATTCTGACCGGTCATTGCGAACACAAAGATGAGACCATCGAGCATATCCTCTACGATTGCTCGACGCTCTCATTTATTAGGAGATTTGAGAGACTCACCTCTTGGCGACGTTGTCAACTATATTAAATCTGTATGCTGGCTCACGAGCTAGGAGGTCCCTATCATCTTAGGAGGATGCACAATGGGCCTAGTGAGGCCTAAGTGCCGTGGGGGTAACCCACCCTCCACAAGTTACAGATACTGATACTCCTAAATGTTTGTACTAATTCTAGCTTATAACCCGTTATATTTTCCTGACATATTAACTGCATTGTCGTAAGATTGCCCACGACAGTTTTCCATTTTTATACCTAAAGCTTCCAATTTTATGAAAACAATACATTTAAGATACTTATGAAATATATTTATATCAGAAAGAGAGAGAGACAGAGAGAGAGAGAGACAGAGAGAGAGAAATATAAATATATTACAACTTATTATTCTTAAAGCTTTCAATTAATTACACTGATAAACAAAAAACCACTTGTTTTTTGTGACATGAACAAAACAAAGTGTTTATTATGTAAAAATTGCCACAAAAGCAGAAAATAGCTACAGATTTCTTTTATCACCTATAGTTTTTTTGTTATGAGGTATTTTTGTTTTTTAAGAAAACAGCGATGATATATTATTTTATTAACCAAAGAGTACCTTAAAATGTTACTGTCGATGTTTTTCGGCGATATTTTGTTTTTGGAGTATCCCTTAACAATGTTCAGCAGTAATCGGCAAGCAAATTGGCACTCCACTTGCCTTGGTACCGTTTCTCCATAGCAGAAATATCTTGGTGGAACCGTTCCTCATGTTGGTCACTTACCGTTCCTAAATTTTCGGGGAAGAAATCCAGATGGGAGTCCAGAAAGTGAATTTTAAGGGACATGTTACAACCCATTTCTTTATAGGCAGTAAGTAGTTCAGTCACAAGATCTTTGTAATTGTCAGCTTTCACATTTCCAAGAAAATTTGCAACAACGCTTTTAAAAGCAGTCCAGACTCGTAGTTCAGTTTTATTGAGCATTTCCTCAAATGTTTTATCTTTCTTTACTTTTCTTTTTTGCGGAACCACAAATATGCCCTATATGCCCTCCTTAATTTTTGCTTCACTGATTCTTGGAAATGTTTGTTTCAGATACAAAAACCCTCTTCCATTTCTGTCCTCTGCTTTAACAAAATTATTCATTAAACCCAATTTAATATGCAACGGTGGTAGTAATACCTTTTTCGGATCAACTAGAGGTTCATTGGTAACGTTTTTTTGTCCCGGAGTTAATGTCTGATGTACTGGCCACTGCTTCTGTACATAATGACGGTCTCTCGCACGGCTGTCCCATTCACAAAGGAAGCAACAATATTTCGTATATCCTAGTTGCATTCCAAGAAGAAGGGCTATTACTTTTAGGTCTCCACATATTGCCCAACCAAACTCATGATAACGGATGTGCTCTAAAAGAACTTTTATATTCTCATATGATTCCTTCGTATGAACCGCATGAGCTAAGGGCACAGATGGATGTTTGTTACCGTTATGAATCAATACCACCTTTAAACTAAGTTTAGAGGAATCAATGAATAGACGCCAATCACGTGGATCATGTTTCTGTCCTAGTGCGTTAAACAAAAGGTTAACTTCTGAACAGTATACTAGATCCCCTTCTTGAAGAAAGCAATTTGTGAGGTCTTTAAGTTAAGTCATTAAGTTCACCCTGTGAATTTAGATGCGGCGCTGTTGAACATTCTGGTAAATCAAATAAAGGATCGGTTGTCATTTACTTTGCGGTTTCTGTAACATCACTTAAAGAACCAGTCGATTATAGTTCTTCATCGAGACTCCAAGATTCTGGTGCTTTTGGAATAGGAAGTTGTTCACTGTGTTTGACAGGTCTTAAATCTGATTGTAAATTACAGTACTTAACCGTATGTTTAGACTTCGGTCCAATACCTTTAATATTCGTGAGGCAAAAATAGCAGTCTGTAACATGGTCTTTAGGTTCTCTCCAAACCATTGGTACTGCGAAGGGCATTTTACGATTTGAACCTTTTAACCAAGCTGTTAACAATGTTACACAAGTTTTACAACAGATATGAAGGGCCCATACTTTATCTTGATCCCCAACTTTAACACCAAAATACAGTTCGTAAGCTTTTAGAACAAGCGGAGTAAAATTACGTTTTTGCGATTTAAAAGTTAGTTCTCCGCACACATAACAAAAACTGTTGGCACTATTTACGCACTCTTTAGGCATTGTACCTAAAAATCTTAAACACAGTAATTTACAAAGCGTAAAAGAATGTGAACTTAAAAACGTTTTGCTCTCCAAACACAGAAAACGTAACCGTTTCGAATACCGTTAGCCTAATGATAAATTTGGTAAAATAAAATGATCGTAAAACACGCTGTTTACTTAGAACAAGCAGGTAGAAACCGATCTAAACCGGATAGATCCCTGATCATATGAAAATATGAGATGATGCAATATAATGAAATTTTACGTATTGTAAAATATAAAGCCACAGGTTAGAGAATATCTGTGGGTGATAGAAAAATTCTGTTTTCAGATTTGACTCCAGGGTATCAAACTGCATTAGAAACACCTAAAAATGTTCATGTCACAAATTATGTGTCTATCAGTGTTATTAGTGATTGAATGGATTAATTATTATTGAAAAGTTACTTGGCTCAGATCTGAGCTAGCCTGATGTTTTACATGAAATATGTTGAATATATTTCCAACAATATATCAATTCAAACATTTATAAATAAATTGTAATAAATTTTTACTTAAAAAACAATAGTAAAATAAACATTGTGGTTTTCCTTCCTTTTTTTGTAGTTTTTATTTGACAGTGATTTATAATTCCTACAATTATCAATATTTTTGAACTACTATAACAACATTGTGGTTATTTTTTTTTGTCTGTACACATGAATATCTTGAGAGTAAAGCGTGTGTCAATATGAATTTAAATTTAAGAAGAAAACGTATATAAATTACATGGTAACACAATTTTCTAATATTTTTTTTTGTTTCAGGTAAAATAAATACAGACAAAATTATGTGACGACCTAGAGTAAGTATCTTATTTAAATGCATGCGACAACTAAGAATAGAAACGCAATTTGCCCTTGAACTATGTCGGTTCTTGGGAAATATTTAGTGTTTAAAGCAATTTTGTCAAAGTACATTGTTCAAAATGTTATACTATACATACCATTAAGATACGATATTATTAAAAAAATACAGGGTGATTGGAACCATATCTCCACTCTTGATTTTTAGTCGGCATATTTCTCGGCCGTTTTATAATATAAAAACTACTTGAAGGCCTATGTGCTCAACAGATAGGACATTGGATGACATGTGTTATAATGCTTATTCGCGATTGATTCTATCGGTACAATACACTCTTTGATTTTGCATTTATAGAGCTCACATTCCACGATCGGTTTTGCTCGATTTGGGGCTCATCAGACAGAAGCAGTCTACTCTAGTAGAATCTCTAATCTACTCTAAAGATAATTTGACTATTCGAACCATACATGAAAATGTGCTACTAGTCATGCCATATTCACTTAAGTGCCCAAATATATTTTTACAGTTATTAACGATACAAGTTTGTATATGGCATGTTTAATAGACCTAGTTTGGTTAAGCTATAATCAAACATATCTTGTTCAATATTTTACCTAGGCAACAACCAAATCATTATTGTCATCGGTATATTAAACAAAGTGATCGGTGTGCTCGTTTTTAGAGGATCCAATGCCCCCTTTTGGCCTTCCAACTTATTTTTAGTGCAAAGTTTAGTTAAAAACAGGAAGCCGCTAGAATCAGGACGCCACTAGAATCAAAGATCTGTTTTAAAACTTTTGTCTTATATTTGTTTGTGAAAGAAAGTCTTAATCGTATAGCCGCCTTTTTAAATTTTAATTTAAAAATATTGAATGGTATTCAATTCAGTGTAGATCAAATTTACGTTTTTTAAATTTATCACCCTGTATTTTTCTTATTATAATAATACCAAATAGTATGGGATTATGCAGGTTATTTCACACTCTGTAACCAGTTTTATATTATATTCATTTTAATGATCTGTATACTGGCAAAAGTAACAATTAAACACCTATTTTTTTGCGGTAAAAGTTTTTTTGCTGTTGGCACTACTTTTTTTAATTTGTAGTAATCTGTACAGGGTGAGTCAAAACTCAATTACATCATTTCTTTTTTTTTTAATTAATCACCCTATATTTTATATCACTATTCAAAAATATCTTAACTGAATATTTATACTTTTCATTTGACTAGTATTCCGTATACCTAAAATTAATAACTGTGAGAGAATTTTTTAAATAACAAAAAAGATAATTCGAAAAAATCATTTAATTTTTACTGACCACTGGCTAATTACAAATTACAGCTATAAATTATCGATTGAATAAGTCTATGAGAAAATGTTATTAGATTGTAGATACTGTACAATTTACACTCAGTAAAAAAAGAAATAAAAAAGACAACCACAAATTCGAAATACTTTATTGTGTTATTTATACCGTCTTATCTAAAAAAAATGAGTAAATTATCTATGTTATGTTATCTATGTTATGAATTGAAAAATTTTGTGCATCAGCGCATAAATGTTGAATACCCTGTATTATCAAAAATAATTTTTAAACATGGAGTTTAATGCTGCCCACTGTTACGTAAATATATTTTTTTATATATCTCTAATATGTCTGAGATATTGGATTTTTTGATATTAATAGCTTGATTATTTGTTTTATTTATATTTTATTATTTAGTTTATTTTTAATCGTTATCAATTAATTTAATGATTGCAAATTTTGTTTATATTATTAAGTATAATTTTTTTATTTTAAATCCAGGATATCTTAATTGAATTTATTGGCCAGCTGATTTGGGTAATTGCCGATATATCCATCCGGTTATATTCTTAAATTTTATTTTCTGCTCAAATTTTAGATATTTCGGATATTAGGAGACTTTTTTCATTAAATTCTTGTTTATTTCATATGCCACTGGCCCTAAATTATTCTTGGTTTATACTGGTATTAGATAGATCACTTGTATTGTATTTGTTGAATCTTGAAGAATTTAACCATTTGCGTTTGTATCACACTAATATGTTTCCTTTTTATTAATGCCTGGCGATGCCCTTGGGCTAAAACCGTTCGCCATTTTATTAAAAAACTACATAAGTTTCATGATACATTTTGAATATTTACTTTCTTTTATTTCTTAGAATGACCCAAGTAACATTACATTTTTAATAAATAATAATAATTATTGTCATTTGAAGCAACAATTTATCTTTTAGGTTTTCTCAAAATAAACAATAATTCCATAAATATTAATATAATTAAAACGGGAGTCAGTTTTGTTGACATTTTTAATAAATAAATTAAAATCGGCCTGTACGTCTCTGCCGTACCTTCAATCAGGGAGCCATAAACGAACAAAAATAAATCACGGGGGTACATTTATTTTTATACTTGCATTAAAAAGTTTTCCAGTAATAGGAGGTAGAAAGTCTGGCATCCACTATTAAAAAACTTTCGTAGATATACGGCAGTTTCGGCTCAAACTTGGATTTATGGAGACTGCGGGTTATTGATTCCCGATCAGTGGGACGCTTCTGAACTAGCGGACAGGAACGGCTTTATCGTTACTTAATAACAATAAACAATTTATTATGTACTTACTGAACTGTATTCAATATGTGTATAACTCTTTAACTTACGAGCTAACTTAATAAGGACCACATTTGATTTCATACCTACATATGATCGTTTATGAAATTTGCAGGGACTGTTACTCCTTTATAGTAGCAGCTCGTTGTGATTTAAAATGGGTGTTCAATTTTTTTCAATAATTTTAGCATTTTAAGTTCAGTTTAAAACTTTATATTATATCGCTGGGTTTGTATTAAGTGTAGTTATTGTTATCAATATCATACTGTAAAACTATAACTTTTATTTGAGAAATTGGAATGTTTTATTAGTTTATAGAAATCTACCAAAACAAAAAACTGCTAAAACTAGCCAAAAAAATAGAAATCTACTAAACGTGGCAACGTTGGATCAAAGAAAAAAATTGACATTTGGACCATAGTTTATAAAGCTAACTAATTTACACCCTTAAATATTCGCATAACATTAAAGAACACACTGTATACAAGAGAATTATGAGTTAGAAAAAATCGCC
Source organism: Psylliodes chrysocephalus (assembly GCA_927349885.1). NCBI lineage: Eukaryota > Metazoa > Arthropoda > Insecta > Coleoptera > Chrysomelidae > Psylliodes > Psylliodes chrysocephalus. The sequence continues at coordinate 86,723,095 of OV651815.1, read as the reverse complement.
ATGAATTACCGTCTCGATGATGGTGGGCAAATAATAATAAATGCCGTCCCTTTCCCCGCACAAGCTCAGATTTTGAAGTTAAAATTCACTCGTAAGGGGGTGAATTAGGGAGAGTATCATTATTATTATTATTATTATATTATTATTATCAATGGATTGTTACATTTTCATTTTTTGATTGGTGTCTTAGCAGCTTTTTCTTTAGTCCCACTTTCTCGTGGTTCTACGACCATAAACGTATTCTCCTCTGGCAAATGTTTCACCTCAGTGGGAGTTTCTTACTTCATTCTCTTTTATCGAGATTTTGGGAAAAATTCAAAAATAGCATTCTTTGTTTCTTCTTTATATTGTTACAGGATAAAATTAATTGTAGGACATTTAGGATTAATAGGATTTATTCAGGAATAATTTAACATATTACTGCAGACCTAAAACCTAAAATAAATGCTTCTTACAATATATCTAGTGAATTATTTCATATTTTATCATTTGTTTACTTCTATTAAAATTTCCTTACGATTTCAAACTTGAAAATCCATATAGATTACGAACTTGGGAATCCATGTAGAATTTATCTAGAAGGAAAGAGGTCATATCTATCTTGAAAATAAACAATTTTACCATTTATTACATTTTAAAACAGCTTAAAATCATTTGAAAAGCTAACCAAATTATTAAATTAGTTTTATTTACATTTTAATAATATTCAAATGCCATAAGTCACTAAAGTCGATTTTAATGAATGATATTACAATGAATGATTAGTAATATGAATTAAGTAATCATTTATTCCTTTGCCATTATGTTGAAACAAGGTCTTGAATTCTATACTTTAATTACGAGCCGAAGCCGGCACAAACTATTACAACTTTTTATAAAACTACCAAAACGTAACGCCGCCTTTTCTGAACTCCATTTCCCTTGCAGACCGACGTTTGACATCCGTCATGTCAGAGCACGGTACGTGAAATAGGAGTCAGCCTAGAATACGTTCACAAACATAACATTTCTCTCCTCCTAAAACGAAAGCTTACTAGGTGGCTTAACAATTTTGCCAGACCTAGTTACTGTAGGTGGATGTTCACATTCAACCTCTGAGGAATTGGAAACTGAAATCTCAGGTTCATTATTAGTAAAATGGGGCCCAGACATTGACGTTCAGTATGTAACGTCAATGAGCCCAGATTGTTGGGTTGACACATTTAATTTTACTTGATTAAAAGATGAATATTAAAAGTAGAGTGACTATTACTTCCCTGACTAGACTGTGTTGTCTTCAACGATGCAATATTGCCACTCCAAACGGCTTGAAACAAATAAAAAAACAGTATAAGTAACAATCTGAATTAAATCAATATAACAACAGTAAAAGTAGTTTTTTTTTTTTCATGATTAGTTCAAGCCTCAGGGTATGCTTTGATCAACATGCTCAAAATGTATATCATTCGAAGGTGAAGGAAGTTCATCTGGTACATGATCAACACACAAAAAACTTCTGATTCTGAGAGGAATTATGTTGGATGTTAGATGTTAGACCTCTGTTAGTACCAGGAACTTTAAACTTATCTTCAAAATGTTTATCACATAGGTACTAATAGTTTTTACAAATTTGTTGTGTTGTTTTATTATTGCAAAACGGACTGCGAACAGCCAATACCCAAATTTTAAATAAATCATTAAGGATCGGGTCTGAGAAAATGATGCCTTTTCAAAACAATTTGTCACACAACAATAAGCTCACAATCGTCAGCCTTGAAAATTAAAAACACAATTGAACAAGACCAAGTTGACAATACAATAAACAATAATTTACAAAATGCTTACTATTTATTCATCCAGGATACAGGACACTCCCAAATTCAAACAATTAAACAATATTATGATATTTATCAGAATAAATACTAGTAATGGATGCCAATGACAAATGACACTCCTCCCCCAACACCCTCTTTTTTCACCATCAATTTTGGATTTCTGTAAATCGTGTACAGCGCCACCAGCCTTAATTCTTTGAAACTAAAACATGGTTTCAGTTCGGGCTATATCAGTTACCGATACCTGATAGCCACTCCCAACATTTTTCATGTTTCACACATAGTAACACGACGTTACTGGCTCTGTGCTATCCGTCCCTAAATTAGATCTGGTATCAATTGATCCTAAACCTGCACCTCTCATATCCTTAGATCTCTTAGTATTTCCTTTTTCCGGATCGGTTTCTATTTTGTACCTCGATTCGTCCCTGCTCGCTGGACATAACTTTGTGTTTTATTTATTTTTGTTCTGCTGCCCCTGAGGTACTAGGACTCGCCTTCCGTCCCATCTCCTTAGAGACAGAAGTCAATGCTTCTATTGATGTTTATGATGTACCAGCGTTTTGTCGGAGCTTACTCAGCTTTCGCCTGAAAGCTCTTGGTCGGTTTTGTTTCTCTTCTTCTTGTTGTCCATATAATTTTCACCAGTAGCAAGGGAAAGAATCGTTACACCTGGTATAGCACCACATTATCAAGAGAAGGCTTAGATTGTGGAAGCTGGTCCGCGGGGTTAGCCTTCGCAAAAGCTTTTGAGAATTTTTACATTCTCTTTACTACTCATGGTTACCACTAATGAAAACTCGATGTCCTGACCGTCTTCCTATCCGCCATCTTGAGACGACCTCAGTTAGTGCTCAACCAATGTACATGATTGATATAATAGTCCATTTAAAATAACGGTAAAAGGTCGAGGGACGCCGCACTTGACGAGACCACTTGTCCCCTACGTATTTTGGGGCGCTGATTACGAAAATAAGGGTTAAAACTGGCAGCAATGGTTGGAACACCCCTAAAATTGCAAAAAAAAAACACCCCTACATAGGGGTGTTATCCGACTGTACTTGTTGTTTTGCAAACTAAGCCATCTTATATGTTTTCTGGGGCACTGATTTTGAAAATCGGGGTGTCGAGACTGAGAAATTTGTGTGACACCCTCCACATGCCAGAAACGCCCCTCCCAAGGTGTTAATTTTCGGAAAAAGTGACCAGTTACGGTGTTTCGCGAACTAAGTCATCTCATATGTTTTTTGGGTCGCTGATTGCGAAAATGGGGGTTAAAACTTGCAGCAATGGTTGAACCACCCCTAAAATTGCAAAAAAACACCCCTAAGTAGGAGTGTTTTTGACTGTACTTGTTGTTTTGCAAACTAACTCATCTCATATGTTTTTTGGGTCGCTGATTTCGATAATCGGGGTGGGGTGTCTAGACTGGAAAATTTGTGTGACATCCCCCACATGCCAGAAACACCCCTTCCAATTGGTGGATTTTGGTGAAAAATAAAATATAAAATACAAAAACTAAAAATGGAATAAAACATATAAGATGACTTAGTTCGCAAAACACCGTGACTGGTAATTTTTTCGAAAATTCACCCCTTGGGAGGGGTGTTTCTGGCATGTGGGGGGTGTCACACAAATTTTCCAGTCTCGACAGCTTGATTTTCGAAATCAGCGTCCCAAAAAACATATGAGATGAGTTAGTTTGCAAAACAACAAGTACAGTCGTGCAATTTTAGGGGTGTTCCAACCATTGCTGCCAGTTTTAACCCTAATTTTCGTAATCAGTGCCCCAAAATACGTAGGGGACAAGTTGTCTCGTCAAGTGCGGCGTTTTTTGACCTTTTACCGTTATTTTAAATGGATTATAAGCTACTTACTTTCTAAAAAACAAATATTAGCCATGAATTAAAATTAATTTTTACTTAATTACCAATTAGAAAATATCTCGAACCTGTTGGAATTCAATCCTTGCACTCCAAAATTCCAAGTTTGAAGCCTCATTTGTAAATTCAAAACGAAGTTCAATTTCTTGGTTTTGGACTATGTAATGGTTTGAGCTTTAAAAAAATATGGAACTAAATGACCTCACAAATTAGTGTTTTACCATATTTCAAAAAGCTCTATTTTTCGATTCGACATGCACAAAGTACACCGTTTATTTAGCTCTTATATGGTCTCGCAGATATCAAAAAAGACTAGAAACCAAAAAACTTTTAGATCTAACGCCAGAAAGATTAAATACCGTTGTGGTTTATCTCTTTTGAACGTCTTGTGCAATCTCAAAAGATCTCTTTCAGAAATGTATCTTTCGTTTTTTGGGTAAATAAAAGCGGAAATGTTGCGTCAGATTGAATATTTATTGGGATGAGCAGGTTATTTTTTTTATGTTTTCGAGGTTTATGCCCCCTTTTGAATGGATACAGATTGGTTTTTTTTTCTAGCGAAATAATATTGTTCGATACTTTTTACGACTGATTTCCACATGAATTCTAAATAAGTTTAGTTGTATTCCGAACAAATAAATCCAAAAGTCGTAAAAGTAATATACTAGAAGCTGATTCTACCCTACCCTACTCTACGAAGTTTTCCAATTTTTATAGAAAATACATTTTTGTTACAAATTCGTTTCTTTTTTTAATTTCATCTTTATAGCTGTTAAATTTTTAGGACTAGCACATTTTATCTTAGAGGTAAAAATTGTACTATTAAATTTTTTTTCTTAAAATCTTTTCTTTTTAGACTTTTTAAGTAATTTCTTTGGAATGTTTAAATTAAAATTTCAAAATTTATAATTATAAATTTGTGATAACAAAACTATATTCTGGGGATTTACATAAGTATTTAAAAAAATTAGTAGTTTATGTTATATAGACGAAAATACAATTTTCATTCGTGTTTTATACATTAATTATTTATTCGAATGTGCTTATATAATAAAAAAATATATAAAATTAAATCCGAAATAATATTATTTCCTTCTTATAACTGTGATGTGATCGATAAGAATAGCTATGTATATTCTTAATAACAGTTGAACAATTGCTGTCATCTTAGCTCATGTCAAATCGATTTAATTATAGTTTATTTAGTTTTTTCTTCAATTAAAATGCTTCTATTTAAATTCGATATATCTACATGTGGGTTATGGACTACTATTTACAATAGCAAAACAATTATCACAGCAATATTAAAAGGTAAACTTAAAGTAATACAAAATGTTTAGATATCGGAACTGCTTTAATTTTGCGGCCTGGGTCGTAAAAGTATTATTCCGACAGTGCGTTTGAAGTATATTTAAAAGTTCTCCTTTTCGATATTATTTTCTATCTAAAAAACATTTTATGACACAGTCGAAAAAAATTATTAGCATACAATATGTGAAATCAGAAGGGTATCTAGGGTTGCCAACTTTTTCATCAAAAAAAAGTATTAAATTGTTTGAATAAAAAAAATGATGTATTTGGAAGTAAAAAAAATATTTTTCAAATTTATGTTTTTATTACCTTAAATAATGCTTTAAATATTAATATTTACTTTTAAATGGATTCTTCAATTATTACAAACAAAAATAACGGAAAATTTTCATATAATACAGCATTTTAGTGATAATGTAATTATGGTTCCACTGACAATTAAAGTGACAGTAGATTTTTTGAGTGCGTTTTGTTCGTTTTACTTACCTAAATTATAAAGTTATTTACTTTTTAAATATATTCCTAAAGTAAGTAGTACAATCGTTTAGTTACCAATTACATACCTTTAAACTATTTTTTATGACCTGCAAACAGTATTTAGAAAAAAATTTAAAACAGTAAAAACGTACATGTCAAATTTTGATGTTTTTGTCGAAAGTTTGGTTAGAATTAAATGTCAGTGGAACCAAAATGACATCACACCAAACTGGCTTATTTTGTCGATATTGACATCTGTGACATATGTCACCAGTCACATCGGATATCTAACAGTTCTTTCAGTAATCATTAATAAAATTGTTTTCATCATAGTATATTTTGTATCCATAAATAATTCAGTACTTACTTCTCCATAATTAATGTTTCGTTTCACGCATCACAGTAAAGATTGGCAATAAAGTATTTTCGCATACTTTATTTTTATGCAAAAGTATAAAGTACATTTATCGAAAATAAAGTAGGATACTTTAATATAAAGCATGGTTGGCAACCAGTGTTGCCAGTCTAGTACAATTGTACTAGATCTAATACATTCTCTGAGAATCTGGTACTCTATTACACTCAAAGAAAAATCTAGTACTTTTCTCTTTTCAGCGTATGTTTCAGAGTTGGGTCGGATACAGGAAAAAAGCATCCGAGTAACGGATACGGATACTGATACTCACAATGTATCCGGATACCTTTTAGGATACTTTCACCCAAAAAGTCCTCGTATACAAGTATTCGGATACTTTAAAAGATATTTTTACGGATACTTTTAAAGTGAGTTAAAATAATGTTTTCATACCAGTAGTTATAATTATGCAATAAGATTGATTACGAGTAACAATAAACAATACTAGGCGTAAATAAATTGTTTATTATTTTTATTCTGTGAATATAAAACATTAAAATAAAATGAACAATAAAACATAAAGGTGCATGTAAATAAAACGAGTCGCTCCTGAACCGCGCCAAAAACCTGTCAGCGTCGTGTCCATATAAATCTAACGAAATAAGCTCGTTGTTGGCGCGACTTGCCATGTTTATGCAACCTTTCGATATTCTCGTCAGTGCCAGATGTATTCGACAAGCTATTTTTTGTGGATCCTCCAACGTGCGGTACTTTGTATAGTCGAGAGCGTCGAAAGGAGGAGGAGTGAGAGATTGCTGAATGTTTCGTTCTGGCATAGGCAAAGCAGACTCGTATATTTGATCTTGTCAAATCTGTATACTTTATTGATGAAAGAAAGTTTAGTTATATTGCACTATGTAAAAACACAGGAACAACCGTCTGTTGTCTTTGCCAACTAAAACATAACTGGGCTAATGGAACCTCCACAAGTTCGTGACGCTAACACCCGACAATAGTTTGCAGGATTTTTCCTGTAAAAACGTGCTGCAAGATTCTAAATCCCAACCGTCTGTATACTGGATGAATCGTCAAATTTATCTTTGGCCATGAGTATTTTTTTGCGTTATTTTAAATTTTACAGGGTGCACGAAACAAAACTACAAATCATAATAAAATAACTATTTTACTATTTTTGTTATTTAAGTAGGTACCTATTGCAATTGTGTCTTAAATATTGTAATATTGAAAAAATATTTTAATAGAGATAATATGGATTGGATCAGTAACGATTTGGTAAATAATTTAAAAGTATCCGAATGCCGAAAAAAGTATCCAGTATCTGTATACTTACAAATTTGGTCACGGATACGGTTACCGGATACAAAATTTGAAAAGTATCCGGATACAGCTTTCGGATACACATAAAGTATCCGGATACTGTATCCGGATACAGAAGTATCAGGACCCAACTCTGGTATGTTTCCATTTGACATGTAAAATATATTGTTACGGTCAGGGGCTGGTAACTCAAATGGAAAAACATGAGGAAGATAATTTAGTACCACTCCAATTAACGGGATGGCGCTTGTATCGAAATGTCAGTTGTCAAACATCAAACTTAGAAAAATTAAAAAGTGATATGTGAATTAAAATGGCTGTTGCAGTCAAGGTTTCAGTTGAAGGTGTATTGGATTTTGTTTCATCTAGATTTATTTTTCAAAACCTTCCAATTTTAAACAGATGGATTTCAGCAACGAACAATAAAGCACTCCCAGATATTACAAAAATATATTCTGACAACACTGTTGGCAACCCTAAGGGTATCCATCTTTTTAGATACACCCTTTTAGTACTTAATATTTTCTCTAATCTAGGACTTCTGCTTCCTCTTAGTGACTCCTAAAAAAAAGTCCTCAAACCAGGTCCCTCCCTTTTGTGGCGATAGTATTGTCCCTTTTTTTATTATGACTTATTTTCTTCGCGGAGCCCCCACAAAGTCTTTGCGGAGCTCCAGGGCTCCGCTGAGCACACTTTGAGTAACGCTGCTTAAGAGAATCAAAATTAGATGCTTACAATGAATTAAAACTTCAGTTCCCAATTTTATATCCTGATAATTCACTCTTATTACCTTTTTTTGGCTCTATTTCCTGTAAATTAATAAATATTTTCAGAAAATATAATATAAATGCAGCTTTTAAAACAAAGTTTTATTTTAAAAGTTTTTTAATTAACACAAAAGACATGACTAATGCTTTACCAATCTGGTTTTTACAAAATTAACTTGAACTGCCTTAATGAACAAGTTTTACCCAAAATCAACTATATATTTGTATCTTTTCCCTATTCTAGATTCTGACATATTGTCGCGCAAGCCAACCCTGTGCTTTGTTTACTCCTTGCCCGCAGTATGAAGTCTAGCGCTGGCAATATAGATATAAACGAACCGCTTCTCGAAACTACTAGAAAAAGCGGTACATGGCCGTTGAGTTATAGAGATGGAATTTTCGGACATTCTAGATCGTCTAGAAACCACTAGTACAGAGCTGGCTTTATATAAATAGCCAGAGTTTTCGGCAGACAGGCAGATTGAATTTAGGTGTTGGACAAAAAAGATAAATTGTAATAAATAAATTAGAATTGTTATAAATAAATTATAAATAAATTAAACAAACGTTACAATATGCATTCCCCCTTCAAATGGAAAAGGGATTTTTTCTTTGTATTTTTTCATTAACTTTCTTATTTCTCTTACTTTTCTCATTTCATTTAATAACTTAACCTCATGTTATTTTATAATATTTATTTTGATAATCTTTTTCTGATATCTAAAGTTTCATTTTCACTTATATTTTACTATTATTCCGCTTATTTTTACTCTCATTTATGTATTCATGTTTATTCCACCTTTTTCTTGGTCTTGATCTAGTATTTATTATTTTTTCGTTTGTCAGGCCTTATAACTGTTTACTTAGTTTTTAATTTGACAGTATTTAGTTTTTTCATGTTATACACTGAGATAATTATATTTAAAAAGTGTTTTGCTTTGCTGAGAAGTTTGTTGCTACCACTAATACATTTTTAGCTACAATTAAAAAAATACATGCAATTAAATAAAATGCTTTTTAAAATAGTTTTGTTACCTTTGCAAATATTGTTTTTAGATAGAGAACCAGCAAAAATCATTTTTCGTTTGTGCTCGAGATATTTTTGCATATATTCTTGTATTTCGACCTCAACTGAACTTTATTTTTTATAGAAAAAAGCCTTAAGAGCCGAAGAAACTAGCCCTAAATAGCAAAATTTGCTTTTAACCATAAAAAACTACTTTTTAGAGGTAAAAATTAACTGTACAATCATTAAAATCTACTTTTTAAAAGTAAAAAGTTACTTTTAAACCACTACACACTATTTTTTAACCAATAAAAACTATTTTTTAAAGGTAAAAATTAACTCTTTATCAATTAAAACTACCTTTTAAAGGTCAAAATATTCTTTAATTACAAAAAAGTACTTTCTTAATCCGTACTTACTTTTTAACCACTAAAAACTACTTTTTAACCTCTAAAAACTACTGTTTAACTTCTAAAAACCAAATTTTTAACCTCTAAAAACTATTTTTAAGAGATAAAAATAATTCTTTAACAATTAAAACTTTTTAAATGAAAGAAAAGTACTTTTTAGCCACTACAAACCTACTTTTTAATTACAGAAAACTTCTTTTTAGTGAGTAAAATTTAACTTTCTAACCACTAAAATTAATAAAAACAAAAAGTACGTTTTTATGGACTAAAAAGTAATTCCAAAAAAGTGAGTTTTTTACCCGTAGCAAAGTACTTTGGCTGTTGCCTATTTTTATAGAGTTTTTTACAGGTTAATATATTTTTTGCTACCACAGCAAAAAAATTCACTCAGTATAGGTTTAATGTTTTGCGGTATTAGCTTTGTCATTTTTGTTTCACAAAAAAATATCACTGTCATTACCACTGTTACTATAAAAATTAAATTTTAACACGTCTATATTCGGATGTAATACCTATACTATTTTTGTAAGAGTATCCTAATTAAGCAAGAAGGATTACATAGACCGCCTAAAATATGTCAATATCACGAGTCGAGTCCATATGGGCCGGAATATTCACGGGAGACCATTAATCCACATCGATTGGCAACATCTGCATTTCTCTTTCCAATTAACAATTGGCGTGGTGCATCATCAAGCACAGTTTACGTCCCCGTCAGCATAGAACCACCATAACATATCGGCGAATTCTCAGAATTTACCTAATATTGGAACGTCGACAAATTCTATACCGCATTCCCTCAAATGGCCGTATAATCTAATATATCATCATTGTCGTTATTGTAATAAACATGAAATGAATTCATTCTAAATTTATTATAGAAATTGGGCAATATTCAAGTTATCGAAAATAGTCTTTTAAAATTGACTATAAGAACGTTTGAGGTTGGATTTCGAAGTGGAAAAGCCTACTTTGGATAGAGATTATTATAAAAAGTTGTAATATGATACTTGTTATTTTATCTATTTTTTTATATTGTTTTAAGCTCTAATGATTTTAGGAGTGGGTCAGGTTATTAAATAACTCGTATTACTTTGAAAAAGAATGTTGGGCACCACTATATTTAAAACTTACTAAACTTGACTGTCGATTAGTGATAAAAATATAGAAAATCACTAACCATTAAGATATTATAATTAAACAAAGTTTTAGATAAGGTAGCAAAAATTATAAATTCACAGAGATTTACTTATTCAAATTTAGATGATTTATTAAAAATAGACTTATCTGTTGCAACAAGAGGTAGTATATAAGGAGTGATTTGTATAGGCCTTCTTCAAAGGGACTCGAACGATACTCTTCGGATAGCACCAAACTCCTAGGTATAAATCTTTATAAACTTAAATCTCCAGAAGCTTCTTCAGATGTAACTCGAACCAAACCTCTTGATATAGCTTGAAGTAAACTTCTTGAAAGAAATCACTATAAACAGTTTTAGATATATCTTGAATTAAACTTCTTAGATATGACTCGAAATAAACTTCTTCGATACAGCTTTAACTAAACTTCTAAACAGTCTAGATATAGCCAGGCTAAAAAGAAAAAGGTAAAAATATCAAGAAAGGAACTAGGAGATTTGCACAGGAACCAGATAAAATGCCTTTAACTAATATTTGAACAATTTAAACTATTAAGTGAATAGTTTCAAAGAGACTAAAATTTATATGAAAAGGAAAAGTCTAATTTAACATATTTAAATACAGTGAGCATCATAAGTCTTACCCCCCCCCTAACTCGTTACTGGGGTCTTGTTAGGAAAATCGCCGAGACAGGTCGATTTTTGATTTCTACAATGTACATTTTTGTATGATTAGTTTACCCTTAATTTCATCCCTTACTAGAGGGTAGCAACCCTTTCGAAAAATTTAAATGGTATGGGGTCGTGAGTGATAGCTCATTTGAAAGGGGGTTTTATTCTCTATTTAACCGTGCAAAAAATTTTGAAATTTGCTTCATTACGTGTTTATTTATTAATGTTTAAAAATAACAAAACCTCACAAAATAGGAAAGCAACTAGGCTAACAGTGACCTTCTAATGGCAAAAAATCTTACTTCACGTTAATTTCCGTTATTCTGAAACAACAATTAGTCGAGAATTAATGAAGCAAATTTCAAATTTTTTTACACCGTTGAATAGAGAATAAAACCCTCTTTCAAATGAGCTATCACTCACCACCCCATGCCTTTTAAATTTTTCGAAAGGGTTGCTCCCCTCCAGTAAACGATGAAATTAAGGGTAAACTATTCATACAAAAATGTACATTGTAGAAATTAAAAATCGACGTGTCTCGGAGATTTTCCTAAAAAGACTCCAGTAACGAGTTAGATAGGGGGGGTAAGACTTATGGTGCTCACTGTATAGTAAAGCATAATATCTCATTCAAACAAAATAATATATAAAATTATATAAAACGTTTTATCATATGTTATTCAGGTATTGAGGTTATGTTTAAAATTTTACATTTCATTTAAGAAATTCTTTTACAAAATATATATTTTCAACAATATATCGGTATAAAAGCTTACCTTATAAAATCAGACGGCCTATACGATAGATAAACTTTATTCGGATGATCTAGATAATTTAAAATTTAAGTCAACATGCTTCGTTGACATCAAAATCAAAAGTAATTCTAGCAAAGCGAATAAAAAGAAGAAGACGACAAATGACATTTCAGTAGAGATGGTTGTGTCGGAATAACGAAAACAGTTCCAACCGTTACAAAGTTTAAAATTTTAATCTTATAATAATATAATCTGTATAATTTAGAAATGTGCTGATACTTTCACAAAAAGACAAAAAACTAAAAATAGGCTTCATGTTCTATAGTTATGAATATTTTGATCAAAGTTATAATGTATTGCGATGTGATGGGAACTGTGATATTTTAGAATCAAATAGAGGAGGTGGTGTTCTTATAGCTTGTAAGAAAATTTAATGTGTCACGGATAAATTGTTCTATTATAACCAATTCTCTTCCAGAAGTTGATATTGTGGTATGTAAGTGTTTTCTTGAATATGTAAGCATTTATTTATTTGCTATTTATGTTCCCAATATACCTATAGTGAAGTTTTAAAATTTATTTGAACCTCTGGAAAATATAGTCTTCCAATACAATAACCTAATATAATGTCAATGGTGGGCCTAAAATAGTTCTTAACGATTTTATCAATCTCTGCAACTCGATCCAATTTAATAAAATTACCAATTGAAATGGGAGATTGCTAGATCTTGTTTTAAGTGATTTAAATTGTAGCGTAAACCGTGAAACTATACCTCCAGTTGAAGAAGATATACATTACCCATCTCTTTTGGTTAATTTTTCGCTAGATCATTTATTATGTAATCAAGTTAATTTTCCAGTTACGTGCGAACCCAAAAGTTACAATTTTAAGCGAGCGAATTTTCCAAATGTACATAGTACCCTAGATGCCAACGATTGGTCATTTTTAGATTCTATTTGCAATGTAGCTTGTTCAAAATTTTATTCAAACTTTCATTTTTAAGAAAAGAAGTCAAACGTCTTACTAGGGTATCATATGATATCTACATCTCTAAAGTTGAAAACTCCGTCTCTAGTGAGCCTGAAGAATTTTGGAAATATATTCATACTAAAAAAGGTAAATCTAGAATACCGAGAATTCTGTTCAAGGAAGAAGTTTCTTACGACACCACTCAAAATATAGTAGATGGATTTGCTGAGTACTTCAGTAGTGTGTTTGCATCAGTATCTGATACAATCCTAACAGAGGACTTAAATAATCTTCCAAGTATAAATATCGAAAGTTTTAGTGACGAAGATATTATTTCTGCAATCAATAAACTAGCCGCTAAAATTACCTCCGGTGAGGATGGTATACCCAGTTTTTTTATTAAAGATTATAGAAATATTTTTATAAAACCCCTTAAGTTTATGTCATTAAAAACTTGTATATTTCCAGATAAATTACAAATCACACATGTATGTCCAATTCTCAAGTCAGGAGATTCATCACTATTTAATAATTATCGCCCTATTTCAGTTTTAAATAATTTTGCTTAGATTTTAGAAATTTGCATTTATAATAAAATTTACCCTCTAACTAAATGTTTAAGATCGGTACATCAGCATGGTTTTATGGAAAATCGTTCCACTGTTTCTAACTTATCATCTTTTTCTCAGTTTTTACATCAGACTTTAGATAATTGTGGTCAAGTAGATGTAGTTTTAATAGATTTCGAAAAAGCTTATGATAAAATCGACCCAACAGTAATCGTTAATAAGTTAGGTCAATTTGGATTTTCATCAGCAATGAAAACATTTTTCCTCTCTTACTTATCTTGTAGACAACAATTGTTTTCTTATAATGGACTTTTTATCAAATTTATTCCATGCTACTTCAGAAGTTCCTCAAGGATCCAATATGGGTCCTCTACTTTTATTGTATTTCATCAATGATGTCACTGATTATATCGCTTGTTCCAAATTGTTATTTGCAGATGATTTAAAAGTATTCCTTAAAATGTCTGATATACATGATTGTTTATTCCTTCAAGAACAATTAAATAAAATATATGATTGTTGTATGCGCAATATATTGTTTCTCAACATACGTAAATGCAAAGCTATAAGTTTTAGCAGAAAAGTCAACATAACAAATTTTAACTATACCATTAATAATAAAGAACTAGTCAGGTGTGATCAAACTAAAGATCTAGGTGTTATATTTAATTCGGAGCTAACTTTTAATGTACATGTTAATACTATTACTAAATCTGCAAATAAAATGTATTTTTATTTCGTAATTGTCAAAAGTTTAAAACTAAAGCTGCCTTAAAGTCACTGTACTTTTCATTAGTTCGTTCCAAGTTGAAATATGCTTCTTTGATTTGGTATCCGAAGGCAGAGTTGCAGAAGAACAGCACTGAACGGGTGCAACGCAAATTTTTAAAGTTTTTAAATTAGAAGGTTAGGGGCATCTATCCCCGCCACAGATTTGATGAAAATATGTTGCGTAATAGATATAGTGTACAATCCCTTGAAAATAGAAGAAAATTAATGTCAATTTCTAGAATTTATAAAACACTTCATAATATAATTGATTGTTCTATTATACTCGAAGGACTTTACTTTTTAATAACACGACAAAATGCACGGACATAATACGTTTTCTCATCCTATTACCAGGACTAACCTGCTAATGAAATCACCAATATACAGGGTGTTCAATAAGTACGGTACATAACTTCAAGAGCGTATTCTGAAGCTAAAATAAAGGTATTTTTGTCGTTACGGAAATACAGCGTGTGAAATTTTCATAAAAAAAATACAATTTTTTAAATATTTCCAAAACCACTTAAGATATTTTAGTCAAACTAATCGTTGAAAAATATGGAAGAAAAAACGTGTTACGCCATTGTTCTGCTTTTAGAAGAAAAAGCAACAAAGACAGTAAACTTTTTCATTTTATTTTTATTATTTTTAATCTCTTTGAACAATGTACAACAAAAAAATTATCTTCAATTTTTCTCAAGGTACTTGTTTAACATTACACTAGTCGCCAATTGTTTCTTTATTTGTATGTCAGACATTAAAATGAATAACTTTTCTAACACTGAAATGGCTCAAATGCACTTCATTTATGGCTTAGCAAATGGGAATTCAGTGGAAGCTAGAAGAATTTATCAGCAACGTTACCCGAATAGGGTAACGCCATGTGCTGAAACATTTAGAAAGATACATGCCAGATTGAGTAAAACCGGTAGTTTTGAGCATAATCGGGTAGTTCCTGGTAGACCACGGACAGTAACAACGCCTGAGCTAGAAGAAGTTATACCGCAGAAGATAGAAGAAAATCCTTCAACTAGTACCAAAAAGATTGCACAACAGCTTCAAGTAAGTGCTAATACTGTTTGGAGAGTTTTGAAAGTTTCTCTGCTTTACCCATATCACATACAACGAGTGCAAGCTCTGCTGTCCCACGACTTTCAGCCAAGGCTAAATTTTAGTAGGTGGTTACTCCATAAAGTTGCTCATATATACAATTTTTTGACCCTAATTTTATTTACTGATGAGGCAACTTTTTCGCGAGAAGCAATTATTAATTTTCATAATGAATATTTATAGGCTGAGGAGAATACTCATGCAATAAGTGAAGGTCGCTTTCAGCAAACATTTTTACTAAATGTATGGATAGGGATTATTGATGACCATCTTATTGGACCATACTTTATTTACACGAAGAACTAAATGGTCTGTTAGAAGAAGTGCCTTTGCAAGTAAGAGGAGATTTATGGTTTATGCACGATGGTGCACCAGCCCATTTTCTCCTTCTTGCTCGCAAATACCTCGACAACACTTTTTCTAATCGCTGGATTGGACGCGGAGCTCCTCAAGCTTGGCCACTTTGCAGTCATGATCTTAATCCCTTGGACTTTTATTTATGGGGTCACCTTAAATCACTCGTGTATGAGAAACCTGTATTAAATGAAAATGATTTATGAAATCGAATAATTTAAGGTTGTAATACCATAAGAAATACTCCAGGAGTTTTTGAAAGAGTAAGACAATCAATGAGGAGACGATTGGAATCGTGCGTTTTATCAGATGGTGGCCATTTTCAATATTTGCGTTGATTCTTTGTTATAAGTGATTATTTATATGGCTCTGTAATTATTCATAAAAAAAGTCAAGGGACTTTTTTTCTTCCAAATCGAACAATCAAAAAACTAAATATTGAAAAAGAACAGCGGTGTAACACGTTTTTCCTTCCACATTTTTCAGCTATTACCTTGTCCGCACGCCACTGGTTAAACGAAAGCCACTGTGTTAACAGTAAAACACGCAATGTTGCTAACTCTCAAAAGCTGCAAACATTTAATTAAAATATCTCAAGTGGTTTTGGAATTATTTAAAAAATTTGTACCGTACTTATCGAACACATTGTATATTATATGCCAAAATGTTAATAATTTATGTTTGAATTGTGATGTTTTGCGCATAGTCAATCTCAATTTATAATTTTAATTTTTACTTTAAGCTATTTATTTATTTTGTTATTATTATTTATTACTATCTTATTATAGTTCTTCCATTATCAATTGCAGATCAAAAAAACTCGTTCGGAAGCTTTACCGACAATTTTGTTTGATCTGCCATAGGCGTAGATACCTACCTCATTTTATAAATTTATTTTATTAATACTTTTAATATATATCATATGCAAGAAAGTATTCGTTAAAAGGAAATCGAATAATTATAAATTGGACGTTATTATACGCCCTTATTTAGACAGATGCACTTAATTGTAATCTTACTTGGACTTAAAAAAAAATTATTATAGCTCGTTAACTTGCTACAACTGAATAATAAATTATAAAACGTAAAAAAGCGAGTAAAGTGTACCTGTCTGTAAGGGCGTTTGGTTTAAACAGGGTACTAGACGTGAACTGAACCCTTTTTGTACCCCATTCGTTCTTTTTCTGGAAAACGAAATTTCAAAGAAAAAACCATAAAGGAAAATAAATTCTTTGCAAATAAAACAAAAGAAAAAAAAACAATTCAATTCTAAAGTAACTTTATAAATAATCATGGCAGTCTGAATCCTCTGAACTAGAGTCATCATTTGGTTGAATTATAATGGGTTGTAAAGAGGGTAATACTACATACTCATATTCTTCTTTGATTTACAGTATTTTTACAAAAATTATCGGAGATTTGGATTATTTAATCGTATTAAAGGGATATTCGAAGTCACTAAAGCTTTGCATAAATCTTCATTAAAAATAGCTTGTTCACTTCTAGACGATCCAGATTCTAAATATTGTTTCAAGGGAAGTTGACTTTGTCTGCGAGTGTCTTTAGATTTCTGCTTTGCTATATGTTACCTTTTTTCTAGATTTCTAAGTTGTTAATTTATTTGATAAGTGATTTAGCTCAAATTGCTGATGTGTGTGGATTCAAAAAAATTGACCAGGACAAGTAAAATTAGAGTAGCTTGACCTGTTCGCGGGCCAAGATCTACTTTAAGATAAAATGAGAAATAAGATATTAAAAATGAGACAACAACAAAAAGAGTTGAGCGCCACCAAGTTTTTCAGTTACTTGGAAAACTTATCTAATTTTAAATGTCCCGTTTAATTGAGTCCGTCTCTGGTACTTAAAGTTATCTGTAAGGGTTGTGGCAAATAAAAGAAAATGAGAACATTTAATACATTTAATAAAAAAAGTGAGATTAATCTTACATAAGTTAAATAGACAAATAGTTAAATAGTCAAATAGTTAAATAGTTAAATAGTCAAATAGTTAAATAGTTGAATGAGTTGATGATTGTTTAAATTGACTGAATTTACTCAATGATGGTGGTATTTTTGTACGTAGATACGGTACTTCTCTTTTATTTTAGCTAGCGGCAACTAGGAGCTTCCTGGAGGAGCTTCTTCTTAAAGACAGTACTTGAGGTAGAGTAGAGTAGCCTCTTCGTCTTGGAGATAGTACTTAGAGGTAGAGTAGAGTTGTTGTAAGCTTCTTGGATACTGGGAGGAGTACTTCTTGGATACTGAGAGGAGTACTTCTTGGATACTGAGAGGAGTACTTCTTCTTGGATACTGGGAGGAGTACATATTCTTGGATACTGGGAGGAGTACTTCTTGGATACTGAGAGGAGCCACTACAGGTTTAAAAATAAAAGAACCTGAGTACCGTGTGTAAAACTACATATACATGCCAATTTGGAAATCTAACGGATTTTATGGATAAACGGGATGAATATCAAAGTTACATCAGAATATAAAATATCACGACAAATATTTAAGTTACATTACCTGAACAGAATATAAAATATTTATAAGGCAAAAATAAGTTAGGAGCCATAAATTTCCGTTTAAACTGTATTTCCAAAATGACTTGTAATTCAATTATTTAGTTGCCTCCCCGCGTATATATCAAAGTAATTAAATGATAACACATTTATATTAATATATATATAAGAAAGCTTAAAAAATATGATTAGTTAGGATAGCTATAAACTATATAAAATGAAATAAAATATAGTAACCGGCTTTTTCCAGCATGGTAGTAAATAAAAAAAAAGCATATGGCGGACCTTCGGTTTTGCAACGAAATCCAGCAAAATGGGAATAAAAGAAAAACATTTACCTGACAATTATCCCAACGATCACACTTAATAAACAGAAATTAGAGAAAGATAATTACTAGCAATTCATTTTATTAAATTTATCGGTACGCTAGCACTGTTTGACTTTAAACACCAGAAAAGGAAAAACCAATTCACCTTTTAGGTTTCATATGAACTCCTGACTTAAAGAATCGCTACGGTCTATGCGCCGATATTAGCAGATCATGCGTAGACGATGCATTGTAAAAATCGATAATGGTAACAATGATACGACCGATGTTGTGTTACGAGGAGTTATGGAGAAGTTGTTGTTAAAAATAAATTTGAAAGTTTTTTAAAATTAATTTCACGTAACATATATCTGAGAGTGTTTTCGCGTGTTGGTCGATTTGAAACCTTTTTTTACATAGAATCTAAAACAAATAAATTCCTATAGATGTTGAAGTTTTAATTAAATTAAATAAATGCGTACGTTGTAAAGTTGCCCTACTTTTTTTTAAACTGTGAGTTGAAATAATATTTTACTGTGGTTTGATTTACCGTTGTGAAAGGTCAAAATAAAATATAAAATAAAAAAGTACTTACAATTTTAGAACATGTTTTACAAAACACCTGGTTATCACCTTCTACAACAAAATCTGAATAAGAATTTACCCACGACTCAATTAATTTTGCCATTTTTCCCACTGGTTAACACAACGCAACAATAAAGACTGAAATGAAGTTGAAAGTAAACTGAGTCATTTAGAAATTTAAAGATATTAATACAACTACCTGAAAGGATATTTAGCAAAATTTGTTGGTTTAAGGAGGGTGTTTATAATTTAATCCTCTCAAGTACCTACACCATTACAGGGATGTAATTCAATGCCTGTTGTGGTATTAGCCAAAGGACTTGTTGTTTTTTTTAAGGGGAAACGGTCGTTGTATTTTATTTGATATTCTGGCTTTAAGCTAAATTCATTTTATTTCAGAAAAATTAATCCTTCAAAATTTTAGGAAATAGTCGAATTGCTAAAGTTCCAGGTCGAATCACATTACTAATTGTTTCAATACAAACTATAAAAGGCATTAAAATACCAGGAGTTCCTTGGGGAACAAGATGGGCGTAAAGGCATTTCACAAAATATTATTTTGGTCCAAAACTCATAATTTTAATATGTCCAGCCAATTAGTATGTCAGATATATGCCAAAAAATTAACAAAATGTCAATATATGCATTCAAAATCAAAAATTGTATATATATGCAACATACGCAAAATATGGCGTTTTGCATATATTCCTAGCTCTAGTTATTATTATTTATTACTATCTTAGTACTTTTAAAATTTATTAATGTTATATTTTGTCCTATCTTTGGATGTTATATCTGTTGGGCAATAAAGAATTTATTTATCTATTTATTTATTAATCAAAAAAGTTTTAGTATTTAAATCGCCAAATTTTGCAGATCTTCGTTGTTTTTAAAATTTGTTGCCATATAAACTAAAAAAAAAAACCTACTAATACAACAATTGAAGAGATAATTAAAAAACTATCTTTTTTCTAAAGGTTAGTTATTCTAGTCAATAATATCTCACTTTTTAAATCATTTTTACATTGATTCTAATTAATTTTGTCTGTTCAAATAATATTTGTGTTATATCTTTTTAGGCTTAGGTTAGGATTTAGAATTAGGATACATTTTTGACCATTCTTAATACAATTATTGTAAATTGTATGTAAGGAATATTATAATAAATAAATAAATAAATAAATAACACAAAATAAAAATTAACCAACCATCATTTTTGAATCGCCCTATATAATCATCTATTGAGACATATTGAATACGAAGTATAAATATTGTAACAGTTTCGTTATAAATCTTAAGAAGCGATATAAATTACTCTGTCGGCATTTTTCACATCTGTCAATTATTTGAACGTCCCTGAACTGCTCTTTTCATTTTATTGAGTTTTTCCGCGATGTTATTATCTTGTCGTAGAGGGATTGGTTTTATTTCAATTTTTCAGGATCTTGTTTCCATGTTTCCACATTTGGTAAAGTGTTGACGTTTCCCGCTGGCATTGAGGCAACCGCCGCGAGTGAGAAAAACCAATTTATATTATTTATGGAAATTGAGAGTTTCCATAAATATATATCTCAAGTATTTTATTAAAAAAAAGAATTATCGTTTAGAAAAAAAAAAAACAAGAATTTTCAAACTCCTGAAGTATGATTTATCAAAGAAAAATCTGCTTATAGTATAGGGTGCGTCTTTATCTTGATATATGTTTAGGATAAATAAGACTATTTTTATTATAATTTTAATCAAATTATATATTTAAAAAAATATATCCAAATTCATTGATTTTATTTTTATCCAAAATCATAGTGCAAGTGGGTGTTCTCGTTCAACTTTGACTGCAAATAGTACCAGCGACCTCTTGACAAATGTCCATTGTAGCGAAATTATTACGGGTAGCTCTGCAACCTCCGTATATAGTTCTTTCACATTTTTTTTCTTTGTGGTTCCAATAAAAACGAACTATATATTCCCCACAAATTGGTCCAGAAAGGGTGTGCGGTTTTAAGCAATCTGAAATAAACAATTTATAATTAAATAAATAAAACTAAATTACTTTCATTACGATAAAACCTCAAAAATGGTTATTATAAAAATAATATACACTTTCCAACTGTAATTTTAGAAATATGAAAATGAATAATCTCCAATTTTTCCTACAAAATTATGAAAAATAAACCCCCAAAGTGAAAACAAATCAAAGAAAAATTTAAAAAGCTGAAAATATAAGAAAGAAAAAATGAGTGCTAAAGTTGTTTTTCTAAGGATTGTAAAAGTAACTTTTTAAGAAAGGCATAAAAAAGTTATCGTAATGCTATTAAATACAGTTTTTTATTTATTTTTCAAATAAGGGAGATATTGCTTATTAACGATAATTTGGGACATTTTGTATACAGGGTGTACCAATAAAAACTCCCATGCCGGATATTTTGGTAAGTAATAGAGATATTTTAATTCTGTAAAAGCCAGTTTACAGAGCACTAAGAGAGTTACAGTTTTATATATAAATTGCTTTTAAATAGGTCAATATGTAGAGGGCGTTGCGCTCAATAATTTTTTTTCGATGGGAGGATCTTTCTTGTGTAGCTCATCTTGTAAAAAATGCATTTTAAAGTAGATTTTGTTCTATGAACTAATTCGATAAATCTAGCCATTTTTGATATACAGAGTGGGTCACTCAAAACAGTTTCATCCTGTTTTTCAGCATTAATCATTGAATTTTGAGAAAATGCTAAAACAGGTCGAGTTTTATTCCAAATTAAAAACATTTTTATAATACAGACATCTGTCATGTGTCAACCACCTCTCTTGCACTTCTCCAACACCTGAATTTTAAATAGGTAATGTACCACGTATGGCACATCATTGAAAAGGTAATTTAATGGTGGATTCAGAAATATTTCTGAACATTGCGCTACTTAAATTTTATCGCTCTCTAGCGTGATAAAAAACTACTACGTACTATAGAGTGTGACACTACAATGTGTAGTACATCATTAAAAAGGTAATTTTATGGCGAATTTATAAATATGACTGTTAATTGCGATACTTTTATTTGTACCGCCCTCGATCGGGATAAAAAACTACGTATAATAAAGTGTGATACCTTATTTGAAAGCAAATTTATTTACTAATTCAATGCACCACATAAAATTAATATAATTATCCTCCATATTGCACTTGTAATAGTTTGAAAATTAGTCATGCATTATTTTAATCAATATTGCTAACTTTATTTTGTTGCAAGTGCAATATGGAATTATTTATATTAATGTTATGTGGTGCATTGAATTAGTAATTAAATTAGCTTTCAAATGAAGTGTCACACTTTATAATACGTTACAAGTTTTATTATCCCGATAGAGGTCGCTAAAATTAAGAGTATTGCAATAAACAGTCATATTAAATACTTCCCCATAAAATTACCTTTTTAATGATGAGCCATACATTGTACATTCCTTATAAAAAATTAAGGAGTTGGAGAAGAGGAAGGGAGGGGGTTGACACATGACAAATGTCTGCATTGGAAAAATGTGTTTAATTTGGAATAAAAACCAACCTGTTTTAGCTTTTTCTAAAAATCTAATGATTAATGCCAAAAAACAGGATGAAACTATTTTGAGTGACCCACTCTGTATATCAAAAATGGCTAGATTTATCGAATTAGTTTATAGAACAAAATTTGTTTAAAAATGCATTTTTTACAAGATGCGCTATATAAGAAAGATCCTCCCATCGAAAAAACAATATTGAGCACAGCGCTATCTACATATTTGACCTATTTAAAATTAATTTATATCTAAAACTGAAGCTCCATTAGCGCTCTATTAACTGGCTTTTACGGAATTAAAATATCTCTATTACTTACCAAAATATCTGGCCGGGAGTTTTTATTGGTATACCCTGTATACAGTGTATCTACTCAAGTTGGAACCATGTGGAAAACTTTTTTATTATTGGTTTTGTGAAAAAGTTTATACCTGATAAAAAGTTCTGCATGGTACAAAACTTAAAATGCAATCATCAGATATCAATTTTTTTAAGCCGTATACGAGGTTTGTCGAAAATTATGAATTTTACTCAAGAGTAAAGTACCTGTATTTTTTACGATACAGAAGAATGTCATAAAGTTATTTTGAATTAAAAGTTATATTCAAATATGCAATTACAACCATTTAGCATTAAAATTAAGTTTTGGTGATTATTTAATTTATAACTACAAATAGTTTATGATGCAAAATGTAAATAATCACCTAACCTAAATTTTCATGCTATTTGACTGTAATTGCACATTTGAATATAACTTTTGTTTAAAAATAACTTTATACCATTGTTCTGTATTGCAAAACAATAAAGGTACTGTAATGTGAGCCATTTCATTATTCAGTTATGCTCTAATCCTCCAAGTCCCTCTCTGTCTTATTTTGGCCGTTGAGGCTCAACTTGTCCGATTATTATACATAATTAAACCCCTTAAGACTAAACATATGTGACGACTATGGCGGAGGCACTTTCGCGAACATTCCTGAGTTATCGTGATAACGTTTCTGATATATTTCGGTAATTTTGGTGGAGGATCACCAATTTGTATATAAATATTGGTGGAGGATCAACTAAAAGTCATTAATTAGATATATGGACAATGAAGATAAATTGTGAACACTTTAAAGAAATATAAATAAATTATAATAGTGTTGTTGCATTTTAAGTTTTGTACCATGCAGTTAAAATCAAAGCTCTCTCGATATACATCGTCGAGGCAATGAAGCACTAAAAAGGCCAAAAGTTTTTAGACTAAGACGGATTGGAATGCGGTTTTTTGCATTCTCTTAAAAACATTTTTTGAAAAAATGTCCTTACTTTTTATCTTATACAAACCGGAAATTGCAGTGCTGCAACCAGAAATGTATTAAAAAAACGCTTTTTTTTTAGACGGCTTTTGGAAGATTAAAGAACTTTGTAAATAAGAGTCACAACTTGCCCAAATCGAGTTCTCGGAGGTTTTAGAGGTCGCTGATCACGATTATAATGTTCAAATTGACCCACAGCCGACCTGGAGCTTAGGAACGCCGATAAACGTCATCTCCGTGGGACTCCCCAAAATTTATGCGGGGAAGGAGAGGAACTCGGCGCCCGTGGGTCTTTTGGGTTGCTGATTTCAAATATGGTATCGGCGAACACCCTCCGGAGACCTGGTGTGCCGGAATCTGGACGTGGACCACATCCCCGAGAATGTTCCTGACAAGATCGCCAAAAACAACCCGAAAATCACTGTGAAGACGTTTTTTTGTCGCTGATCACGATTATGATGTTCAAATTGACCCACAGCCGACCTGGAGCATAGGAACGCCGATGAACGTCATCTCCGTGGGACTCCTCAAAATGTATGCGGGGAAGGAGAGGAACTCGGCGCCCGTGTGTCTTTTGGGTTGCTGATTTCAAATATGGCATCGGCGAACACCCTCCGGAGACCTGGTGTGCCGAAACCTGGACGTGGACCACATCCCCGAGAATTTTCCTGACAAGATCGCCAAAAACTACCCGAAAATCACTGTCAGGACGTTTTTTTGGGGCACTGAATCCAAATTTCACGTCGAAAACGACCCCCTGAACACTTGGTGTACAGGAACGTGGACGCGGACCTCATATCCGTGAGTTTTTCGCATACAATCGAAAAAGACTAACCGAAAATCGTTATGGATGGTTTTTTGGGGAGCTGAATCCGAATTTCCCGTCGAAAATGACCCCTCCAACTCCTGGTGCACTGAAAGCTGGCCCTGAACGTCATCTCTGTGGGACTCTTCCAAAATGCACGCGGGGAAGGAGAGAAACCTGGCGCCCGGGGGTTTTTTGGATCGCTGAATTCAAATATGGCATTGTCGAACACCTCCCGGATACCTAGTGCGCCCGAACCTGGACGTTGCTGTGCGGGGCTTAAACTTAGGAGAAAGTTTCTGTGTATACTTACACAAAAGCGTTTCGAGCGTTGGGAGAAAAGTGAAAGGCCACTTGACATAGTTCGGAGATCAAGCCGCAATTCTCCTTACTCTATTCAAACCCGGCATTTAGAATTTTACAGGACTGGATCAACCTTGTCGAGGATCCCAGGCGAGAGTTACACATCAATGAATGTGTGAAATTATGAGACGATTTTCGGTTAGTCTTTTGCCATCGTGTCTGGAAAACCCTCGGAGACGACGTTCAGCCCAAGGTTCCGGTGCACCAGGTGTTGGGAAAATCCCAAAAAACTGCCCCTAAACAATTTTGGGTTCGCCTTCTTCGATTGTGTGAGGAAAATCCTCGGAGACGACGTTCAGAGCCAGATTCCGGGGCACTAGATGTTCGGAAGATCGTTTTCGACGTAAAATTTGTATTAAGCGCCCCAAAAAACGACCCTACAGTGATTTTCGGGTTGTTTTTGGCGATCTTGTCAGGAAAATTCTCAGGATGGACGTCCACGTCCAGGTTCCGGCACACTAGGTATCTGGAGGGGTGTTCGGCGATGCATTATTTGAATTTAGCGACCCAAAAAACCCCCGGGCGTCGAGATTCTCTCCTTCCCCGCGCGAATTTCGAGAGAGTCCCACAAAAAATGTTTGTAAGCGAATGCAAAAAATCGCATTCTGATCCGTCTTAGTCTAAAAATTTCTGAACTTTTTTGCTTCAATGCTTCGACTAACAGTACTCCCAGTATCTGCCATTAAAATTTAACATTTTAAGCATTTTTTGTTTTTTAATTATTATTTAATTAGCTGTCTTGTTTTAATCAAGTAGCTGATGATATTTTCATAGACAAAACGTAGTAAAATGGTAAAGTGTAACACATCGTTGTATTTAGCTATACAAAAGCTATAAAAAATTATAGTTAAAAATCCAGGTCCGCATTTAAAAAAAAAGTTGAAGGTGGCCCTGCAAATACGAAACGACGTAATAAAAATTTTGACATGGCAGATTATAGGGAACTTGATTTATAACAAAAACTTCGTATAATTTTTTTTGTATCTTTTATAACAACGCACGACTTAAAAAACGAAAATGAGGTTTTTCGGATTTTATCGAATATCTTCGGAATTGTTGTTGAGGACTTACTTTCTCGTGAGGCACTGTACAAACACTCACATTTTTAAAAAAAAAATTCGCAAAAATTTGCAAGGCAAGGTATAGTTAAAAGTTCAGTATTAGATAAATAAGGAATATTAGAAAAAAATTTATTTTAGTCATAATCTAATAAATTTTTTTTTAACATTTGGGGCGAGAGGTGTGGCGAAAGGACCTCCTTAATGAGTTAAAATTAAAAATATGATTTTTGCTGACTTACTCTATTTAGATCTCAAAAACTGTTTAATAATACCTATGATTCGTTAGTTATTATAATTTTTACATTTTTTATGTCGAAGTTACTCTAAGGCAGCTTAATTTCCCAATTTTCCTTATTTACATATCGTGTCGAAGTTACCCCTTGGCCAGGGTAACTTCGACACCAAAAATAACTTTAAAAAAGGGTGAAGAAGGATGGGAGAAAACAATTTTTTAGTACAGAATCTAAAACACATCAAATGTCGTAATGGCATATGAGCGATGGTTCTAAAGTGACTTGTGGAGAAGGTAAAATATGCTCCAAACATGTCGAAGTTTCCCCATTTTACTTTTACCTGGTAAATAAATTTGGTATTTCACTTACCACTCTCTTCGAAATGAACATTGTCACAATAAACTTGTGCAATGATAAGAAGAACCAAAAAACAACTGACTTTGTACATTTTGCTGTAATCGAACTTTACTTAGGATAAAAGTATTGCATTTCTTTTTATAACATTTTATATCTAACTACGGATGTCCTATATCAGTTACGTGGTATTTTTAAAAAGTTTTTATCTTAATCTGAATAAAATAATATGATTAACTGCAGGTTTTAAATATTTTCGAAATCTATTAAAATGTCGGTCAGGTCGTCAAAACATCTGTTCTGCTGTCCGCTAAGGCAGCCAGATTACGAATGCCTTTTTTTATCAACGCGCACTGCACTTTGGTTTACGTCAGTATGCCAGGGGCGTACTCCAAATATTTCACATTTTCCTTATTTTTAAGGAAAACAAAACAAAAAAAAAAACAAAAAGTTTCGGGGCTCGAACCACCAACTTTGCTATCCACACTATCCAAATTTTGACCATTGGACGCTCTGCACCACCGAGCACATTTTGATATAAGTTTGGAATCGTTTATACTAATATATAACATTTGATCATTTGATTACAAATATTTACGAATTATTACTTTTTAATTAAACAAAAATAAATTAGAAACAAAATTTTATCATGTCAAATGACACCTACATTGTAATTTAATGGAATCACATAAATATATGATTTAAAAACTATAAAAGTATCATTATTACTTAACTTCTAGTTCTTGTATTGCATAAACGTTCCAGTCCGCAGACATATATTTAACTCCGCTTCATACTAATACGAATAGGGTCGGATAAAACCTTCCATGGCTATAACGCCGTAGCGCTGCGCCGGTCGGAGTGGGGGATGTTAGGTTTTTTTCGTTACGGTGTTACGAAATAAAAATGTTACTTTTTATGTTTACACTACGAAATTAGCTAAACAAGGTTTTAAAAAAAATTACTCAATTGTGTTTAGATCGTAACAAAAGATCAACCATATTTTTATGTCTTATAATATATTAACTTATGTTAATTTTAACCAAAAAAGTTCATATTAACACGTAACACGTAAACATAAATCAAAATTCAATCAAAATTCAAGAGATATAAAAATTAGATAACTAATTAAAAAAACTAAGAATTAATCAAATTTCACCATTAGCGTGCGACTGAAAATGTATTATTTCTATAAATTTTGAACCACCAGTAACTTTGCTACTGATGGAAATCGGACCAATGTTAATATAAACCTTTTTGCTTAAAATTATGGGATCTATAACCTGTCTCTGTTATATAATTTGGGACATGCTGTATAATGTATGACCTCTGAAATAGGGATATCAAATAAATATATTATTAGTAGTGTAATACTTATTAAATATTTTAAAAAATTAATGGTAAACTGAAAGGAATTAAAACTTTAAAATAAAGGCATATCTAGATAATATTATCTAATTTATTTAATTTTTTTAATAAAACTACTTTTTGAATTATCCTTGTCTGAAAATTATAAAGGGTGCTGTATTCACCTTAATTAGTTGTCTTTTGATCGACTTCGGTCAATGTTTACGTGTTACGTGTTATTTTTTAGTTTTTATTTGCTACGTGATACTTGTTGCGTATTTCGTGTTACGATTTAAGTGTTAGTATGAACTTTTTTGCTTAAAATTGTCAGATACTATAATAAACTATAAACTATATTAGTTATAATGTTATGATGGGATATACAGAGCGGTACGGAAAGAGATACTGTTAGGGCTCTTTCAGACACAACGGTTTTGTTCGTACGGAGAAAATTCGTACGAATTTTTTCCGTGTCTTGGTAGAATTCACACTCGACGGTTTTCTTTTCCGTAAACCGTCTTTAGCTATTGTATTTTATGTCAGTTGGTTACCGACATGAATCGAAAGCGCACCATTGCCATGTGGATTTTGTACCGTCATATACAAAAGTATCGGAAACGATATAATCGTATATACTAGGTTACCCAATTGTGCAGGACATGGTCTAAAATGCGTAGTTTAAGTAAAAAGTGGACTGTATTAAGCGGTGGACAACGACTCGTGGCTGCACATGATGCTTCGATTTTAAACTACTTTTTTAAAATAAGGTTACTGAAAGGTGGGGGGGGGGGGGGGGGAAAGGGATATATGAATAAAATATTACTGTTTATAAATAACTACTATATTCAGTATTGGAAAAACAGTTAATAATATTTACATAAGAGCCAAGCGACTCAGCACACAATCTGGCAACAATGCTTAATTGACTTAGCTAATAAAATCGTGGTACTTCCAGACTTTTTATTATATCAGTACCAAGCTTTTACATGTAATCCTTTGAACACTGCACTTCACACTTTTTATAATAGTACTTAATACTTTCACTGATATATGCGATGCGATTCTGATATGTTACCGGCTTCTCGTAGCCACCGAATAAATGAGTTACTTTGGGGATTTGGAGATTTAGGATATCGCCACATTAAAAGGGTGTATTTATGGGTATCTACACTAAGACACACACGTGATTATTGCAACTTTTTTTAGGGTAAAACTGCTTTATAACTGACGCCGTTCGGGACACATCCGTCCTCTATCGCCAGGAGCAGATAATACTTGACCGTTATTTCCCGCATTTTTACAGGGAGCTGAGTTGGTGCATATTCATCGGGCATTGAAAATTTAGCCGGTAAATTTGAATTTAACTACCGTTGAGAATTACTTGAATTTTCAATACCAATTAATCAGAAAAGAGATGAAGTGGACCCATTCATTTTCTTAATGGAAGATTTACGTGCAGACGAAAATACAATTTTTAATTACCTTCGTATGTTCATTGTATCCTCTGATGATGGTTCACTGAAGTAAAAGAGTTCTATATTTGTCTCATTACTAGTTTATTAACTACAAAATCAGAAAACCAAAAACAAAACAAAAATCAATATGTTAAACTACTAGTTTATAATATTTTCATTCATGGTCTTATTGACGCGTAAACCAAAATACAAAATATTTATGATAAATAAAAACCAAATTTTTTCCCAAGATAAAACCAAGGAAATCGCATTTCTAGTTTTTTTGGATTATAAGCCCCAATCGTTTTTCAACTATTTAAAATAATACATTTGCGTAACTTGAAAAGGAACCTTTTGGATTTTGCGGTCATATTGTAGTGCACGTTATGCTCTATGCAATGGTACAAATATCTCGTTTTTTGAAAATCCTTTCTGCACAGTTTAATTTTGGATTACCTCCGCTTTTACTAACAATTTAGCTTGTGACACTTAGTCCCTTACAGTTGTTAACAAATAGAACCAAACTAGGTGTAACAGCTTGTCCCTGCAATTCTAGTTACTCTTTCTACTAATTTCTAACACAACTTTTTTTCACCCACCTTACCTGTTATTTTAGTCTTTTAATAAATTACCGAATAGTAACTATATTTAACTCTCCACCAAATTTTAACCTGTATGTTTTCTATATTTTCATATATTATGAAACAGCACAGAAATGCACTCAAAACTGAACCTTGTTGCCAACCTACCTCTACTTTAAATTTTACAGTTGCCGTCCTCACACAATTTGTTTCATTTGCTTGCATATTCTGTCCCATATGTATGTTTTACTGTGATTATCTTTCTATTTATTTTTATTTAACAATATTTAAATATGACAATGTTGATGTTCTTATTATTACCAACGCTTTCCACTAATACCATTGCGAATGTTACGGCAAACAACAGCCAATTAGTTATGAAAATGAAGGTTCAAATAAATTGGATAACGTGTGGTATAAACGCTTAGACCAACCAATTATTTGTCATTACAGTTAATAGGCTAACGCTGGTCGCAGTTCTGTTTTGTAATCCACACTGAACGCACATGATTGTTATCTATATGTAATCCCAACATGGTCTACTAAAACGAACGACTAGTTTCGGTATATTGAAACTGCAATTATTTTTGACAGTTAGATGGTGTTAGGTCAGTCTGAAACCAAGACACCATTCAGGTATAAAAAACAGGAATCGATGGGATATGTCGCAGACGAGTTTTTTTTTTTTTGGGGTAAAATAATAATTTTTTAAAAGTTGAAATAAATGTGAATCTTATTCAAATAACATATATGATGGTGAGATAATTATTATTTTTGTACGATTTTTAACGAATTTCAGAATAGAACTGGTATTTGAATTTATTTGTAACTGGGTAGGCTTAAGGGGTAGTGTCTAAATATATTTTTACATAAGCTTTTGGGGTATATGGCACTGTTTTGGGTAAATAAAAGTAAATTAAGTATTAATTGTAACAATTTTAACTTGAACATTTAATTAAATACATATTTATTTAACTTGTGTGTATTGTTATTATTATTATTTAAAATTTATATTCAAACATCGATTTCTGTCACTATAGTGTCAAAACTATTAATACTCAGCGAAAACACAGGCAATATTTTTTATTTATTAAATATTTTATTTTACACCGAAAAAATATTTAATTTAAAAAAATTGGTGGAGGACCTTACTAGTTATATAATAATCATTTTAAATTTTGGTGGATGCGCTGAAGTTTCTTACCTATTTAGTAATAATTATTAATTGACTGGGTTATTTAACCTTAGAATATTTTTATGATTTTAGTACATCTTAATACTAATGTGCCGAAAATATTACGATGATGAGAAAATAAATTAATTACATGGTTCAGTTTGTATTTATAAAATTATATTTAAATAATGGCATGTATTGACGTTTAATAATATATAAAAAGAACCCTTTTACGAATCCAAAGAACTTAAGGTTTAATGAGGATATATTATAATGTAAGCAAGTAAATGAAACTTAAGCTATCGATACAATAAAATATTGGATGGTTAATGCCAAAGAAAGAATTTGTAATACAAATAAGAATAAGTATGAATTTTTGGAAATATAGATTTTAATAATTTGCACGATTTTCATTATATCTACTCTTTATTTTTTAATGTTCAATATTAATGAGACATCTTGTATTAGGGTATCTAGACTATGTCTAGTGTATGGTAAACGTAAATACTTAGCATATACTTAAAACGTACTACCAAATCAAAGTAGTGATATGAAAAAGAATGTTTGATAATAATAATAATTTCGTATCAAATGTATCCCATCTCCCTAAATTTCAAATATTCTTCTGTTCCTGTCCTTTTTTATATTCATAATCCACTTAATTTATAATTAATTACTTTCAATCCATTTGGACATATTCTTCACACTATTTTTTTATACTCCTGTTTGCTTCATTATTTCATAATATCATTTATTTTTATATTTATTATAATTCATCATCACAAAACTTATTTCATTTATACTCCTTCTACTTAAAATGAGTCTTTTTACTTTATTTATATTCTAGCAATTCCTTTTTCCAAATAATCTCTTAAACACATTCTTTTATTTTTTAATTTTGTTTGCTAAATTTTCTTTAATTTACTTAACTATTGAGCTGTTAAACTATCCAATAAGTAATATAATATTTTCTATTTCCAATTTATTTTTTCATTTTTTATCATTATTTTGATTTTTAAGTTTTTCCGTACTCGTATTTAAATTTGTATCTTCTCTTTGACTTTAGTCCTTACTCTTTCTTTCTCCGATATTTCATTATCTTTACCAATTTCTGTCTATTTTTCATTTTCGTTTTCCTCTGCCGTACATTTTCACTCTTTTGTTTGGCATTAAATTTATTGTTCATACTTTTAGATTTCTCATTACTTTTTATCTTTTGTTTCTTATCTTTCTTTATCTTCTTAATTACTTTTTTCTTAAATAATTTTTCTCCATTTATGTTTCTTTTACCTTCCTTGTGTCTTCTGTTATCCTATTTCATTTGTTTTCTAATTTCCTTTTTCCTTCTCGATTTCTTTTTTAATTCTTCAATTTTTGTTTTTCCTTTATTTTGTCTTCATTTTCGATTTCTATCTTTCAAATTTTTTGCTCAAATCTTTTTCTTCAATTTCTTGTACGACTATGTCTTTCTTAATCTTTCAAAAATTCTTGTTTTTTTTTCTAAAATTTCAAATGCATTATCTTTAAGTTATAATCCCTATACTTCTGCCATGTCATTTTTGTTCCTGTTTCTTCTGCCATTTCTTCTATACTATAGTAATTATCCTGTTTTGTTTTTCTCCATTCCCTCTATTTTTTTTTATAATTTCTTCTTTATCTTTTAGCCGTTTTTATTTTTCTTCTTATTATTATTATTTCTCCTATTTTTATTCATTTTTTTGATCCATTCCATCAATTTTCTTTACAATTCTAGCCTTTCGTGTTTTCTCTCTTCTTTATCATTTATCCTATTTTCATCCATTTTTTTAACCATTATTTCATTGTTTTTCTCCATTTCCCTCACCATCAAGGCAAACATTTCTATTATTTTATCTTCGTTCTTTACTTTCTTTTCTTCACTTTCATTTTCTTCGATAACAGTTTTTTCTATATCCTGTATTTCCACTTCTCCTATATCACCTTGTCCTATTTTTCAAATTTCTTCATTCTGTTCATCTTTTCCATTGATTTTTCCCCCTCGTAAAGCACACTATCTATTTAATTTCTAAGAAATTTAAAATTTATGTCCACAATTCGATTTACTACTTTTAGTAATTTTTGTTGTACGCCAAAGCTTTTATTTTATTAAAATTATCTTTTTCAAGTTTAAATCTTGACTATCTATCCTAATAATCCTAATAACCTATAAATTAAAAAAGAAACAAAAAATTGTCAATTGAAATTTTTTGACACCTGTGAATCTGACAGTGACAGCCTGTCAATTTGACAGCCTCACGTAGGGCGCCTTTTTTTTATGAAAAATAATGTTTGATAAATAATAATTTGTTATTTCTACAATACCCTGTAATTTTTTTTATATGAGTTTTATTTTGTTGATTTTGATTTTGATTCTGCATTGGATTCACTCATTTACATTTTTACTTTTAATAATTTCGATACAAAGAAGAAAGAAAAATGAAACAAAAACTTACATTACTAATTTCTATATAAATTTCCAAATTCCAACTATATTTACCTCCTATATTCTTTCTATGTTTGGTCTGATCATACTTATTATAATTTAGATACTTAAAAAATATAAAATTTATTAATTCAAATCCAAATTGTCCCTTTCCTCTTCTATTTTCTTCCTAGCAGCTCTGTCTGCTCGCTATTCACTTCTAGAGGGCAATCCAATTATCAGCACTCCATCCAATATGTCAGAAAATTAGTAATACTCAAAATACCTCTTTATCTTCTGTTTATTAAAAAAATTTCAAAATAATAACAATTTAATTTACAATTTTTTCCTTTCCTTTACTATCGATATATTCTTTACAATTTTAAAATTTCATATTATACGGTATGTCCCCCTAAGTTGGAATCATATGGAAAACTTTTTTATTATTAATTTTAGGAAAAAAAGTTATTCCTCATAAAAAGTTCTGCATTATCTAAAACCTAGAATACAGTCATCAAATATCAAATTTTTTCAGTAGTATACGAGGTTTGTCAAAAAATATGAGTTTTACTCAAGAGTAAAGTACCTTTATTCTTTATACGACTGATAAAATTTGATATTTGATGGTTGCTCGACTTTTTATAAAGAAAAACTTTTTTTTCATTAGTAATAAAAAAGCTTTCCTATGCTACCAACTATTTACGTAAATTGGCTGGATATGGAAAACTTTTTTTATTATTAATATTGGGAAAAAAGTTATTCTTTATAAAAAGTCGAACATGGTCTAATACCTAAAATACAACCATCAGATATAAAATTTTATCCTTCGTATAAAGAATTAAGGTACTTTACTCTTGAGTAAAACTCATATTTCTTGACAAACCTCGTATACCACTGAAAAAATTTGATATTTGATGACTGTATTCTAAGTTTTAGATAATGCAGAACTTTTTATGAAGAATAACTTTTTTCCTAAAATTAATAATAAAAAAGTTTTTCATATGATTCCAAATTAGGGGGACATACTGTATAAATCTGACAATATTCGCTCTCTGAAAATCCATAATTAATTTCTAAAAATCCTCTTTCAAAATTGACTTTTCTAAGAAACTTTGATTTTTTCATCTTTTCAGGGCCATACATGGATTAATTAATCAAACTTTGGTATACCTAAATTACTTCATTAATTTTATTATCAGTAAATACTTATTGAATACTGCACATATACTTGAGTACATTTTCAGTATTTGCATAGCACGTAAAAACAACGTCCTGTAACGTAATATACTTAGTATATTCTGAGAATGTTCTTAATGCAATTAAAGTATATTCTTGGCATATACATATTCTTAAAAAGTATACACTAAGAATATGCTAAGAATGTATAATTGCTATCTGGGAAAAGTCGATTAAAATTCAAACCAAAGCTTTCTACTCGTACAAGTATAAAACGAAACAAAAAGTATCCAGCTGTAATACAAATACTGTTCTAAAAATATATAGTGAGGCCGATTTTAATTTTTGACTGAAGTTTTTTTGATAGTAAACTTATGTATACAGGGTGACCCACAAATAAGTAATGATCATATCAACTTTATTTTTTCAAATAGAAATAAGTATTTTTTATTTCATTTTTAAAGTTTGCATCAAATTCCTAATATGATTCATGCAAAATTCAAAAATAAAACAAGTATTAAAAGTAATTTTAAAAAACCGACTTCAAAATCTTGCAGATGCCATCACCACATCTTTACCAAATTTATATGGGACCACCCCTGAGGTACCCCTTTCTAACAAGAAAAGAATCATTGAAATCGGACACCGTGTTAAAGAATTATCGCTAAACATACATAAAAAATATATATAGACCGACGATTTGAGAACCTGCTCCTTTTTTGAAGTCGGTTAATAAAAAGTAGGAGTTTCCATTTGAAAAAAATTAAGGTGACGGTCGTAACTTATTTTTGGGTAATTCTGTATACGTGACTTTACTATTAAAAAAAACCGCGTCCAAAAATAAAAATCGACTTATGCGAGCAGTTTTTCAAAAAATAAATTCCTGAATTTTAAATGAATTTGTTCCAACCCACGCATACTCACTGCATATAATCTGCTCAACTATTATTTCAAGTTTAAGTAGTGTTTACAAAAATCGATATTTTCTTTCCGATTTTTTTACAGTATCGATAGTATATAGGGTGGCCCACTTAAAAGTTCCACCCCCCCTTATCTTCGTTATTCATTGAGTTATCGGAATAATTTCTTTTATTTGAAAGACTGGAACAAATATTTTCTTATGATGGATTCAATTAATCTGTGACGTCATGACTTACTTCCGATTTTTCCGGAAATAACAGAAAATCGCAATTTATTTTTTACTTTTAAATTGAAACCCACTTTTTTATTGTAAATTTGAATTTGTGGGACTTTTTGCATAATACTCGTGTATTGAAAATTTTCTGGCAGCTGTCAAAGTGGCCGCCATATTGGATAATAATTTTTTCTAAACATGTTACTATTAATTCGTTTATGGAAAAAAATATACGAATATATGACCTTTATAAAATCTTTGTAAACTTTTAAATTCCCATTGAGACCCATTTACCGTATACCAGTGGCGTATCTAAGCATTTTCATTATTACCAAACTGTTTAATAATTCCATCCGCTTTTATCTTCGTTGTAAATTGAGATATTGGAACGAAAACTTTTTTCTTGAAAAGCTTGGAATAAATACTCACATAATATACTGGATTTAATTGGTCTGTGACGTCATGGCTTACTTCCGGTTTTTCGGAAATAACAGAAAATCGCAATTTATTTTTAATTTTTAAATAGAAACCTTCTTTTTTTATTGAAAATTTAAATTTCAGGGACATTTATAGATAAGAATCGTGTGTTGAAAATTTTTTGTCAGCTGTCATATTGAATAATATATTTTTTAATATGTTACTGTTAATTTGTCTATGGAAAAAAAGATGGGAATGTATAAAATCTTTGTAAGCTTCACAGTTCCCATTGAGACCCATTTACAGTATACCAGTGGCGTATCTAAGATTTTTGTTATTAGCAAACCGTTTAATAATTCCACCCGCTCTTATCTTCCTTATTAATTGAGATATCGGAATGAAAACTTTTTTGTTTGAAAGTTTGGAATAAATACTGTCAAATATTTGATTCAACTGGGCTGTGACGTCATGGCCTACTTCCGGTTTTTTTAAAATAACAGTAAATCGCAATTTATTTTTTATTTTTAAATGGAAACCCACTTTTTTATTGAAAATTTAAATTTCCTGAGCGTATCAATGGTAATTTATTATTGTATGGTAGGTATTGTTTTATTATATTGATTCTTTGAAGCTTTCTGATGAAATTAAGCAACTTTAAAATTTAAAATAAAAATAAATATTTTTTAAATTTAAAGACCTGTCTGATGTCAACATCGACGTTTTAAAAACTTTTCGCATCCCTAACATAACATAAATCTGCGATATACTCGAATTTTCAGGTTAAGTATAAATAAAAAACTATTTTTATTATAATTTTAATTAAATATATATTCAATAAACATATCTACACTCCATGCTTACATTTTTATCCAAAATCAAAGGGGGTAATCTCGTTTATCTTTGTCTGCAAATAGTACCAGCAACCTTTTGACAACGTTTCATTGTAATAAAATTATTATTTGTAGCTCTGCAACCTCCGTACAAAACTTTTTCACACCTAGCTTTTCTGTGGTTCCAATGGTAACGAGGTATTAATGCTGTGCATGATTGACCGAAAGGAGTATGTGGTTTAAAGCAATCTGAAATAAACAATATAATTTAAGCTCACCTACACTGAGAAAAGTATGTTCTATAATGGAGTAATTTGTTGTAAGTGGATGATTTGGAGTTGTTTTCCTAGCAACTCAATACATTTTTTTGTATTTTATACCAAGCTCTTCACGTTTTTAAGATAGACTTTCCAGTAGAGCCTAGCATCAATTGTCATACACAGATATTTTGCTGTATAATTATAATAATGTTTTACAGTTAACATGTGGGTAAATTACAGGATGCTTTGTAATTAGGTTATTATAATTAAATTAGCTAAGTCACTTACCGGCTTTTTCGAAATGCTCCTTACAAACACCACCAGCGATCTTTTTACAACTTTCAAGTGTTTCAAAATTATTATTTGTAGCTCCGCAACCTCCATATGCGACTTGTTCACATTTTGCTAGTTCGTGGTTCCAATGGTAACGAATTGCTAATGCCCTGCACTCAAAACCAGCAGTATGCGGTTTAAAGCAATCTGGAATGAGTATTTTATAAAATCAAAAAAAAAAGAGTGATCCACAAGAAATGTTTCTAAAGTAAGCCATGAGCGATAAAGACAGGGATACGAGTCACGTTTCATCTGACACAATTGAATGCTCCGACATATGTAAATTTTTCCAAAGCCCACTTTAGATTTTTTTTTTTTGAATCATAACACACCTAATATCATATTAGCTATTTTATTGTTGGAGTACTTGCAGATATAACACCCATTTCGATATACAGAGCGAGACATCAAAAACGAAACAAATTGAATATAATTGTAATAATAATAAATGTCTTTATTACCACATAATAAAAAGAAAAATGACATTGATTGTATAATAATTAGGGCGAGA
Organism: Psylliodes chrysocephalus; assembly: GCA_927349885.1. Classification (NCBI taxonomy): domain Eukaryota; kingdom Metazoa; phylum Arthropoda; class Insecta; order Coleoptera; family Chrysomelidae; genus Psylliodes; species Psylliodes chrysocephalus. The sequence goes on along the minus strand of OV651815.1, from coordinate 86,684,663 downwards.
TTCAGTTTGTATATAATAATACAATATGAAGAAGTATTAATTTATCAGTTAACATATATCTGCTCTTCCATCTAACTTAAAAATAGAAAATCAAAGACAGCAAATAAAACAATTAATAAATAATTACATTAAATTAAATTAATATATAACTGTTAGTTAACCAAGGGAAGATATTTTAACCCGAATAACGTAATTATTGTTGAGAAAAATAATAGTCAAAAGAACTTGTTTAAGTTTATGTAAAGACGGGTAACTAAAATCAAAAGGTAAGTTATTGAGACAGTTAACAATGCAATAAGAAAAAGATCGTTTGAAGGACTCAGTATAGTGACGAGGTACCGTAAGAGTATTTCTATGTCTTAAGTTAAGAGAATGGATATCAGTTCTGTATTTTAATTTATAATATAGATATGGTGGAGATTTTTCCTTTAGTAGCTTAACATAAAACACTTACCGGCCTTTTTGAAATGCTGCTTACAAACCCCACCAGCGATCTTTTCACAGCTTTCAAGTGTTTCAAAGTTATTATTTGTAGCTCCGCAACCTCCATATGCAACTTGTTCACATTTTGCTAGTTCGTGGTTCCAATGGTAACGAATTGCTAATGCCTTGCACTCAAAACCAGCAGTATGCGGTTTAAAGCAATCTAAAATGAATGTTTTATAAAATCAAATAAAGAGTAATCTACAAAAAATATTTATAAAGTCATATTTGTGACTTTATGACTTTGTGACTAATCTAAGCTCTTAATTAAATCTCCGACATACATACAAAGTCTACACCGAGAAAAATCAGGTGAATAGTTATTTTTTTTAAATCTTATAACTGTAAAAAAAAAAAAGATTATGGCCATTAATATTTTTCAGATTACTGTTACAAAAAAATTATTCAATATAAAACAGGTATTTTTTTTCAAATCTTTATGTATTTTACTACTTAAAATATGACTTTTTCAACGTTAAATTTTAAAAATAATCAAATTTTAGAGAAGTGGCTTCAGAGGAGCACGTTTATTCTTTACCTAAAGTTATATATTTTTGGCTAAATATAAACTTCGAAATAAAATTGGGAAATACCAAAAGTTTGCATGGCTATATTTCAAATAAAAGGAGACAATTACCAAAGTAAAGTATATATTTTAAGAAACATTCAAACCACTAATAGGTAGTCTTTTAATGTTGAAACGGTTATTATTTAATTCTTATAAAATTTTATTTTAAGAACAACAAAGTGAATGTACTAATTTTAAATACCAGTTATTCAAAATACCATTTAGTGGCCAAATAATTTTTCTTTTAAATCTAAAACAGTTATAATTTTATTTTTATATAAGTTACTTTTAACATCAATACAGTAAAAATATTTCTTAGAGAATCAACTATTTCACCATTAAAACTTACATTGTAATCTTGAAAATGTTAACATTATAACGATGAAACTGTAACTATTTAACCGATAAAACTTTAACTATTTAACCGTTATATAAAAAATTGATAATTCTGTTTCATTTGTATACAGGTACTTTTTTATAGTAATACAAATTTTTTGAAAAAAAAATACCGTAATGACTATTAAAAGGGAGCTAGGTTGACGCCTATTCAATTCAGAAATCTTTTAATAGTTATAAAATTTTGTTTAATGGCTGTACTCTAGAAACATTTTTTGTGGATGGATCACTTTATATATCTATAACAGTAACTCATTGCAGTATATAGGGCGAAGCACCAAAAACGCAACGAATTGAAAATAATATTTACTTCATTCCCATAAGTCATTCTAACCAATTCAATTTAAATAGGAAAATAGGCAGGTATTTTATATCATTAAAAATTTTATGGGAATTCAGCAACAAAACTGTTCATTGCGTTACTTCTTATTTTAAATTTTACGTATTTTGCAGGGTGACAATTTCAAAAATAATTTTATTAGTACCTAATTCAATAATTAAAAATTAAGTTAAAAATGGAAAAATATTGTTTCTACGACATTCAAAATATGTTATAGTTGTAATATGGAGATATTTTTAGGATATACTCGTGTGCCAACACGATAACTCTAGAAATACAGCTCCAGTTGACTTGCGGATTTGATTTTCTTTGATCATTTCTTTGAGAACCCTATTGATGGATGTCATACATATGAGTTTCTTTATAAATATTATAATTTACTTACCATGCTTGTCGAAATTTACATTGTCGCAGTAAACTTGAACTATGAATAAAATGGTTAAAAAGTAATAATTGAACTTGTACATTTTGCTCTAATGGAACTTTACTTAAATCGAAAGTAGTGCAATTCTTTTTATAACATTTTTAAACTAAATGCGGATGTTCATTATCAATAACGTTAGTATTAAAAAAATATTATTGTTGTTTTTATTTTTATCTCAATAAAGATAAGATTAACAGCAGGTTTTGCCCAGCAAACATTTTGGTTTAATTTGACGTCAAGACTACCTAAAATATTTATAATAAATTGGGATTCGACATAAGTGGAGAATAAGATAACGTCGAAATTTGGTTTTATTGACCAAAATGGGTAAAATTGCGCCTAAATCCACATTTTAGTACTACGTTTGGTTAGTAATACTTCTCTAGGAAAATTTGACGTCAGTATAACGTCAATTCGACGTTGGTTTAACCAGCTTTAGGTATAAACTACAACAAAGATTTTCAGATGACGAATGACTTCAAGTGCACAAAAAGATAAATTTTATACTTATTTGTTACTTTTATCTATAGAAGTCGAAATATTGTAGGAAGTGACCAACACAACTAAAACATATACTTACTCGTAATTCACAACAAAGATTGAAAATAAATAAATGTCGGTAACAAAAATATATATATTATTTAATTACGACGCATCAATGGGTTACGTTTGTTAAAATTAATGCGAAGGAAATTTTGTCGTGCATGTTAGCAGTTCTACTTTGAAAAATAACAATACCCTTCCAAAATACCATTTAATAAGAAAAAATATAAGAATATTATGATGTAAAAAAATATAATAATATTATGAACTAAAACTATGTTACATTTGTTGTGTATCACTTTAGAAAATCAATTTTTTTTTTGTAATTTTCATCCGTTCTTTTCTAGTTAAGTTAATTTAAAAAATTTGAAATTTGGAATCGTACTTCAATTATGTTAAGAAAATATGGCGTATTGTGCTAATTCGACTTAAAAGTTAATACGACTATGAAAATCTACGTATTTTACAAATAGCTTTTGACTAAGTTGAATTACCTTAAAGATAACGACATGTTAGTTAACTTTCCCTATTTAAAGAATTAATAACTTGTAAATTTTATTAAAAATTTACCTGTAGGTAAATGGTAAATGTAACATATTTAGGTCACCCTATTTTTGGAAATACTATCTATTAGTAAATTTCACCTATATAAAGTGTAAATTTTTATTTAACGTGTGTTGATAAATCAATTTACTGTATACTGGAGTAATTTGTTTATTTTTCACGTTATACTGCACTTGAGATTTAAAACATTTGACTTTACGAAAAAAATCGAAAGTGTATTATTTATTATTTTCTGCATTTATTTAGCTCTATCTATATGGCAAGAGAATTAAGTTTACCACTTTAACGGTTTTTTAAAATGGCCGAAATTCTTAATAATAACCTAAATAATATAAATTTTACAAATAGGTTATGTATGGCAGGTTTTAAATTTGTGGTTTATAGTCGAAATTACTTTGTAGTAGATTTTTCAGGCAATTGCTACAATAAAGTTAATATTTATTTATTCAGGATTACTTTTAGGTCAACTAAATGAGTAATCGGCTATTTGGTTAAAATTAAGTAGAAAAACAAGTCATAATTTTTCTACAATGGGGTCTATTCTGTAACAATTACTTTATATTTAACGGCCTTTAAAAATATTTTCTTCTTTACTTCTGTCATTATTTAAACGGATCTTTAAAATACATTAGAGGACTATCTTAAAGAAATCTGTTTAAATAATGACAGAAGTAAATTAACGAATACGAACATGTTTTTATAGGCCGCCAATATTTTTAAAGGCCGTTAAATATAAAGGAATTGTTACAGAATAGACCCTAATATCGACTTAATATTACTTTATAGTAGAGTAAATAAAGCATCCAAATAGGTTACTATATAGATATAAAGTTACGAAAAATATTCAGCCAAATCTACCTAGTAGGATATTGTCATGATATCCCTAATCCGACCCTGTGACTGTGTACGCACGCGGCCTTCACATGGCAACCAATTCGTGATCGAAGCAACGCTGACGTGTGGAAACAGCCGGACCGCGTCTCGAATGTAAAAGAATACGACGGAATGTCTGCCGCTGAAGCACTGGAAGCGACTGGAATGGCGGAGAGTGCCGCTTAGTCATAAAAAGGAATGTTCGAGAGCCTCTCGTATTTTCCAGTAGCGGATTTGGATTAATATAAATAGCCGACGTATCAGCGCCGAGTTTAGTTTAATGTAGAACATTGTATTGAAAAGTTAAAGTGTAAGAAATAAATTAGAATTGTTAGTTAGTGTCTAAATATTACATAAATTAAATAGTACGTCTGAGATAAATCGTAAATAGTGTGTTTTTAAATAAATAAACTTTAAATAAATTAGACTTTCGTCACAATATTCTACTATAAAAACGATTTTTAGTTGCCAAACGGATAGATGTTACCTAATTATGATACCTGATTTGTTTAAAGTTACTTTTAAATAGATATGTGTACGAGGTAGATTTCTTGGTATAATTTACGTAAATTTATACATAAATTAGAACCATTTGGTAAGTTTAAAGTCCAGGTATATTTTTCTAGTCAATTTTACGTAATAATTACCTCAACAAGTAGATTTGACTTTTACCAAGTCAGCTAATAATATCGAAAATGTTTGCTGGGTAGATAATGTTCAAAATCTATTAAATTATGGTAGGTCTAGGGTTAATAATTATAAATTACCCACCTTTTATTACCATTATTATCGCATATATAAAAAAAGGTTATAAATAAATGTTGTGTGGTTATGACTGAATTATGTTAAAAAAAATACAGTAGTGGACATATTTCACAAGATACAACAAAGAATTATTATTTTTAAATTAAGTACCCTCTATAATTTAAAATTTTTGGAATTATCTTTTTTCCAAATTTTAAAAATATACCATATGTTACCCTACTTATACCCTTTTCGAATAATTAAGTAGTAATAATACTCTTCCTATAATTCTTCCCCTTACGAGTGAATTTAAACCCCACAGTAGTCTGTGAAGAGTATTATAGGTTTATTTCCCAAATAAAAAAAATTATATTGATTCAAATTTAAAATTTCTACCAAAATGCTTCTCATCAAATTTTAAACAACTTTTAAAAATGTCCATCCGTCCAATGTCACGTTTTTTTCCGCATGATAAGTCAAAAATGAAAAATTAAATTTACAAAAAAAATAAAGTTATACTTGAGGACGAAACCTATTGATTTTGAAAAAATCTGATTACAAATGTGGGGAGGGGTTTAGGGGGTTTAAATTTAAAAAAATATATATCCAAAACGAAAAACGATATTAACTTAAAGCTCTATTGATTCTGAAAATGTTTAAATAAATATGGGGATTAAGGAGGGTTGAAATACTAAAATAAATCCTAACTCAAAAAGTAAAAATTATATCAACTTGAAAGTTTTAGTAAAAATCAAACTCAATAAGGGGACGAAGTCTATTGATTTTGAAAAATTTAACTAAAAATAGAGGTTGAGGGGGGTTAAGAGGGGTTAAATTAAAAAAAAATCAGAAATCAGAAATGAAAAGCTACATCAACATGAAATTTTTATTTAAAATCAAGGTCTATAAGGGGATAAAGTCTATTGATTCTAAAACAAATATGAATAATAATGGGGGTTAAGGAGGATCGAAATATTAAAAAAAAATTCTAACTCAGAAACAGAAAACGATATCAACTTGAAATCTTTAGGAAAAATCTGAATAAAAATTGGGGAAAAGGAGAGTCTGTGAAGAGTATTATATAGAATGCCGAGCATTATATATTTTCATTCTAGTTATTATTTGCCGTGCCACTCTGGGGTGACTTACAGATGAAATGATTCATGGTGTCATTTGACTAGTAGGTGAGGATAACTCGGAAAACCTCACTCATTATCACCAACCCCCAAGTTAAGCGGTAGTTACTGTAAATATGGAAAAGTTACCATTATTAAAGTTATATGGTAGGAGAGTCAGTGACACTTTTTTGGTACACAAGTTGCAAGTGTATCGTTAATTCTTGCTTTGTAGAAGATGACGATGTCTTAAAAAAATCGTTGTAACTTACATATAATATTAATTACATCAAAAGTTAATACAAAAAAATTTTGGTTTCGTCTTGTTAGCGGTGTAAGACTTTGCTGCGCCGACCTTCAAGTTTTAAAAATGAAATTGTTATATCCTGTATTTGTGCAAGCCTCAATTTTTTTCTATGATAGAATGATATAAGTTAATAATGAAAATATATCAGTTTCAAATCGAGAAGGTATTGCGTACTGATTTGCTTCCCTAGTTTTTTCTCTGTATACAATATCTCCTTCCAAATTCCACGCAATCAACTTCATCCCAAAATCTATTATTTTTTCTATTGCTCTGCTACTGGTTAACAGATCTACTTCTAAGTAGTTTTTATTTAAATATCCTTAGTAAGTAGTGATACTTTATTTCACCCAATTTCATCATATAATTTACCACTATCTTTTATATTGCTAGTTTTGGTTTACTACTCATGATCTATAAAGTTAAATGTAAACCAATGTTTTTCGATTATACTCAGATTTCTAACAGTTATTTAGAGTTTTTTGCCTTGTATCATGTATCCTCTTTCCACTTTTTTTAAATTAGTCTAAATAGTCTTTCTTTCAATTCGTTGCCTCCATGTTTAAAGAATTTGATATTTATTCCATCTATTCCTGGTGATTTTCCAATGACCTTCTCTATCTCATCTATTCTATTTCCTCTTCCTCTAGCATATCAGATTCTTCCATCTTTGGATCGATTAAGATATCTTTAAAATAATCTATCCACACCTGCTTGTATTGTTCTTCTTCATCTTCCAGTATCACTTCTCTTTTTTCTATTTGTTATTTTTTATTTCCTTAGTTTTGCCTTTATAGATTTTGTTTTGTTCTTCAATTTTCTTGTTAAAATCTTTTTTATTTTTCTTACTTTTTCTTACTTCCTTTTTGTTCAATTATTTTTATTTTATTATCTATCCACCCTCTTTTACTTTTTTAAATAAGTTTTTTGGTTTGTTTTTTCATTTCAAGACTATTTTATCTTTTATTGTACCTTTTTTGATGTTGCTTCACTACATTTTTCATTGTACCATTCTTTTCTGTGCAACCCTAATATTTTCTTCTGCTGCTAATTCTATACTTTCTCTAATGACTTTCCATTCTGTTTCTGTTTCATTTTCTTTATTTTTGATGCTTAATATTCTTAATAATCTTTTACTTTTTTGTTGTTTAGTTGACTTACATCCTGTTTGTGTTGCATTTTATGAAGTTTTTTAATCATCGGAATCTGTACATGTCCTTACATATTTTGTTGTCATATATTTTCTTTTTCTGATGAGTACGTGTTCAATTTGGTTGTATGTTTTTTCATCAGATGATATCCAAGTTATTTTATGCATTTTGAGATGTTTGAATTTTGTAGAGCTTATGATCATATTTGTTTGTGCTGTTAGGTTACATAACGTATGTCCGTTGTCGTTTGTTTTTTCGTGTATGTTGTATTTCCCTGCTATTTGTTCTATATGATCTTCTTTGCCTATTTTTGCATTAAAATCTCCAAGCGCTATCATTACACCTTCCATTAGGATATTTTCTCTTTCTTCTTCTACTTTGTCGTAGAAAGTCTCTTTCTCCTCTGGTTTGGTTTTTTCTGCAGGGGCATATATATTGAACAATGATATATTGAATGGTTCTACTTTTACTCGCCAAGCAGAATAAATCCCACCCCATACTGTTCCTTTTTTCGTTCCCAGAATAATGTAACGTAAATCCATTTTTCTTAATTGTTCCCTTGCCTTCCCATCTTATTTTCTGAATTGCTGCAAACTTATGCCATATTTATTGAGTTCTTTTATATTTCTTGCATTTTCCAGGTTTTAGCATTGTTCTAATATTCTAGGTACTTATTCTCAATTCACTTCTGAATTTTCTTCTACTTCTCTTTTTCTTTTCTCTTTTTTTTTTCATGAGTCTTTGTTTCTGTTTCGTGTCCAGTTCTTTGCCAAGTCGTTTCCTTCATTTCCGGTGCTTTGTTTTCCTTTTCTTTCCCTATCATTTCATACTGTTCTGCCTTTTTATCTAGTAATATTTAGCTAAATCTTTTTCAAGCTTTTCCTGTTTCCATATCGCTATTATACACATTCCCTTTTACCTGTATGTATTAAAGTAAGCAACTTTTAAACGTAAGGACCAAATACTATAAGTATCTAAAATGTACACAATACTTCTCTTTTGGGCTAAAAGAACCTCTATGGCATACTAGAAACTATCCAGACCGTCAAATAGATATGGTGCAACTTTAAAGTTTTATTTGAGTTTCTTATTTGAAAACATTTATGATTTAACAATTTACTTACATTTGAACAAAAACTACACCAATATATATGATTGTCTTAAGTAAGAACACTTAGATAGGTATAATGGAATCTATTTTAAAATATTATTTGCTAAAATTGTCTTTCTACACACTCCATACAGTAAAGTGCAATATCAGAATAGTGCATTTAGGCACTTAATTTCAGCAGTTTAATATCAATTCCTATATATGAAACTTACAGCAATTACCGTGAACATCGTATACGCTGAATTCCCATTATCTGAGAACAATTTCGCTCGTGTATACGGGATTATATATAACAAAAAACTATTTTGATCGCGTACCAGATGCACATACAGAACTTTATTCATACGGCGTACAGAAACTAAAGAGATTCGATGAGAAAACAAAAGACAAAACTTCATTTTAAATTCCAATCTATTTGAGAAAACTTCTGATAGCCTTTTGTCTATAAGAAATGGAGCGAGACGAAACTTTTCCGGCCCAGCCCACGTAGTTGGCTGTGATGGCGATGTGAATTTGCCTTTTTGATGCCCAAAGGGTTATTCGGTTTTATTACAGTTTATTGCTTTTGCAATTCTTTGCGATTGAGTAGTGTATTCGTGGAAACAACGTATCGCAGTGTAAGTATCGCACATTGCATTTTTATGAGAAGTGCTATGGATGTTCGTATTACAGTGATAGGACTTTTTTATGCTTTATTACAATACAACTTGCAAAGTTACATTGACATTTTCAATATTTACCACTATCGCCATAAAATTTTATATTCGAAGCCTAAAAAAAGAGTCGTTTCATAATGGTTTTTCTATCGTACTTTTACTAAAACGTGCTTTAACAAAATATTAGATTTTATTTCAATCTAAGATTTTACCAGATTTTTTTTTCTAATATGAAACACAAATTCAAATCTCATCCCAGACTTTAGCTATGATTTGGTTAGCGTTAGACAAGTTGCAAAGTGTTGCTGGATCCCTTAGAAATCTGTTGGCGGCGTTAAAGCTCTTTTTGCATTAGTAAAAAAATGTTGATTTGAAACTTTTAATAGGATTATTTACATTTTACCCATGGTGGAAGAATACAGGTGAAGCGGTAAGCGGTACGAAATTTGGTCATTCTTGCGCATGACGTCACCTTCGGAGCATATTTTTGTTTTGCCTATGTCTCCAATGTTAAAAAGCGACTTTTAAAGTTATTCTAATATTTTCCTGGTAGTGTTTAGAAGTTTATAGATATATTTATCTTAATATTTAATATCATTTCTATATATCAATAGGCCTGTTTAGAAATTATTGGTACGTATTATTAAATTAATTTCTAATTAAGTTGGTAGTGTAATTGATATAAAGTTAGGTTATGTAACATTTTTGTTGTATTTTAAAGATAAAAAAAATAGTTTCTATTCATTATTGTTATTTTAATATATCATCATTATTATTATTATATTATTGGTACATTAAAATCTACTATATTTTAGGGTGTGTAGTTACTAACAAAATGCCAGGTTGTGCAGTGTTTGGCAGCAAGAACTATTCAAGAAAAACAAAGGGAACAAATATTCAGTATTTTGGATTTCCGAAAACAGATATAGCCAAAGCCTGGGTCAACGGTTGCGGGTGAAAAGATACAATTAATTTGAAAAATGGTATGATTTTTGCAAACCTAATTTGAATATGATTCATTTTATGTCTTGTTTCTTTTTTAAGCTTGTATTTGTTCCATACATTTTTCGAAGGATAGTTTTGAAATACCCTTACAACAGAGGCTATTAAACTACTCCACTAAGACTGGCAGAAACTTAAAAATCTAGAAGGCAGGCAAAAAGATATCGACAAACATTTATTGAGAGCTTTGTTAATATTTCGGGGCATTCCAGACAATTGTCAACTGCAGACCAGGACAAGGAGAATCAAAGTTTAGAAACAAACACTCAAAATATATTGGTATCATCATAACTAGAAACGTATGTACAAATTTACCTTATTAACAAAAAATGTGGCTTTGAAAAGAAAATTACACAACTTAGCATGTACTAATTAACATTACAATCATTTCAAAACAATTTTTTTATTAAATATTAAACTTTGAAGTGATAATTGCTTTTATTTCAATATTAACTGTATGTTATTGTTTCAGATGTGACCACCGAAATGAAATTATTATTTTAGAGAAAACTATTAAGAGTCTTCGTGAAGAACTAAACAAAATTACTGAAAAATGCAACAAATCAAATATAGAAATACTTTCATTGAAAGAAGAAATTAGCCAGTTGAAAAATAATTCTCAAGTGGAAATTCAGGAAAGTAAAGTAAATGTTTCACTCCGGGTCAAATAAATGTTTTATACAATGAAAATAAAAAAAGAATTCGTTGAAGTTCGGATGACCTAGCATCCACAATCTCACTAAGAAGCATTCGTCCTAAGGCTTATAGATTTTAAGAACTGTTCATTATCCTTTACCTGGGTTTACTACCTTAAGAGACTGGGCTAAATGTTTAAATTTAGAACAAGAAATATACATTATAAAGTGTTAAGCAAGATAAAGAAGTAAACATTATGTATAAACCATTTTTAAACATAAATCAATTTAAAATAACACATCTGTGCTTTTTATTAAAATAAAGTATGTTTTGCCAAGTGTTTCTATTTATTAAATACATAAAGGGGTTTACCAGCACCCAACCATACAAGAAAGTAATTGATCTGTGCATACAAGTTATTGATGGCCATGTTTGATGACTAATTTAAAATTAAATTATTACATTTATAATCTATAAAAGTGACTACATACCTACTTTCAAACTGAATATTTAAGAAAATTGGCGACTAAAAAAATATATTCATTTCACCTTAATTTTATTGTTTAGCATTCGTTAACATTATACACAAGTTTATTTGGATCGATTCAAAATTATTTATTGTTGAAGAATTAATTACATTCTTATTAACAAAGATAGATAACATAAGTTAAAATTCAAAGGAAAAGAAACAAACAAAATATTCATAAATTAAATTTTTTATTTTAAAATTTTTTAAATTCTAATATCAAGACAAAATATAATATAAAAACAAAAATGCACAACCTAAGTACAAATATGACAATCGAGAAATATATTGTTATGTTAATTGTGATAATTATTTTTTTTTTGTACGCCACTGATTTTAATTTATTTATATTTCATTTAAACAAATTTCACTTACCTTTTCTTTTATTTATTTATTTTTTTTTTTTTAATCACCAGCTAGCTCAATTCCCTTCATACACTATTTTATTTTAAGAGCAGAGATCTCTTATCTCCAAAGGAGTGGTTTCCATTTGTTAATTTAAATAATACAATTTTTGAATTATTAGTTATTACAAATGAATTTGATTTTATTTAATATTGAATGAATTTCAATACACCCTGTAGATAATATTAGTTTTTTTTTTTATGCCAAAATGTTTAATATTTTAATATTCTCTTTCAACACTCTGTATATATTTATTTTTTTTTTTTAATGAATATACTGTATTCTTTATTTTACCTGTATATTTAATTTTCCATAATAAAACCAATTCTAATTATCAAATAAACACTGAAATACTACAAAATACATATATAATTCCAACAAATAAACAATTTTAAACATGTGTACTACAGTTTTCTGTTGTACATTAAAATACCCTATGAATAACAACCTTGTACCATGTTAGGTACCGAAAATATAAGAAAATGTTTCATCTATCTATATTACAATGTCAAAACAAATTAGATGTTTTTGTGTGTAAATAGCAAACGTCATTAAATTATCTTGCAATTATAAAACAAACTGAACATTTTTAAACAAATGTACCACAATTTTTGTTGTACATTAAACATAACTATGAATAAACCTGTACCATGTTAGGTACACAAAATTTAAGAGAATGTTACATCTATCTATATTAATTGCAATGTGAAAACGACTTTTGAAGTTTCCCAGTTTTAATATTCTTAACCAAGAATTTTAGACTTGTGTACACCAAAATACTTGTCTAAATTATTTTATATTATGGATAAACCCATTATAAAGAACGAATTTAAACAGTAATGACTGATAAGAATTATTTATGGAACATCTAATTATGTTTTATGGATAGTAAAACGCACTGATTATATCTACAATTGTTACAAGGTAAATATACAATCATTATAGGTTATTTAATAAACATTGTTTCGTTTTTTTAATAAAGTTAGTAGTTTTAAAATTCAATTTTAAACTATACCTTTGTCTGTTTCTTTTTAAGCACTGTTTACTGTCTTCATCAGTCCAAGGAAAAGTAAACTAAATATTTACTCTGGTCTCTGGTTCGGTAATACCTGCTTAGTTCCAAAGCAAATATCCTATTCGCCATAAAGATTGTCCATATACCATATTGTTGTCTTGACAACAAATTCAATAGGCTGGTAGGTTTTTTTAATTCACTAATTTTTTAAAGATTAATTAACTTTACTTACATAACTTTCTGATACATTTAAGCAACAGTACAGATGACAACTAATACTTATTACTATAAATTAGTTAATTAAAATCGGTTTCATTATTTTACTAAATTTTACTTTTTTTTTTAGCATAAATTTTGTAAAATGGATGCTTTTCAAAAAATTTCTACCCACTGCAATTGTTTTCTACATAACGACGGATGTACAAATTTAGCCAAATATGCATAAAGTCTATTTGACCAATAAGGATAGTACTTTATATTTTAAATTTTGATCTAGCTTTGAATAAGGTGAGTTTATTAAGAATATCACTTGTAATTTAATAATCTACATTTTTCTAATACATTTACATTGATTTTATCTTTATATGAGTATAATATTTTTAAATTATTATTATTATTTTTTTAACTATTTATTTATGTTGGCATAACTGTCAATTCAATATTTGAAGTTAGTTGTCATTCTTATTAATTTTCAATTCATATATACAGGGTGTCATTTTAAATTCTTATCAATTTACAAATTAATCAAATTCATTTTAGGTTCAAAAGTGGAAATTTGTACAACTAATTGTACGAATAAGTGAAAAATATTTAAAGGAAATTACCAATTTAATAAATCAACTGTACACAGCATTAATCAGGACATTTTCTTGGAATTTGATGGGATTTATTTATTTATGAAGACCATGAAGGTAATACTTTATTCTACTTATTAATTGTTTTTATCTTCTTTTGAGATGTAGCAAAGTAGAAGATAAAAACAATTAATAAGTAGAATAAAGTATTACCTTCATGGTCTTCATAAATAAATAAATCCCATCAAATTCCAAGAAAATGTCCTGATTAATGCTGTGTACAGTTGGTTTATTAAATTAGTAATTTCCTTTAAATATTTTTCACTTATTCGTACAATTATTTGTACAAATTTCCACTTTTGAACCTAAAATGAATTTGATTAATTTGTAAATTGATAAGAATTTAAAATGACACCCTGTATATATGAATTGAAAATTAATAAGAATGACAACTAACTTCAAATATTGAATTGACAGTTATGCCAACATAAATAAATAGTTAAAAAAAATAATAATAATAATAATAATTTAAAAATATTATACTCATATAAAGATAAAATCAATGTAAATGTATTAGAAAAAATGTAGAATATTAAATTACAAGTGATATTCTTAATAAACTCACCTTATTCAAAGCTAGATCAAAATTTAAAATAGAAAGTACTATCCTTATTGGTCAAATAGACTTTATGCATATTTGGCTAAATTTGTACATCGGTCGTTATGTAGAAAACAATGGCAGTGGGTAGAAATTTTTTGAAAAGCATCCATTTTACAAAATTTATGCTAAAAAAAAAGTAAAATTTAGTAAAATAATGAAACCGATTTTAATTAACTAATTTATAGTAATAAGTATTAGTTGTCATCTGTACTGTTGCTAAAATGTATCAGAAAGTTATGTAAGTAAAGTTAATTAATCTTTAAAAAATTAGTGAATTAAAAAACCTACCAGCCTATTGAATTTGTTGTCAAGACAACAATATGGTATATGGACAATCTTCATGGCGAATAGGATATTTGCTTTGGAACTAAGCAGGTATCACTGAACCAGAGACCAGAGTAAATATTTAGTTTACTTTTCCTTGGACTGATGAAGACAGTAAACAGTGCTTAAAAAAGAAACAGACAAAGGTATAGTTTAAAATTGAATTCTAAAACTACTAACTTTATTAAAAAACAAAACAAGGTTTATTAAATAACCTATAATGATTGTATATTTACCTTGTAACAATTGTAGATATAATCAGTGCGTTTTACTATCCATAAAACATAATTAGATGTTCCATAAATAATTCTTATTAGTCATTACTGTTTAAATTCGTTCTTTATAATGGGTTTATCCATAATATAAAATAATTTAGACAAGTATTTTGGTGTACACAAGTCTAAAATTCTTGGTTAAGAATATTAAAACTGGGAAACTTCAAAAGTCGTTTTCACATTGCAATTAATATAGATAGATGTAACATTCTCTTAAATTTTGTGTACCTAACATGGTACAGGTTTATTCATAGTTATGTTTAATGTACAACAAAAATTGTGGTACATTTGTTTAAAAATGTTCAGTTTGTTTTATAATTGCAAGATAATTTAATGACGTTTGCTATTTACACACAAAAACATCTAATTTGTTTTGACATTGTAATATAGATAGATGAAACATTTTCTTATATTTTAGGTACCTAACATGGTACAAGGTTATTATTCATAGGGTATTTTAATGTACAACAGAAAACTGTAGTACACATGTTTAAAATTGTTTATTTGTTGGAATTATATATGTATTTTGTAGTATTTCAGTGTTTATTTGATAATTAGAATTGGTTTTATTATGGAAAATTAAATATACAGGTAAAATAAAGAATACAGTATATTCATTAAAAAAAAAATAAATATATACAGAGTGTTGAAAGAGACTATTAAAATATTAAACATTTTGGCATAAAAAAAAAACTAATATTATCTACAGGGTGTATTGAAATTCATTCAATATTAAATAAAATCAAATTCATTTGTAATAACTAATAATTCAAAAATTGTATTATTTAAATTAACAAATGGAAACCACTCCTTTGGAGATAAGAGATCTCTGCTCTTAAAATAAAATAGTGTATGAAGGGAATTGAGCTAGCTGGTGATTAAAAAAAAAAAAAACAAATAAATAAAAGAAAAGGTAAGTGAAATTTGTTTAAATGAAATATAAATAAATTAAAATCAGTGGCGTACAAAAAAAAAATAATTATCACAATTAACATAACAATATATATATACAGGAGTATACACATAAATTAAAATGAACTACTTAATTCAAGGAATCGTAGAAAAATTTATCCACTTTGTAGTATACCTTTTTGAACAAGAGTGTCTTGCTTTTTAAACATATTTAATGAGTCAGTACTTCCTATTATCAATTAATTGGCAAGAGGTTAAACATTTTTCCACTATACACAATACAAGGGACACTGCATATTTCAGTTTCACATTTAAATTAGTTATTTGTATATGCCTTTTATTAGTTTCAGTTTTTATCCGTACTGAGCCACTAAAACTTTTTAATGGTAATGTCTCTGTAAGTTTAGGTACGTTTTGGCTATCATCTTGATCTCAATCTATCAGATAGCAATGCTAGGTATGAAGATTTAAATCCTAGATGTAACATCCTCTTCAGTTTTGTGATGGAAAAATTCAGTTTCAGATGAACACTATCTTTTTTACGCCAAAGAGAAACTATATTAGGCTAAATTCCTTACACCATGGCTAAATTCAAAATAAATTACCTACTTTTTTTGTATAAAAGCACGAAATATTTTTTTTTTATTTGGCATTACTTTTGCACAAGCGTCTATCTGCCTACAGTGACTTTTCTTGTATTATTGAGCATAACTTGATGTTATTTGACGCAGTTGTTATTTTCTTCTAAATATATTTTCAGTTTTATAATGATTATAGAACTAGGAAATAAAAATTAAACTTCTTGACAATCCTCAATCATTACAAAATGTAAACAAAGCCATGGAATGGCATGGCAGTGTATAGGCGGCCGTGGCAATACCGATGTTGACGTCATAAAACCTGCGCACCGCTTCACCTGTATCCTTACACCATGCATTTTACCTACATTCTAAATTATTTGTAGTTATAAATAAATAATCACCAAACCTGAATTGCATATTTTTAATTCAAAATATCTTTATTTTATAACATTCTCCTGTATTGTAAAAAATAAAGGTACTTTACTATTGAGTAAAATTCATATTTTTTGACAAACCTCGTATACGGCTTAAAAAAATGATATCTGATGGTTGCATTTTAAGTTTTGGACCATGTAGAAATTTTTATCACATGAATTTTTTCACAAAATCAATAAGAAAAAAGTTTCCCATATGGTACCAACTCTAATAGAAACACTGTATGATAGTGCATGTAACAGGGTTTTTTTATTGGATGCTGACATAAATTCTGTCCCCCCAGGCTTTGGCATGGTAACGACTAAACAAACACCCAAATCCCGTGGTGAGGAAATGCGTAGTTACCAAGTTATATGATTTAATTAAACTTTAGTTTAGCTGTAATCAGTTATGGGAAAACTGTTGCCATAGGGACGCTTGTTATGGTAACAACTAAACAAAAACCCAAATCATGTGGTAAGAAAACGCGTAGTTGTCAAGTTATAGATAATTTAATTTAGCTGATATCAGTTAACAACCAACTGTTGCCATAGGGATACTTATCATGGTAACAGTAAACAAAAACCCAAATACCGTGTTGAGGAAATGAGTAGTTGCCAAGTTATAGACGCTTTAATTTAATTCTAGTTTAGTTGAAATCAGTTACGGAGAAACTGTTGCCATAGGGACTCTTGTTATTGTGACAACTAAACAAAAACTCAAATCTCGAATTGAAAAAATGCATAGTTGCCAAATTATAGATGATATAATCTATCTTTAGTCTAGCTGAAAGGCATTTTTCATGCAAGCCATGTACTAGCTAGCATGAGAATTGCCTTCTACCCATTACTTTTATTTTGTATTGATATTATATTGTACTCAGTAATTAAATCGGTTGTAATGTTTAAAATTTTTCAATGTTAATACTTTTTAAATAGAAACTTTTTGAAGCACACTGTAAATTCCAAAATATTTTCTAATTAAAGCTCCAATGGATATTTATCTTTCTGTATAAAAGTAAATTGAAAAAATCATATGTCATAGTCTGAACCGACGCGTATAGGTTGCCCCACCCTGTATGAGTTACAAATGGCTTTATATTCGTTCTAATGTAAATGAGGTAATAATATTTATGATTGTATTATTATGTTAGTTCATTACCTTGGTCTTGAACCATTGGTCCCGGTCCTTTGGAGAGCATATGCAGGGCTGTGTAACCAACAAGTAGAGGCCATTTGGTAAGGGATACACGTGGCGGATAAAATCCTCAACAGCATCTTATGATATACCCGGATATTACAATTGTTTATATATTCTAAGAAGTAATAATTACTATTATTTTCCTGTAATAGGCACTACAATAACAAAATATAAGTACTGGCCTATCGTGCAATTAGTTACATTTAGGATGGCATAACTCGGAACAGACAAGTAATAATTGAGATGAGTCGTTAAGAAAACAAATGTTCTTCTTTAAAGATCTTCCAATTGATATAAAACTTATCCTTATTGGAGGTGGGGCAATTTCCCATACATTGTGCTTTGCTCCAAGTTATCTTGTACAGGTTTTATTTACTCGACTAAATGACTTTTCATGGTCATTACTACTGTATCTTCGCTTCTAAACCACATAGATAAAAACAGTGTTCAGATTCTTGATTTTTAAAACGAATCGATTAATTTGATATATCGCTCAATACTCTAGCTCAAAAACTATTTCTAACAGTCTGTTTTAACATTATTTCCTTTTTTAACACCATGAACTACACTACATATTAAAATGTTAGGAAAATCAGAGCTATCAACTTTAAAAATATTCCATTAAGGTCGTTTTGGTATAAATTCCTTTGTTAGCACATTGAACCTCACTACATATTCAGAAAATGCCAAAATGCAGAAATGTTTTTAGAAAAAGCAATTTTTTCGGATGAAGCTACATTTCTTCTAAACGGTCATGTAAATAATCAGCCATATCGATATTGGGCTACGGAAAATCCACATTGGATGCTGGAGTATCATACTGAATATCCGGAGGAATTGAATGTATGGGCGGGAGTAATAGATAATAGGATTATAGGACCATGAAACCTTTGAATTTATGGGGATATTTAAAAAGTAAAGTATACTAAAATAGACCGCAAAATATCGATGAATTCACAGAACGCATACGGATCGAGATGGCGCAAATAATTCCGGAAGTTATTGAAAAAGTTCGGGACGAGTTCACTGCTCATTTATCTCACTGCATTATAGCTGACGGTTGTCAATTTAAGCATTTGCTTCTAATGGGTACATCAACAAAAATTTGGATTTTAAAAACATGATATTTAATGTTTTACATATGTTTTTTCTTGATTTGTACTGAAGTAGTAATAACATTTACAAATGAATCAACATATCGGTTAAATTCTCACCCATGCTCTGTTGGGAGGAATGTACTCTATTATTGAAACTTCGCAATACATTTTGACGTAAGTGCTGCTGGATTTCACGAATTTGGCGTGCAATGTCTTCTTCGAGTTTCTCATTTGTGCACTGTAACACATGCACCCCGCAATTGTCACGTAACTTGCGAATCGTCTCTTTCTTTATTTTCGTAATGGGTTTTCACTGTTAACAAACGTTCTTCCAAGCTACAATGCATAATTTTTGTAAATGTCGATGTTTTAATTAAACAAATGCCAAATATGGCTCACTCAACCACTAACATCTACTACAAAAAGTTATTTGTAAATAATAAAGCTTTACTGTTACAGAAACAATAAATGATCTCATTAATAAATAAGTTAAATAGTAAGTGCCTTAGATGTGGCCACTGAAGAACACCTAAGGTTACTTGAAATAAGTTAGAAATAGTTATGAATAACTCTAACCATTTAAGTTCTATCAGTAATCTATTGCAGTAATACCCCACCCAGACCCTATTTGTTAAGCTTTTAAAAACATAGAGTATGGTTAACCCTGTCTTAAATTTAAATAATTGTAATTTAACTGCTGGGGTGCAATGATTATAACATTTAAATATAAAATATATATGCGTACCTACTCTCGAAAATCAGGAATCGAGAAAGTCTCTAAATCACTATATTCATTTGATGGGTCATTATTTACTATTATTAAAGGTGGCCCTGTAATATCGACATTCAAGATTTTGTCCAGATTTTACATGTTTTCTTCTTCTTTTAATACATGCTCGATTGCCTTTTGCCAATGTTCCTTCGTAACAAGTGATATGGAGGTTTCTAACAATGCTTCTACATCTTTTAACTTAAATGTCGTATTATGTCGACCTACATATCCTTTAACTTGTGTCCATGCCAGTTCAATTAGATTTAGTTTGCAGTGATAGGGAGGAAGACGCACAACTTCAATACCAGGTGTTTTTGCAACTTCATCGACTACATAAGGTACTGGAGGTTTATTTAATTTCACAATTTCTAGTAGTTTTATTTTTATTGGAAAGTTAATGTTTCTGTCTGTTAACCACTTAATGATATCATTTTTTCTTCCATGAGTATTTTGCACACGTCCAATTAGACGGGAATGGTAACTATTACTGAACCCTTTAGTAAATGTTCTATCATCTGATGAAAATATTCTTTAAAAACATCGGCGTTCATATCTTCATGGTAGTCTCCGGTTTTTTGGATTAAAATATTAAAGAACCACGTTTTGAAAACCCATCATCACTTTCAATATAAGTTATAATTATACGTGGTCCTTTACCTGAAGAAACCTTCAATCCTGTAGATAATCCTTCCAAAAAGCCTGTGAAGATTGAATGTTTGTGTCCTGTCACATTTTGCTAACTGTGTAATCTTAATTCACCCAGCTTTGTCCAAATAAAATATTTTTTTGCCTTTTGCATTTCTAATTTAAAAATGGTTCTGAGGTGTCTCCATCTCCAACAAACAGTTTCCTCAGAATCAATGTGCTGCTTTCCTGTCCTGTTTATCCCACTTGAACTTCAAATCTATTGGAAAATCAAATTTGAAAAATATTTAAAAACGTTTTTGATTTATGGCAAATTGAATTGATAATATTGGGAACTGATCAAGATACTAACTGCAACTGCCTATCTTGTCTTCATACCAAATCCTAGGTAGGTAACCATCTTATAATACCACCCTAACCTAACGTTTTTTTTTAAGGGACAACCGCTTGGCACCGAACACTGGTTCTATGTGCTCGGTAGTGTCGGGCGCTACTCCGACTAAAACCACCTTTGCTGCTCTTCTGTTTGTCTACCAGGAACTACCTCTCGGCATAACTTCTGGTAGATCGGCCGCGGGAGATGCTTATCTCCGATGTTCTTTCTTGCTGCCTCTCTAATGGATTCTTTAACTAATTCCTTCTGGTCTAATTTTCCTTTATTTTTTTTTTTTTTTTTCAGTACAGTCTATCTGAAACTAAGTTCTTAATCTAACCTAACCTAACCTTTTTTTGTCAGGTGGAAACGCTTTGCGCGCACCGGGTACAAGGTCAACCTTCCCCGGTAGTGTGAGACTCCCTTATCTGGTCTACTCACTAAAACCACCTCTATTTCCTAGAGCCCGGGACCGTCTTTCAAGACATAACGTCGGGCAGTAGGTGCGTCTTATCTTCTCCTCTTTTCCTCTTTCGTTTTCTTTTCCATTATAATTTTAATAAATTTTTCTCCATTCTCCCAGTTTCTTTTGTTTGCCACCATCCATCTCACCACTCGTTCAACATTCACTCTTTCCCCCCATCCTTGCCTCTAAAGCCAGTCTCGGTACCTCCCACCTAGGACAGGCTGAGATCGTGTGCTCTACATCGTCTTTATCACCGCAGTAGTCGCAGTCTTTCGATGCAGTCTTACCAATTCTTTGAGTGTACTCCTTGAAACTCTTATGCCCGGATAGAACCTGTGTGACATAGAAGCTGGTCCTCCTATGTTTACATGCTAGCCATTCGTTAACGTTTGGTATCAACCTTTTAGCCCACAGCGCTACTACTGTCTGTTGCTCCCATCTGATCTGCCATCTTGCTATTGTGGCCCCCCTGGCTTCTTTTCTCACAACATCGGTAATCCTTTCCTGCAGAGACAGACTGCACCTTTCTCTTATCATCTCGTCCAGGGGTGGTATCCCCGCAATCACTGCCACTGTCTCTGTAGGCACTGGCGACCCGGATAAGCATTCTTCTTTGTAGCGATATCAACATGTCCCTGTACTTTTTAATTGACAGTACCTGTCCCCATACCGGTGCGGCGTAGTGCGTTACCGAGGCCACAACTTCATACAGTACCCTCCTACACTGTGGTACCCAGGCCCCCTTACATTTGGCAGCCACCTGTCTGCTTGCCTTTGCACACACCTGGAAATTTTGGGAGTGAGGATGACTAAGAACTTGGTGGATATGCTTGTTTGTGGACAATAAGCACTGATGATGGCACAATGCCGAAAGCGCTTTGCATTTATTAATTAAAAACTTTGCACGAAATACAAGTCTTTCCTTTTGAATCTAAATTACGTCCACACAGTTGTCAACCTTTTTTGGTTATTTTATTTTTTTATATTCATACTAATAAAATACTTGCAAACAAACCATAGCGATTTAATTGTTCAAACTTTCAAACTAGTTTGATCAAAGGTTTGATATTTCAAACTTTAAAATTTTATGGTTTGATTTGATTTGATTCACAGCATTGCTAGGTTTGATTTGAGTTTGATTTAAATTCAAGTCAAATTCAAGTCAAACTCTTAAAATCAAATCAAACTCATGCATCTCTATGCCTGTCTTCCACGCGGGACACCCTCGTTCAAATCTCGGCGGGGGAATAATATTTTTTTATATTATTTTATAAATTAGTAAAGGTCTTAAATTAGTTATTTTGTTTAACCTAAAATAATTTTTTAAATTTGTAGATTTTCTTTAGTGGGTCGTGCAACTCGAGTGGATTGTCTATATCCACTCTTGTTGCACAAAGTACTATTGCTGTACAACTCGACGATTGAGCACACCGCCTAGGACGTCGTATATGCTATCATATCCAATCTTGTTGTACAAACTACTATTTTCATTAGTTGTTTTTACATATAAAACTCAGTGAGCCACTTGCTTTTGATCCCTTTGAAACAATTCGCATACGTATGTTTGTCTAATATTCTCCGCCACTGGACTTAACCCGACAACTAAACTTCGAGGGCCTGGCTGTGGGCCTGCGGGCCCCAGGGCATGTTGCAACCGCCTCTCGTCGTACATCTGTGGTAGGCGAATCACGTTTTCCGAACCCTGTAGCACGCCCCAATTGGAAGTTCTTGCAGAAAATGCATTTCTGCCGGGCAAAACAACGTTGCTCTGATAAATAAGAATTCTCCACTAGATAAAATATTGGCAACGAAAAAGTTTACGGCTACATTCTGATAACTTTTGTTAACTGCATGAATACGTTTTTACTTAAATAAAAACTTCTTTCTAGTTTTTAAGCGAATTGATTTAATTTAAAATCGTTAAAAAAAAGTTAAAATAAAATATTATTCAACAAGGTAGATAATAACCATCCGTTTTTAACTACAAATATATTTTTCATTTTCACTGACAATTAGTTTCGGTCAAATAGACCATCAACTTGTAATAAAGTGGTTTACATAACGGCAAAATTCGTAAAAACAGCGTCTTTGGTAACTTAAAAGATAGGAGAACATCCTTCAATATTTGGAAAACACATCACTGTAAATCATTGCCCTCATCTCTCAATAGATAAGGGATATTTTGGGACCTACATGCAATCTACATAGTATAAATAATTTCTTAAACTTTCCTAAATTGCACAGGGGCGTGCTGAGTTTTTTGGGGGCCCACTCGCAAGATTTTTCTTGTGGCCCCCCGCAGACTAAAAAATAAGTAAACAAATGTTATAAAAAATGTATTAGAGATCATAATATAAAATATGGCTTATTGGAGTAAAAATTAAACGATAGTACGATATATTATGTTTTAAGATTTGTTACATTATTATCATTTCAAGGAATGCTCCGATGGTTGCAAAACTTGTGAAATCTGTGAATTGTTTAACTGACAAGTGAAAATACCTTGCTTAAGTTGGGAGCCTCTGCATAGCCTGAGGCCCTTCCGCACCGCGGAATCTGCAGGCCCGTAAGACACTGAATTTTCTGTAAGTGCTTACTGATCACTTTCTATTCAAGAAATTTATATTAAAGGTCCTGCAAGGGATAAATAACTATTATTTATCAGATCCTTTAGATATTGTACAGAAGACTCATCTTCAGCTAGAATAAAATAAAGTAAAGAAGTTATCATGAATAAATAAAAGTAAAACGTACTATGCAATTTATAAATTATTTCTTCTTCTAAAACAGGTAAGCTTACATCTACCATTTCTTCATTTATTTTAAACGTTTCCTCATTCTTTTTCATCTTGATTTTATCTATTAATTTCTGTTAAGAGTTTATTATTATTATAATCTTACCCTAACCTCAATCATTTGCACGTTATTTAAAAAAAAAACGTGTTCCATTGACAATGCACTATTTTTGTGCACCAGGTTCGGGACCTACAATTTTAGTGTAATTTCAGTACACGTTCAGCGCATACCAATTGAAAACGCTATAAAAGTACCAAAACACAGCATCTAGTTAATGTCATTACATTAGTTTTTCTATAGTAAAGTTGGACTAAATATTGTGTATGTCTAAATCACTTGAACATCCGAAATACAAGAAAAACCTAGAGAAAACAGGAATCGTCGTGAGGTCGCCGACACAGTGACGACCGTCGCCAATATGTAAAACAAAATACCGATCCGAAATTTATGCAACTATGTGATATATTTGCATAAATACATTATAAATGGAATAATACATGAGACATCCTCTCGTAATTTATAACCCAATTTCGGTGTACCAACCGAATCTGCATCGAAATTCTATTCCACAGATGAAAAGCGGATCTCTACGATTTATTTATGTGGAAAAGTGTACTCATATTAGGTTTGATTTATTTTGTATAAATCATTTCAGATGGGATAAGAAAAGTTTTGGAAGTTTAGGAGAAAGTTCTAAAGGAACGTTGACCATCACTTTTGCGCTGAATTTTATCGATGCGTATTTTTTGTACTGATCAGGGTTGGTTAATCTAAGGGGGTTGCGACATAGACCACGGTGGACTATAAGGTGTTTCAACTCCCTGAAAAAAACATATCAAAACCTGGCTTAGTTAGGGGCAAAAATCCGCTAGGATCGCTATTGTCGTTACGTTAGAAAATTGCGGCAATCTGTCAGAAGAAGTGTAATCGTAAAAATAGTCTTTAAAAAATTAAAAATGATAAAACTATCAGAAGAAGTAAAGATGAAAAAAGAACGGTCAACAAATAAGTTTATTGTTATTGATGGTTTCTTAAAAGTGTTTTTTTTAAACAAGCTACTACTAAATACACTGATGTGTGCGTTTATACGATCAAAAAAATGTATTCAAGATTTAATAAATATGCTCCAATTAAGTTACAAGTTATTGCTAGATAAGTTAAATGGGTTTTTTATAAAAAACAGCTGATTTTGTTTTGTGTTCAATATTTTAGCAAATATTACCTTTGGCTTGGGCAAAAAAAAACAATACAGTGGGTTACTGATTATAAAATGAAGAAATGGATCTTAACTATGTTACTCAGATTGAACTTATTATTTTCAAAGCGAGTTTTGTGATTTTCAATACTCAGATTAAAGATATTCAATAAACAGTTAGTTTACTACCTACTATAATTAAATCTATACGTATTGTTGCCAGAATATTGAAGTCTCACGTAAGTATATGTTTCCAAAGATCAGTAAGTACCTACATCAATTATTTTTATTAATATTAGTAATACATCTCACAGAATAACAAGGTTGTATCTGCACTTTTTGAAAAAATTATATTGGTAGAATTCATCTGTTAATTATCAATGTCACCTGCTACTGTATGTTGTGTTATCGAAGCACTAAAGTTATTCACATGGTTCTATCTGCATGTACATAGAACTTATATAGTTTTTAGCAAGTGTCATTATAGTAGTTAGAACTTCGTTATACCTCAATCCCTAGAGAATTATGTTAAGATTACTTTTTATGGGTGTTTTACAGAACAGCCGGCTCAAACAAAATCTGTGATCTTAAACAGCCGGCAGTTATAAGGTTTGTTGATTTTAAGAATTTTACCTATACCGCCCGGTTTGTGGAACGTAACAATGGGCTACCCTTATTTTAATCCCTTTTAAGACTCTGATGAGCGCACGGTTGGGTAATTTAGAGGTCTTGAAAAATAATTGTTATTACCTTGTTACAGATAACTCTACCATTTACAAAACAATTGCAAATAATTCAAAGAACATTTTATAAAGTACCTACATACTGAAATAATACATATTCAAAAATTTATATTTTTAAATGATAATTTATGTACCCCGTAAATAATAATAATATAGGCACTCACACCTGAAATTTCTTGATCTGACAGATTTATTACTCCGTGTCGATTGCGATTCTACTATAAACTATTAACTTTGGATTTGAAATAATAAAGACATTAATATAATTTTAATGTCGATTTAAGGTAAGCCGCAACTCCATGATTTTGATTATAATAGCTTTCACTTCATTACATATAAAGTTGTATCCATTGTTGTGAAATAGACCAACATCGATAATTTTCCAGGTTCAACTTAAAGTCTGAATATAAACTTTGAAGAAGTACTTTAAATTCGATGTTTTCATTAATACTCCGGATGTAAACTTGTAATATTTTAAAATATATATTTTGTACATTTATTTTTAAAATTTGTGAAGATTCATCAACTGTATCATTAGTAAAAGGCCGATTTATTTCTACATCAAAGTCCCAAGTATTGATCCATTGATTAAAAACAATATTTAAAACAAATAGAAAATATTTAAAAACTTATATAGATTTAAACATAGCTGAAAAGCTTAGATGGAAAAAGCACATCGAGAAGAATAATATAAAAAAAATGTACTGGTTAATTGGAAGATCAAAATTATCAGTACATAAAAAATTGTGCCTACGGCGTTGTACTCAAATTTCGTCATACTGCGATATTATATCCACACCAAACTACTATTATTTCCTTAGAGCTCACGCCACATGCTTCTTACAGCTTCATCACTATGACCATTTCTACCTATGCGATTATCGTAGAATTGTTTACATATGCTCAAACAGAACAGATACATTAAAGTAATGGTTAGAGGTCTACCATCTACATCTTAACCAGAAGATATTGTTGAAGACTTGCAAAGTCAAGGATTAAAATGTAAAGAAGCTGTCAATATAATAAAGAAGGAAATAGAATTAACCGAGGATAACACTCGTAAACTAAATAAAAAACCATTACCCCTATTCATGCTATCATTCGAAAATATTGAAGATATTAAGAAAATCTACGAAATCAAAGCAATACTTAATCTAAGAGTTAGAATAGAAACCATAAGAAAGTCAAAACTAGTTCCGCAATGCAAAAACTGCCAGCTGTTTGGACATACGCAAGGATTGTCTAAAAAGTCCAGAACAATAGCCGAAGTGTATAAACTGCTTAATGGAACATCCTGCTAACTACAGAGGATGTGAGGTAGCTAAAACCTTTCAGATAAGGAAGGATAACACCACTAAACCTAAAATAATGACGAGGCAGAAGAGATCTATAAACGCTTTTCCTACTGTCAGAAACGAAATAACATATTCTCAGGTAACAAACTCACAGGAGCAACCAATTCAAAGGTCACAACCAGCCATGAATCCCACGCCACAAATTGCGCAGCATACTTCACAGTCAACCAGCTTAGCAGAAAGTACTACTCATGGACTATTATTATCCTTAATAACCAGAATAGATTCACTCTCTGACAGGATCCAAAAGCTAGAAGAATTTAATAAACCCCAAACATATAACAAAACCACCAATGGACAAAAGATATTAGAATATCCACTTGGAATGCCAATGGTTTTCCCCAAAAACAAACTGATATCCAAGTTTTCTTGGACGCACAAAAAATAGATATATGTCTGATTTCTGAGACCCACCTTACAACAGAGTCATACATTAAATTCAGAGGATATACCTTCTATCACACTATCCGTCCATTAAATGCAGCAAGAGGAGGAAGTGCGTTAATTATTAAATATAACATTTCCCACTATGAGGAAACAGGCATCCAAGAACCAGAAAATCAGGTAACCGTTAGCACCATTAAAATTAAGGGGGGCAAAATTACAATAGCTGCAAGATACAACCAAAAAAAAGAAAATTATCTCAATGTACTCAAAAAACTAGGTAACAAATTTATAATCGGTGAAGATTACAACTCCAAACACACAAACTGGGGTTCAAGATTAACCACAGTCAAAGGAAAAGAATTGCACCGAGCTGCATCAAAACTTGATTGTACATACCAATCTTCTGAAAAACCCACATATTGGCCCACCGACCCAAATAAGATTCCATACCTTTTGGATTTCTTTATTCTGAGGAAAATTTCATCAAACTATACACAAGTATATACACAACATTGATATGGATTTAGACCATTCTGCAGTAATCCTTACTCTAAGTGATAATGTTATTCAAAGAGAAGCTAAACCGACCCTAGCAAATCGGAAAACTAATTGGGAAGGTTTTCAAGAGGACTTAACAAATACTATTCAACTGACCATAACACTAAAAACGAAAAATCAGCTAGATGAAGAACTGGAAAGGTTTATAGTTGAAATCCAGCAAGCTGCATGGAGGAACACACCAAAAGTAAGAAGATTAACAGCTGGAAAAAACTATCCTGTCGAGATAAGAGAACTAGTAGCAGAAAAAAGAAAACTAAGACAGAAATGGCAGATGACAAGATCACCAGAAAACAAAAATATATTAAATAGGGCTACCCAAAGACTGAGAAGAGAAATTCTAAATCACAAAGAAGAATCCTTCAACAGATACCTAGTAGGGCTAACAGATGACAAAGAAACTGAATATCAGAATAGCAGATAACAAATAAACAAGAGACAATTAATAAAAAGCTGATATTTTCGCTGACCACCTACAAAAGACGTTCCAATTAGATGAAAATCAGGACACTCCTAATGAGACCATCCATAATCTGGAACAACTTGAAATTAAGCTAGTTACTCCCAATGAAGTTACGAAAGAAATTCAGACAAACATCAACTCACAGAAAGCCCCAGGATATGACCTTATTACTGGAGAAATATTAAAGAAACTACCACGGAAGGCTATTGTTAAATTGACATACCTCATTAATGCAGCAGTTCGCCTAAATACATACCTGATGCGTGAAAAATGGCTGAAGTTATCCTAATTCCTAAGCCAGGAAAACTTCTGAATGAAGTGTCATCATATAGACCTATATCATTGTTACCGATAATATCTAAGTTATTTGAAAAACTAATACTAAAACGACTAAAACCAATAATTGAAAATAAAAATTTGGTTTTAGAAACAAACACTCGACAATAGATCAAGTACACAGGATAGCCGATATCATCGAAAAAGCTTACGAAGAAAAATATATATGCTCAGCTATATTTCTTGACGTAGCCCAAGCATTTGACAAGGTTTGCCACGCTGGCCTAATACAGAAACTTGAAAAAATGTTCCCTAGACAATCATAAAGCTGAAAATTGTCTTACATGTGTTTTAATTATTCATGTATTCAATCAGACATGTCGCGATTTAACCTAACCTAAAAATATTTTTTTAAAAAAATACTATTGTAGGTATTACATGACTTTTTTAACTCGTTTGTTAAACTTTATGTAGCACTTCCTTTATGAAAATAGTCAAGGTGAGTCAAGGTCATTGTTTAATTTTCTCTTGTGTTTTTCCTGTTATTTATATATGTTAATGTCCGTTCATACTTTTATAATTGTTTTTATTACAACTGACTCATTGACATTCCATTTAGGTGTGCCTGATGATGAAGTAATAGCTTCGAAACCGGTCGCCAATTAAAATTGACTTGTGAGAAATAAAGGACCTTTTCTTTAACCCCTTATACTTAATGAAAGAAATTAAAGCAGGTGTCCCACAAGGCAGTGTGCTAGGACCGGTTCTTTACTTATTATACACCAGCGATATCCCTCAACAACAATCTGTTAAAATAGCATTTACGGATGACACTGCATTATTGGTAGTTGGCGGAACTAATACAAAGACCTCAGAAACAACATAATCAATCGATGGACAAAAAAGTGGAAAATAAAAATAAATCATACTAAATCAGTGCATGTTGATTTTACTCTTTGACCAAATGAACAAATACAAATAAGAATAAACAATGCCGTTATTCCGCATCACGATTCGGCCAAATACCTAGGGATGAACCTAGATGTAAGACTTAAATGGAAAGAGCACATAAAAAAAGCGTAAAGAACTTGAACTTAAGTTCAAAAAAATGTATTGGCTCCTAGGAAGAAAATCCAAATTGTCAGGGCACAACAAACTGCTGATTTATAAACAAATCCTAAAACCAATCTGGATTTATGGCATACAGCTATGGGGATGTGCCAGCAAGAGTAATATCAACATGATACAAGTTTTCCAAAATAAAGTCCTAAGATGCATTGTTGATGCACCTTGGTTCTACCGAAACGATTATCTTCAGAGAGACCTAAAGATGCCAACAATCGAAGAAGAAATAAAGAGGTTTGCTGCGAAACATGAGGGTCGACTCCACTCCCACGTCAACGAAGAAGCGTTGCAATTACTGGACAAATCTACACTCAACAGAAGGCTCAAAAGGAAGAATCCATTTGAGCTAGTGCAGTGAACGTTAATGTTAGTGCTAGTGTAAAACAGTGTAATAAATCGTCACGCCAACTTTCCAACTTTCCTATAGAAACAATTTAGACAGCCCAATGGGGAATTCTTAGATAAGTAATTAGTTTGTAAGATTTTTAGATTAAAATTGTAGGTTAGTCAGTAATGACTAGTAACAATACCCTATTAAAAAAAATTGTTCTCAAATTCACATTTTTTTTTTAACCATGATGTAAACATTTCAGTATTCATGTTGTCACGAAAAATTTAATTCTGCATAAAAAATAAAATCATCCTTGTTACGCATGGACAATTATGTGTCTTTATCACTCATTTGCACACTCATGTTTTAAGGATTTTTTATTTTTAGCATGTTATATTCTTTTTTGTAGAACCCTTCGAAAAAATGTAAATATACAAATGAAACACCACTTCTTTTAAACCTATGAGAATCCCTTAAGAACTGAATGCACTTATCGACTACTGCTGATTTATCACATAATGCGTTACGATTATCTTCTTTCTTTAAGGAATCCTCCCCCTTTTTCTCTTAAATCGATGATCAAGAAACTGTATAACAATGATTGGCTATTCTGGAATTGAAAAGAGAGTGAAGTGAGAAAGTCGGTTTAGATCCGAAAAACTAAATGCCGATTTAGAAATTCCTAGAAATACCTAATTCCTGTAAGAAATTATGTCAAGACAAATCAAAGAAAAATTAAAAAAGCTGAGAATTAAAGAAAGAAAAAAATTGGTGCGAGACTAGGAATCGAACCTTAACTTCGGACTTTTTCATGTCGAAAATCTTTACTTTTTCTCTTTAATAACATTCTTAGTTTCGTTTTTTTTTGTCCAATTTAAGAGAAATTCATACGCCGCCACAAACAATTTTCTTAACTTTGCTGGCAATAAAATCAGTCATTCAATTTCAGCAGCTTCTTTCACTTCTAAATCCATTTTTTCTTAGTTTTTAGTAAAATATTTCATAAATTATGTTACAGTCAAAATTTAACGTTTCAATTTGAGTTCGACTTTTAGCCGCGGTCTACTAAAAAAATGAGTAAAAATTGTAATCATTCATAGATTCTAAAATAAAGTACTCCGAAATATTGTGGATGCTCCCTGGTATATTCGGAATACAAATTTACATAGTGATCTCAAGATAGAGACCGTTAAAGTAGAAATCCAAAGATATTCCAAAAAAACACAAATGTATGCTTCATAGACATATGAGCATCAAGATGCTTTAGATTATCAACCAGCATTGAAAAAAAAATAGCATATCACTAGCGGATTTTTAGTGCCATATTTTTCAGATAGTTTTTACAGTGGTATATCTACGTCATCCTCTCTTGAACATGTCGCTTTTTGTTTTCATTAAAACTTGCGGAATTCTGTCGTGTTTAAATGACATTTTGAAAGTTTCTCCTAGTAACGCAAGCGGTGATATTTGACCGAAACGACGGTATGCATTTTCAGCGTTCAACTGTTTTTGGAGCGGGTATGTTGTAGATACTCGATGTGACACATCAGAGCTACAACTGTCAGAAGAATGTAATAAAAACAAAAAGCGACTGGTTCTGCTCAATAAAACTGTAAAGTACATACATTAGGACAGCGAGTTGTATGCAGATTGTGTACAACCATGTCTTGTTACTGTGATGCCTCTTTCTAATAAAATATTTTCGGAACAGCCAGTGCCGTTCCTGTGGGTACCAGGCAATACATAAACGACTTTATTATCGTTATAAATCAACGTTAGTTTCCGTTGGAGGAGTTGTACAGAAAGAGTTGGCTTATTTATAAAGTAGATATAGAAATTAAAATATTAATGCATACAGGGTCATTCTATGTGGGCGGAACACTTGATTTATGGCTTAACTATGACTTGTACGATAATTTGTCTTAGATAAAAGTTTTTGTACATTTTATGTACTATTTATTGACGTTTACAGATTTCCCGCATACGTAATGGTTTTCAAGATATGACGTCATCGGCAATATTTTAAATGGATCACCCTGTATTTATATTTTTTTTCGAGTTCGTGTGATCTGTCTGAATTCATCAATGGTACATTAAGTGGGTCCCAGACTTACGGTCTTATAATAACAATTAAATTAGATTATACTTTAATAAGGCACATTTATTTAAAGTAGATGTTCAAACTGAAAGCCCTCAGCTGCTTGGCAATATCTTAATCTATCAACAAATGATCTTAAACTGTTTTGAATAGATGCAGGAGTTATTTTTTGAGTGGCCGCTCTGATTCGATCTTCCAGTTCTTCCAGAGATTAAGGTAGATGCTTATAAACTACAGATTTTAAGTGACCCCAAAGAAAAAAATCCAGTGGAGTTAAATCGGGTGACCTTGCCGGCCACTCAATATATCCTCTTCGGCCTATCCATCTCTGCGGAAATATTGTGTTGAGGTATTTCCTAACCCTAACATGGTAATGAGGTGGGGCGCCCTCTTGCTGGAACCATATTTCCTGTGACAATTGTAAATGATTAGCACGATTGGGAAATATACGGATTAATTCTTGATCTATTTTTTCTCGCAGAAGTTGTAAATATATATAAATACAGGGTCATCCATTTAAAATATTTAAAATGTGTCTTATTAAAGTATAATCTAATTTAATTGTTATTGATAAGACCGTAAGTCTGGGACCCCCTTAATGTACCATTAATGAAATCAGACTGATCATACGAACTCGAAAAAAAATATAAATACAAGATAATCCATTTAAAGTATTGCCCGATGACGTCATATCTTGAAAATCATTACGTATGCGGGAAATCTGTAAACGTCAATAAATAGTACATGAAATGTACAAAAACTTTTATCTAAGTCAAATTATCGTACAAGTCATAATTAAGCCATAAATCAAAAGTTCCGCCCATACAAAATGCCCCTGTATAAACTTGTCCTTTGGTACAGAGGGTGATGACCAAAAACAAATTCTACCCATACAAATTAAAAATGGTGCCTGAACTTTCAGATGACGATCCCAAAAATACTGTGAAAATATGTCTACTAAAAGTGGCCACCCAAAGGTGTGTATAATTATAGCGCGCCAGGATTGTGTCATGCCTGCGTCGCGCGTCGTCCCAACAACGGGTCAAGTTCGTCAGGATTTGTACGGTGTTGTGTGCCTACTACGCGCCGCGTCAGATAGTTTCGAAGTAGGCGCGTTGCTTTCCATCGCGCGTTAGAAATACAGTATTGTACAAATCTGACGAACTGGGCCCATTCTTAGCCCAGGCGCGGCGCATAAGAAAAATCTAAAAAAATATAAAATAGATAAAAAAAAATTAATATAAATTTTTGAAAACAATTCAAGGCCATTATTTAGATTTTCTAAAAAAAATTATTTTTAAAATATTGTAATGCGAGCCATTTTATTATTCAGTCATGATCTAATCCTCCAAATCCCTACCCGTCTTATTTGGCCTTCAAGACTCAACTTGTTCGATTATCATACATAATTAAACCCCTTAAAATCAATTATATGTAACGACTATGAAATAATACGACTTTTTTTATTCAAAATTTAATCTACGAAGTGTTCATATTTAATTTTATATGCCGTAAACTTATTTTGCAAAGTATGGAATGTGACGTTATATCCCCACTTTCACTACACTCCTTTTTTAACTAAGAGCGACCCTGTTCTTTTACACCTTCACTGCTGTCGTTACGTCTGTGTTTCCACTTTCGCTGCCCGCCCGTTTCGTGATCCAGATTCGATTAGAATTGTCAGCCAGACGCGTGGAGGAAGGATTTCACGAACACTTCGAGATTCTTCTACCCAGAATTGGTTTTTCTAGGCCGTTACAATTTTGTATATAAGTGAATTCTTTTGCCGTTCAGGCCACCTTTTAACATAAATTTAATTGTTAAATAAATTATAATTATGAAATAAATTAATTAGTGTTTGTAGTAAATAAATTATAAATAAATTGTTTTTAGTAAATAAACTATTTTTAAATCAAGCAATCGTTACAGTTATTATAGAAATGGAAATTCTAGCGCCTACGTAGACCACCAGTTTTATTTTTGTTTGTTTTTCTCATATACGCCATAATTTGCAAGCTCTGAAACCCCCTAGCTTGGAAATAATTGGTTTCAATAATTTGATCTCGTGATTGTTGGTGATATTGACCTCCGTAATTCTAGTGCAAATATACGACTTGTATAATTGATTCATGGTAATAGATATATGAAATATGTCCACCACATTTGCCCTTCTGGCTAGAACAAAGAGCAGGAAATTAAATACAGGTTATGCTATGACAGTCCTATTAATGCTTTTTCAGCATTTGAAAATGGTTTAAAGGACCGATTATTTCACTACTGCTATAAAGCAGAGTTGTTGAAATAGCTATATTGTACAGTTTACCATAGAAATAGGTTTTCGAAAAACCGTTTTCTTCAGATTTATTAAAGGTATTAAAAAAAAACAAAATATTCACGAAGCTTTCAAAACCAATAATACGCTTGGGAAGTATATTATTAAATACAATAAGTACAAAATTAACCCCAATAATAAATTGGGAGTATGTAAATTAAATTGTGGTAGTTGTCCAAAATTATATATTGGTCAAAAGGGCGGTACTTTCAAAAAACGCTATTAAGAACATTACAATAGTTATATTAAAAACAAAAATAATTGAATTTTTTTAAATCATATTTTGGCTGAAAATCATTCTTTTATAGAACATTTTTAGATCTTACATAAAGAGAATAAGGACATTAAATTAAACCAGTGGTCGCCAACCTGTCGATCGCGAGCTACCGGTAGCTCGCGGAGGCAATTCTGGTAGCTCTCACAACGATTTTAATTTAAAAAATACAAACTGTAAAAATCAGAGAAGCTTCCGAAAATTCCACAAAAAATCTAATTGTCATAATATTAAACATAAACAGCGGCAACGTTGCAAGCTAGAATCGGCTAGACCAGCGTTAGTATTCGAGAACGATCAGGATTGCTTTGAACGGGATAAATACGCACGGCGCGGCGACATTGCGCTTAGTTTAAAACTGAACGCGTAACCAACGTCCAGCGGTTGGGTTAGTAGTAGTAGAGAACAACAAAAAATAATATTATGGCAAGCAGTTGTAAGAAGGTAAAGACATACCACTTTCATTCGGAATGGGAAGAACAATACTTGTTTACAGAAGTTAAAGATAAATGTGTGTTTGTTATGTAATATTTCGGTCTCCGTTGCTAAAAAAGGAAATATTGAGAGACATCATAAAACTGTACATTCTAATTTTGAAAAATCATTCCCACTACATTCTGCCGCCAGAAAGGAGAAACTGAAACAGTTAAAAAAGCAGTTAATTGGACAACAATCAATATTTTTAAGAACAGTCGACAAAAATAAGGCTGCAACTGAAGCATCGTACCGTGTGTCCCAGATAATTGCACAAAAAAAGAAACCTTATGAAGATGGGGAAATGACAAAACATGCGTTTTTAGAAGCTGCTGATTCGTTATTTGCCAACTTTAGAAATAAAGACGAGATAGTTTCAGCTATAAAATCTATGCAACTTTCTGCTAATACAGTGATGAGACGTGTAATGAGCAATGATATTTTTTTACAGTTATGAACTGACTTAGATAACTGTGTTTATTTTTCACTTCAACTGGATGAATCAACAGATGTCGTTGACACTGCCCAGATGGCTGTGTTCGTCAGGATGGTTTTTAGTGATTTTACGATTAAAGAAGATCTTTTGAAGTTTATTCCACTGAAAGGACACACTACTGGACAGGAATTGTTTTCTCATTTAAAAAATATTATTTCTTCCGAGAAAATTCCAATATCGAAAATGGTAGGCTTGACAACCGATGGCGCTCCAGCTATGGTGGGTTGTGATAAGGGTCTGGTGGCGTTATGTCGTAAAGATGAAACTCTTCCGCAATTTCTCTGTTACCACTGCAGTATCCATCAGCAAGCATTATGTGAAAATTTCCTGAAACTAAACAACGTTATGAAACTGTTGGTAAAAATTGTGAACAAGATTAGAGCTCAAGCGTTACAAAGAAGATTATTCAAAATCTTGGCCGATGAAGTTGACTGTCAATACGGGGACCTACTCCTTCACTCTGAAGTCCGATGGTTAAGTAAAGGACGGGTGCTGAAACGTTTTAATGATGTCCTATCTGGCATAGTTCAATTTTTCAAACAACGCGATGAACCGACTCCGGAACTAGAAAATTCAATCTGGCTTAGAGATTTTGGTTTTCTCGTGGACATTACAGAGAAATTAAACGAACTTAATTTGCAGCTTCAGGGGAGAGACAAAGAACTAGCGGAAATGATTTCTGATATAAAAACATTTATCAAAAAGCTGGAGTTTTGGGAACAAAACCTAATTAACAGCGATGCCATGCATTTTCCTATTCTTTCAGAAAAAATATCTCAAAATCCATTAGAACCCTATGACAGCAAATATCATGTAGAAATAGTTTCTACCCTGAAGAATAACTTCAAAAATCGTTTTAAGGATTTCAACGAAATGGCTTTAGTAGCGCAGTTTGTTGTTTCACCCTTTATGGAAATTGATATCCAACAGTTTGCAACTTGTGTCATGCAGAACTTTGGCGAAGACATCGCTGCAACAGAAATGGAAGTAATTGAGTTTCAAAATGATTTAGCCTTAAAATCGTTAGTCTCAAGTACCAAATGTATCTGGCCTATTGTAAGTAAAGACAAATATTCAGTTCTATGCCGTGTTGCCTTGAAAGTGAACCCATTATTCAGTTCAACCTATTTGTGTAAATCTTCTTTTTCCAGTATAAAGTTTATTAAGAACAAATATCACAATCGACTTACAGATGAACATTTGGATAATTGTATTCGAATGGCTGTATTAAATTATACTGCAAACATTAAAAAAATTATCGATGAGTCTGAGTATCAGCCTTCTCATTGAACGTGCTTTTTTATTTTTCAATGTTTATGTTCATGATAGTGCGTTACTTTTTTGTTGTTATTATTAACTATTTTTAAATCTTACGTGACATGCCGTTGTGGCTGGATAAAAGTTTGTGTTTATTTTTCAAACACCTTCGTTTGGTAGGTAGGAATGTAGCTATGAACAAGTACGTACTAGTAATATCAGTTATTTTGTTATTAGTTTATTATTAGTACCTATGTATTATGTATTACCAGTTAAATAGTAAAATAAATACATATAATAATAAATTAACTGTGGATTATTTCATTTACGTTGCGTTACGTGGCTTCCGTGTGGGTAGCTCGCTGTTTATTCCAAAATTAACAAAGTAGCTCAACACATTGAGAGGTTGGCGACCACTGAATTAAACCATTTAAGGTACAGTTAAGGTAAAGGTGCTAGTAGTGGACATGTTAAGAAAATAATTACGTGTTTCTGACTTGTTATAGACAGAAAGTTATAATACTCCCAATATCACATAAAAGAGCCTATTTTTGGACTTCTTTAATTGTATTAAATGATGCTAAACAAAAAAATAATCAACCAATATTATAAAAAAAAATAAAAAATAAATTCCTCTCTAGGACACACCAAATTGGATTTTATCTAATAGTGAACACAGTTTTTTTTCAATAATGGACGCCCAGATTTTTGATAATTCTATAAAAATCAAAGATCTGCAATAAAAAATATGTAAAAGCACTTTTAATTTAAGAAGTAACATTTATTGGTTTTTCAAATGCATAACTTAACCTTTCTCCACGTACTAGTAGTTGAGGCGGGTCAAGTATACTAACAATTTGATTTAAATTTATTTCAGAAGCGTCTTTATCATTTACCACAAACTCTTTTTTTTGAGCAGTCTGTGCTTTTAT
The DNA here is from genome assembly GCA_927349885.1 of Psylliodes chrysocephalus. Taxonomy (NCBI): domain Eukaryota; kingdom Metazoa; phylum Arthropoda; class Insecta; order Coleoptera; family Chrysomelidae; genus Psylliodes; species Psylliodes chrysocephalus. Next base: position 86,646,201 of record OV651815.1, on the reverse strand, counting down.
ATCCCATAATAATTATAGACTGTGGTAAAGTTAATTTCTGAATAACATACAGATATCTGAAGATTGTGGTGTTTCTTTTGCAACCCTTGAACTCTGCCAGTACATAGTCTCCTTCCTTCAAATCAGTAAAATTAACGTAGGGACACCAAAAATACTAGAGTACTAGTAGGTCTATTAACATTGTAGGCTTAACAAACATATATAATATTGGTGTGACAGAAGAGACCTTGTGCTGATTCTGTCAGAAAGAGGAGCTAATTGCAGAACACGTTTGTGCTACTGCGAAGGTTTATTAGGACTGATATTCCGTACACTTGGACAATAAAAACTAAGGGCAACTAGCAACGCTGGAGAACTACTTCCTAGTCTATGTAGTCTACTACAAAAAACCGATTTAGACAATAATAATAATAATAATACTCTCCCTAATTCACTCCCTTACGAGTGAATTTTAACCCCAAAAGCTGAGCTTGTGCGAGGAAAGGGACGGCTATTATTATTATTTGCCGTGGCACTCCGGGGCGACTTAAAGATGATTGATGGTGCCATTTGACTTACAGCTGAGGAAAACCTCACCCACCATCTTCGAGACGGTAATGTATGGCGATTTTTATAATCTGCATGTCATATCAACAGAAATTGAATTTCTATTAATACGGCACACATCAAATCCTATACCGAACCATGCAATTTGATTAAAAATCCACATGGTCTGGTCTGGGATTCGAAGCCCAGCAGTCTCTGACACATAAACTTGCTTATAAATGAATATAAGCGCGTTAGACCGCTACACCACCGACCCCACAAGATACTCTACAAAACGGTTAAAGTATATTCACAATAGATCTGAAAAGATCGAGGGTAGGGGAGGACACATGGCCCACAATCCTAATTAAGTCAAATCTAAAATATAACCCTATGTTCTTCCACTTTCTGACTTACAAGTCTTCTTGTCATCACTTTTAAAGATATTCTTTGTCTTCAAATGAGTGCCATTGGTATGTCTCGTTTACGTATTTAATTACTTTTTTTTATTGTCTTCCACATTCATTTTTATCTGGTCATTGTTTATCATAAATGCATATTTAATACATGGATCCTATAGATTTGTTTTTTTATTTAGGATAAAGTCGGGTGAGATGTCCAATCGGTAGAGATAGCCAGAAGCCAAAACTGTATTAATGCGATGTTAGATAGCGCTGCCTGTCCGCTCAGGTAATAAACATTGACGTCTTCTCACGCGTAGAGTGATTTTGTCTGTATCAGGCTAATAATAAAGCATTCAGTGAATAAAAACAATTTTGTGTAGTGGTATAATATTATAATAATTGCACACTACGTGCTCCTATGAATCTGTGGGTAGAAATGTATTACTTGTTTCTACAAATTAAGTAAGTTTGATGTTTATTTAGAAATCCTAACCTCTAAAAACAGTAAGGAGTATTCAATGGGTGTTGCTAGTCGTGGTGGCCATCTATCCCTACGAGTAGGTACAGATAGCCATCAAATGGTAGGGATAGATGGCCACCTCTTTTTCACGTCTGTTTTGTTACAGGTGAACAATTTACTGCTGAAAAATGCCAAAAGAGTATAAAAGACATAACTCAAATAGTGGAAACTATACAGAGGAAAATCTGAGGCTAGCTATTGAAGATGTTAAAAGTAAATGGAGCTTTCAGAAAATTATAGCATTCCGAGAAAAAATCTTGAAAGGAAGATAAAAAATAATGTGTCCACAACTAGTAGAATTGGACCGTACAGCATGTTGGGGGATGCCAATGAAAAGAAATTAGTGCTACATATTAAGAAGGCACAAAAATGCGGTTTTCCTATGATGGAAGCTTGCCTATAATTTCGCTGAAAATCTACAAATTAATCATAAGTTTAATAAAGAATTGCTGGTTCTGATTGGTTCTTCAGAAGACATTCCGACTTATCTATTTGGAAAGCTGAGGGTGTGTCCCTAGGACGAGGTGAGGGCATGAACCGTGTAGACGTAGGTAATTATTTTAAACTTCTGCAAACTATACTGGAAAAAAATGAGCTCCTTAATAAACCTGGGTCCATCTATAATGTCGACGAAACAATCGACCTGGTCATGTTTTAGCAAAAGATGTTGTCACAGTGACATCAGGGGAAAAAGGTGAGACAGTTTCATGTATGCTGTATGCGTGTTTAAGGACAAAAACCTAAAGACCGAATGGACTGATTCCATGCTACTTGGTGCAAATATTGTCATGTCTCAGAAATCAGCCTATGTAACATCAACAATATTTTTAAATTGGTTTACAAATCATTTGCTACGACGTAAAAATGAAGGAAAGGCCTTGTTAATTCTGGACGGGGGGCATTCATATCATTGTTCTTGTGTTGAACTCTTAGAAACAGCTGAAGCAAATGATGTTATTTTGTTGTACCTGCCTGCCTCCGCAACCATTAGATAGGGCCTTTTTAAAGTCATTAAAAACCGTCTTCTATCAGACTTGCAGAGGTCATCCCGGAAGAAAACTAGGGCGAATCTAGTTTGGTGGACTTCTGGCGAAAAGCTGGAGAAAGGCAGCGACCGCTGGAAATGCAATGGCTTCAGAGCCACTGGAATATTTCCTGGAATCTTGATTGCACACTCGATAGTGCTGATGCAGTTTCTGATCAGATAATAAACACCGAAACAAAGGAAGACATGAGAATACTCCCACAAATAAGGAACATTCAAAATACAAACTCTACAGCAAAGAACGTTGAACCGACACAAAAAGTAACTGCCCAATCACCCAAAAGTCAAATTACGATTACTCTGATGGACCCAATACCATCCTGTAGCCATGCATATACAGAACCTCGATGTACAATTCCAGTGGAAGTTATCCCTGTTCCAGATTTGACACCTGGAAAACTTTTAGACCAGATTAACCCCACATCCAAACTAGTATTCTCTGCAAAAAACGAGCAAAAACCGTTGCTACTCTATTAACCTCCCCTGAGCACATTGAAACTGTAAAAAATAGATCCGCACAGAAATCCAAACAAACAAAAACTAACATCCCGGAGAAGAAAATGGCAGAAAAAGCAATTGGCCGAAAAAGAGAACCTCTCACCTTCGCCACGTTCTGATGAGAAGGACAATGAAGAAGCCCAATTTGAGGAAGACAGTGACATCCTTTCAGTGATATGTATGATATGCCAGATGTGGTTTCATGAAAATTGTTCTTCTTTTATAAACACTTGCCAAAACTGTGGTAAAAATGCGTTTAAAAAGAAGTAAAATAGCTATATGTTAAGTCATAATGTATTTTGTTCTTATAAAGTTTGTTATATTTATGTTTCACTATTTTACTGTCATTTATATTTTGTGTCCATCTCTCCCTTAATACATTAGTCAACTCAATGGGGATAGATGGTCAATTGCATCTTTTTTTATACGTAATTAAAAAAACATTAAAAGTATTTTCACCGTAATCACTTATTTACCTGTTGTCACAAAAGTTGAGTAGCTACTAGAAAAATATAATGTAAGCCTAACCCCTACCAAAGCTTTACAGCCACCGACTTTACCCTATATAATAAAGCGTTATTTAATACTTTAGTTTTAAACCAAATATATGGCAATGATTATAGCATTCTCGTTTGCAATTCTCATTAAATAAATCAATAAAATAAATATTAATTGTATAAAATATACATAGCGAAGAAAACATATAATATAATGATACTGTCAATTATTGTATTAAATATGTTTATATTGTATATCTGAGACTGAAATACTCAGAAAACATGTCGTTTTCGGTCATGCGCATAGAAATTTTGTCCACGAATCGTCCATTTAGATTAGCTTCTTTGGTAGTTATTCCATATTTTTACTTAAACTTACGCAGAAATAAAGGTAATCTGTAGAATATTATGAAAGTATCAGAAACAAATAGTTTTAAACTTTTTATAAAAACAAATAAAACAACAAAAATAAAAACATCAACAAAAAAAAAGATCACATATTCATAACAACAACGTTCATCAAGAACCTAATGGTGGTGGTGGTGGTGTTTGTCGAATCCACTATGGCTCTTTTTGGCTTCTTGATACACATGTTTGTAAACAGGTACGTGTACGGGATACGGTTTGTCAACATATACAGGATAATGTTTTTCCATAATAACTTGATAAGGTTTCTTAATGTAAACTGGTACCAACTTATTAACGTGAATTGGGATCTTCTTTTCGATTTCTTGAGGTACCAACTTATAAATTGGAACGGCTACGGGATGTGGTACAGATACTTGAACAGGGTACGGTTGTGGAACGGGAACTTTTATCACTTGCGGTACAGGAATTTTGACTGGGTGAGGTTGTGGTACTCCTGTCTTCTTGATCACCTCTATATTTACTGGTTTCGTTTGTTCTATTTTATGCGGTCCCTCATATGTGTATTCGTATGTTGATGGCTTAAAATCTTCCCATCCATGACTTTCTCCATGGTCTTCGGGTCCAGAATCTCCGATGGTGGCAATAGTCATTTTCAGGATTAGGAGTAAACAGAATGTCTGCTTCTAGAATAAAAGGGAGTATTTTAATACAATAAATACAGTAAAAAAAACTAGTAATGATGGTTGATATTCTCTACGTGTATTGAAAATGTTTATACAATAAACGGTGCTGCATACATTGTATCTTGGTTATTTTAACAGCTGCTCAATCATTTAAATGGGCAATGCTTCTCAGTGTTAGCTGCAAAAGGTTTCGCCTTAATGCGGCTATCGTTGGTTCTACCTTTTATCTCAGGGAAGAAAGGCTTGGTAAATAAACATTAAAAATTTTGTTGCAAAATTTTTGTAAAGTAGATTGGGAAAATTGGTTGAAAAAAGTAAACGTTATAAAATTGGTAAGGTTTCAGATATAGGTTCACTTTTGTATAGGAAGAATAAAGATAATAGGCCATATTTGGATGTTAAGATTTTTGATATTGAATTCCAGGTATTATTAGACACTTGTTCGAATATTTCTTTATTAGGTTCTATCGGGATAGAACAGCTTTATGGTAAGCACTTAAATATTAAGTTGGATGAATCACTCAGAGTGACAACCGCTAATGGGCAACTACAGGAAGTTTTAGGTTTTATTTAGGGGAGCCCAAAACGTAAAAATCCGTCGAAAACTCGAAATCGAAAAAAATCATGTTTCCTATACTCTCCTTATTTGTATATAGATAGAAAAGTAAAAATGTACCTATAAATCTACCTATTATTTTATTGTACAGCTATCGCGAGTACAAGGGGGTAATACGGTAATCACCGCCTACCACCTGAGCTGCTCGACGAAACGCTGGAATATATTAAATTGTAATTATGAGAAAGTAAAATACAAGATGCCGGCGACGAATAAAATTATTTACCCCCTCTCCCCGAAAAATCTTCTGAGATGATCCGCGCCTGTTGTACAGTTTACCTAAAATGTTCTTTAGGTTATAAAAAATATAATTTTTTTCTACACCCACATGGATATTAGCTTATCTACGCACAGATTTCAAAACGAAAAAAAAGTATGCTATTGCCTTTAACTGAACGAATATATTTCATATCCATTCTAGATAGTGAGAATCCCGCAAAAAATTAAATCCACCAATCACCGTTCATATTTTGATAACCGACTGCTATTACTTTTAAAATTTTAAATAAGTGACAATTCTGTCAAACTAAGTGTCAGTATATTTTTTAGTTATTGAGATTAAACATACATTAAAATGAGTTATTCTTGTGTAGAATCGATAAATAATAGCATTTCTGTTTTTATTTCGTCTATAATTATAAATAATTTGTTAATTTAAATAAAACTATATGAAGTCAATTCAATTACGAGTAATAAAGCAACCAAAATAAAAGAATAGGTGTCCCTGTGTTAGCGTTCTTGCCTTCCACATTGAAGAATGAATGAAATTAAATTTTTTTTTTCGGTTATTTTATTTTAAAAATTATTAAAACATAAATTATTTTAAACTTAGTTATTTTGTCTTAATAACCTAAAATATTTTTTTTATTTGTAAATTTTCGTTAGTGGGTCGTAGAAAAAATATACTGTACAACTCGAGTAGATTGTACACATCGTACTCAGACGATTGAGCACTCCACCTAGGCGTCGTGCTCAAATTTCATCTTGGTGCGATTTGGCCATCATATCCACTCTTGTTGCACAAACTACTATTCTAACATTATTTAACTTTAACTCGATTGTATATTTTGTAGGAATGTGATCTTTAATTAGTTGTCAAAAACTAATTTGCTCTTCCATTTGGGAAACGTTTAGAAAAATTTTATCTTTTCAGTGCCATTAGTTTCTTTTGTTTGAAACGGTTACTTGAAAATATAAATTAATTTAAATAATAGCTAGAAAAACCCGCCTTGTCCATTTAAAACGGAAACATTTTTAAGTGCACCAATTACTTTCTTAATGGAATATCTATTAAAATGAATCAATTATTCCAAAGTCCAATAAAAGTTGATGTTTTATTAAGTTTTGTCGAAGTAATCTTGATATAACGGTTCATTAGTAAAAAAACAACACAAAAAATAGCCTTATTATGTTCGAAAGCAAGCAAAGAAATATAAGGACGTAAAATAGCTCCAATCACTTTTACTCGGTTTTTATACACTCAATGAAAGTAATCAGATTGAAATTAATATTCTGTAACTATTAATAACAGTCGAATTCTTCTTTTAATGCGAAAGTTGATTCAGTTTTTTTGCATAAACTACTCTGCTAATATTACTGTTCTGTAACGTGAATTTCTAAATAGGTCTTTATACCTCACTAATTGCTTTTAATTATACAGTGAATTTCCCATTCTCTTTTATTTACCATTTAGAGTTTCTAGAGAAGCGCATGGAAGTGGAAAAGGTTTTTTTACCAAAATATAATCTGAAGGTGTCAGTTTATCGGTTTATACAGGCTGTCCACTATCTATATCTGACACATTAGTAAACGAATTTCGTTAAAAATTGGTATGAATAGCAACCAGGTTATAATTAATCAATCTAAAATATTTTGACAATTTTGTAATTTCCGCTTATACCGGAAGTAGATGTCAACTTTCTTATTTTAAATGGAACATCCCTATTTTTATTCCGGATTCCGGTATACGAAACATAAAATACATGATATTTTAGGGTTACTTTGTTTAATAAACTGTGTGGATAATTTTTAAATAATTTTAAAATAATATTTATTTTTGACTAAAGATTTTTAATTGAATTATGATGAATAACTGCTACAACTAGTGCATGATGTTAAAACACCAATATTTTAAATTTTTTAAATGGATACATACCTATTTTATTATTTCATCATATTCTACGGCTAAATAGTATATTATGCAACGATCATGTAATGATGGTTATTAATACACGAGCATTAACCGGGATACGAAACGAGCCAAAGGCGAGTTTCGTATGGTTTATGCGAGTGTTTTAATAACCATTACATGAGAGTTGCATACGCTATTTTTTCTACACCCGATAAATAATCAAGACCTATAAATATTCTATTTATATTGGCATTGAACACAATAACAGTAATTACTCGTATTTCTATAAAAAATTCTACAAAATTGTAATTAATGGTATTAACTTGGGTATTGGTATTACCACAGATTTTTGGGGCAAAATATTTTGTACTGCATTTTCTTCTTTCTCCGATATGTGTGGAGGAGTCTTCTATATCGCTGATATCAGACATTTTAATATTATAATTATCGAAGTTTAGCTATCTACGAAAATTTAATACGTTTTGACAACTAAAACAATTACATAGGAATTTAGGACAAACGTCAAACATCATGCTTGATTGAAAAATTGTAGGTTTCTATTGATTAAAAATCTGTATCATAATGAAAAATCTGTATCATAATGGGTATCATTATGAAACGGATTATGGGCATATAAGTGCATTATTATAATACGGGTGTAGAAAAAATGAATATAGTAACGGTAGGTAACTTTTTTTAACAAACATGTTCTGCATTAAAAAGTATCTTAAGAATGAAATATGTGAAATTAACTATTAAGAGGAGTATTTACTTGGCTTTAGATCAGAGCATGCAAGGGTTTCGTAGTACCCCACTTTTAAAATTTATTTTTGACTTATTCTGAAAGAAAAAAATATGTGCGTGTAGGTAAAGGTTAAATCTATGCTCCTCTAGAGACACGTTTTCAAAATTTGAAACAGTTTTTTCTAAAAAAAAAACAAAAAATATAAAAACTCGACTTTTTTTTACCCATTTTTTAAATTAAAAAAAAAAAAAACTAAATTGTATTTTGAAAAAGTGATTCCAGAAAAGCATAGATTTAACCTTTACCTACACGTACATATTTGTTTCTTTTTAAAATAGTCAAAAATAAACTTTAAAAGTGGGGTACTACGAAACCCTTACATTGCAAGATTTTTCGTCTGGAAAGTGGCGCCTCTGTTAGATTTTTAAGAAATTACTATTTATGAATTAAAACAATTTATATTTTACTGAGTTTATATGAGGGATAAATAAATTTTACATATTTGTACATCTTATTGTTTACGTAAATCATTTCTGTAATACTCAGATCGACGTATTATGTAATATGCAAGGGTTTCATAATATACCAATTTTACGGATTATTTTTTATTTTTACTTTAAAAGCTTTTTCGTCTAGAGGGTGACATCAACAAAATATATATCCTTTTCTACTATTTACAAGTGGTAAACAGTACGCAAGTGATTTGAATTTATTTTGTTTTATGTCTGTACACTTTGTTATTTTTTACATACAGTAATTTCGCTTAATTATTTTAAATTAATTTTATAATTTATTTATTAAAAAACTATATTCGAAATTAGAAGGTATACAGTGAGATGTGAATTATAAATTTTATATTGCACGGGAGTTTTTTTTTAATGAATATATCTTCGAGTTAAGAATAATTAATGGAAGCATGTTAACAACTCTTTAACCTGTTAAAGTAATTTTTCCTACGACCACTTAGGAAAGTGACACATATCACACTTTATAGTCCTATGGAAAGTGCCCTATATCACACGCGTATGAATAAGAATTTACTTTCCACCCGAGTGTGAATAAGTTACTTTCCGCAGTAGTTGTCACAAAATGTCAAACACCTAGTTTCTATTTTGATCTATGTAATGTCCATATTAATACTAAAATCGATATTATTGTTAAATTATTGAAATCGTTGTAAATTAGATCCTAGATATTTATCTTTAACAATTATTATTAAAATAATGTTTGCTCTTTATTTTGGTTAAATACATAACCGATTAGATCATTCAATTGACACAAGGGCTATTAGCTCAGGTGGTTAGGACGTCGAACTTATCAACTTTGCCATTTTTCGACCGCGTTCGAATCCTGGCGGGGCAGAATTTTTTTTTTGTTTTTCTTATTATTTTTTTAGTTTTTTTTTGTTTAGAAAATATGAAAATTGAATAAATACGATTATTGTTGATTATTTTTTTAAATACATTTTAATTATTATAGTAATAACCTTGGTTTTACATTTTTTTGATGACATTATTTTGTGGTCGTAGGAAAAATATTGTACATCACTTGTGTGAAAAGTGATTTTCCACACTCGTAATGTAATATACTATTTGGAAAAAGGACAATACCATTAAGGAGAACCACAATTGGTATTTTCAAATTCAGGACTAGCTGCACATTACACAAATGGAGTTTTGCATTTTGTCCGTTTGGATCCTCATAATGAGAGCTTCTGGGAAGAAAAAGATGCAAAATAAAATGCAAAATTTTTATATGCAATATGCCTTATCAGAACTAGTTCTCAGCAGAGACATGACGCAAGGAATCTTAAATTATTTGGAATATGTTTATTAATTTCACTATATCAAAAATCATATTCAAGAAAGAAATCTGGCTCTTCTCTAATGGTTGTCCAGGCTAAAAGAAAAACTTCGTTTTCATTCGTTTCGTGTACATATTTGTGCACGTTCTAAAAATAGCCTCTGAGATAACACACGTCTTCCCAGTTCGAGGACACTCTTATATCCTTGTCCTTGGACGTTTCATACCATTGCAGGGAAAAGAAACTCACAAGAAATAGCTCTAATACCAAACAAACGGCAACCTCAAAAAAGCAATGTGAAGTTTCGAGACTTAATGGAACTCACTAAATATCTTAAGAATCCTCTTAATAAAGAATGTTACCTTAACCTGAACCCACAAATAGATGGAGGGAAAAAATCTTTAGATATTGAAATCATTAGTGACGATAACAGCAGCGGTGGAGAATAAAAAAAGTGTTTTTTTATATAAGGACATGTGTTACTTTTCCAATATTCGTAATTTTTTTCATATTTTTGGTGTTTTGTATTTTCAACTAAAATAAATATTAAAAAATGCGTACTTAAACTGTAAGAAGGTAAGTAGTTTTTCTTGATTTCCCAAAAAGTTTATTTTTGGACATGTGTTGTTTTTCAAATAAACGCTTCAATTTTTTGTCTTCTAAATAGAGTTAAAGATTGAAGTTCCCTGTCTTGCATATTTTCGTCCCTACGAAATGTATATAAAATGTATTCTGCAGATTTATTTATTTCTAAAACATACTTGATCCATTTAAAACATGATTAATGTCTTATTATTATAATACGTTTTTTAAATTTTACATTTTACCAGTGGCGGTGGCAATTGATGATATTTAATTAATTATTAAACCAAATATTTTAACTAGTGAATCACGTTTTTAAGTTCACAAATAATAATATCGAGTTTCTGATTCGAATTAGCAGTTTTACTACAAAGGGTTTTATGCCAAAGTCAAACCATGTATTGATATTGTAAAACGCAGATGAATAACTATCACATCAATAGAAATTAAAAATTCACATATGAATCTTTTTAACGTAATTATTTATAACTTTAATAACTTCATACGGTCAAAAATGTTAGTTAATTTATTTAATTCTAAATATAAATTGAATTTCATTTTTAAAGTTAATTATATTGTTTAGTTGTTGCAACTTTACTGCGCTTAAGTACCGTTCAGATTAAAATATGAATTGATTTATGGGGCTATGGAACCAATGCTTTCATTCCAAAGAAAAAGTATTGTGGTCAATAAAAGGAATTTCGAACTGTGTTATCTTCAAGTCCTTATTTAAAACCTTTAAGTATTAATATTATCATTATACAAGAGTTATTTTTGCAAATTGTTACATATACTGAACATAAGTTTGTTGACAAACATTAATTTCATAAAACAAATAAATATTTGGGTGATTCTCGCCTAACTGTGATTTTTACAACTTACATTTTTCTAAAATTAAAAATGTTTCAAAACGTATGTTTTACGCGTTTTTGTTTTCTATTTATATGACATATAAATGAATATTTTTTTTACCAATCCAAAGATTGGTATAAAATTGCAATAAAATTCAATGCAATATGCATTAGATTGTAGTTATAAGAGGTAAATGTTATATTAAAAAATGAATTTTGATAGAAATTTATATATTTAATTTTAAAAATGAGAATCGGACATGCCACGGTACTGACATTTCGAGTATATTTATATGCAGCTTAAAAAAAATTTCGAAGGTTTATGATCTAATTTATAATGTCGGTTGTAAAATACCTCTAAATTTATAATATTATTAACTTTTTGATGAGGAAAACTTATGCTAAACGATAAATAAAACACTGGACATAAAAAATCACAGTTAGGCGAGAATCACCCATATCTCTATTAAAGAATGGTCATATTTTATTTAATATATTCATTTAGACATGTTTTTGTTTTTTGTCTAGATGATATTGAATACTAACTTTCCCTATATAACTTCTTATACCAGACATTGTGAGATTAAAAAAAAACTTATTACCTATCACTTTTTTTTTAATTCATTTGTAATTTTTGCCCAAATGGATAAATTTTTTCAACTGTACAACTTACAACTCGGCTGCTGATAACCATAGTAAAATACGGGTTTTTATGAATTTGTCCCAGAAGCTGTACCTAGGTGGTTCATTATAACAGAATATTCAAACAACAAAAATATATTTTTTTTAAATATAAATAATAATATTCTGAAACATTATATCTGATCGTTACATATTATAAAACCAAAGTAACTTTTAATTTAACTAACTCACTCATGGCTACCCCAAGTTTAATTATTAAAAATCCGCTTGAGTATAGAAAATATTTTTTAAAAACCTAATTTATTTAAAAATGTAAAATGTCAAGAGACCGTTTTTTCTTCGTTTATATTGGCCTGTATTTGTTATTTTGGATTTTGGAATCGAGGTCATCGGTGGTACAGCGAATGTATTGCTAAACTATGGAGACTTTTCTACTCTCAGACAATCAATTATTGTAAAATACATATATTTAGTGCTATTGTGGAATATTTTTCGGTTCCTTTGTTTCAACTTCGCGCGTTAAGAGTTTAGAATATGTATCCCTCGTATCTACATACAATTGTTAAAATGATGAATGAATGCTGATTTTGTTTAGTTTCGGAAGTAATTTTGTAGGATTTAGACTCCACCCTTAAGTTGTAATTTTTATACCTACTAAACTACCGTTGTCCCGCAGGTCTTTCTGTTTGTAATGTAAATTTTCCTCTTAAGCCGCCAAAATCGTAATTTTTATTTTTTTGAAATAACTAATACCACACAACTGTTAATAGGCGACTTACTCGCATTTCGGACACACTGTATGTGATACATAACAATATTTTAGAAATAAAATAGTTATTTGTCCAAGAAATGCACAAAGCAATACTTTTCCCACGAGCGCAGACGTTCGTGATACGAGCCTTTAGCAAGTGCCGCAAATCAATAATATAATAGTCCGGAAATTATGTATTTGAACAGAACGAACAAAATGGATATGTGAAATGTAATACTGGTAGACAATAATATTATTTATAAGAAATAATAACAATTAAATTAATCATACTATCGAAATGGAATAAGAGTCAATTTCGCCAAGATTAAATATATATTATTAATATTTACTTTCAGTATGAGTATGGGTATGAGTTTTGTGTTATTTCAATTCAGTTTAATGAAGAAAAGCAGTTTTTCAAAAGTAATTATTGAAACAATAATCTAAACGAGACATAATAAATAATTTACTCTTACTTTATATTAAACTTTACACATTTCTGGTGTTTATTTAATAAATTTAAACGTAACTTTTTAAGATTACTTTACAATAATTTCATTTTTGAAATATGTTAATCATTTATTTCTAAATAATTATTATTTGTACTTATTTTAGTAATAAATAATATTCACATCTGCAAAAAATCACAAAATGATAATCTTTATTTTGGTTAAATAATGAAAAGTTTTAATCCTAATATTATAAATTTACATTTTAAAACGGTTCTTCATAATTTTAAAATAATACATTTTTTCGTCATAGACACTCTCTTAAATATGTTTGTTTTGTTTTAAAAAAATAGTAATCATCCGAGTTATCACTTCTTAATTAGTATATTTTTATTTTCGAAAATAAATTTACCTATTTTGAAATATTTTAAATTAACCCATACGTAAAAAGGTACACTAAAAATATAAACTAAATGTTACCAAAAATAAAATATAAATACTTACTTGAAAATACATTATTAATTATGTGGAGTAATAGTGACCACAATGTTTAAAGACTGAAAGTGATGAAGAAATAGACAATCCATTTCTTTTATAGTCTTGAAGCGACAGGGCACTTCAGTGAAAGGTTAACAATTCCGCAAAATATGCAAGATGTATTATTTGCTATGATTTAAATAGTATATCAAAACATAATGAAAAAGAGAAGGTCAATGTTGCATCTAACTAGATAAAAGATCGGTCGATAAATATATAAATAAAATTAATTATTAGCTCATGAAAAGTAGCAATGGTTTACTTTATTAACCACGATAAATAATAGTTATTAACAAGATGTTATAAAATAGTAGTAATACCATTACAGTTTCATCAATATAATTATTGACATTACTGGTTACGCACAGTAGCAGATTGTGGAATATAGAATTCGATTGAAAGTTTATCGGTTTGAATAATTTTTTCGTTATGGTGTCCTTTATGCAGTATGATGTATTACAGAACTAAACTTTTCTTCTTCCAATTTCTTTACTTTTTCTTTCAGCTCTTCGGTTATCAGTAAAATGTTACTGCTTGTTTGTTTTCATTTTCTGCCACATAAATTTAGATTATTTTTTTGTGCGTGGCCATCTTTATTTGTGGATTTAAAACGTTTTTCTAATTTGGAAATTTTGTTTCGTTTATAGGTTACGGTAGGGTAATTCAGTTATTGAGATTATCGAGAATATTTACAGTATTGTCAATAACAGTAGATACTAGGGGGTGGGTGGCTCAGTGGTAGAATCTCTTTTTGCGGATCTAAGGGTCCCAAGTTCGAATCCCACCGTTGGCCGAAATTTTTTCATTTAATTTAATTATTTAAAATTAATTCTGATGCCTTGGTAGGATTCCCGACTCGACCATTCACTGTTGGGTTCTAATTAACAGTGCTGTTCCTAAAGTGGCGCTGGGAAACAGTAACAAAGCATACAAAGAACACTAGGTGAAATAACCTTAGCAGTTAAAGCCGATGACACAAAAAAAAACAGTAGATACTATATTTTTTGGCTCCATGACAAAAAATCTGATGTGTCCAACACATGACTTTCCTATCTAACTATTATAGGCTTATTTTGTACAACCTATTGCAGCATCTCTAAAAATATTTAGAGAATAAACTAAATATATACATTGGCCACATACATCTACCTCGAAACATTTTTCTATAGATATTTATTGAAAACGAAAATACTGAAAAATTTAAATTTAGCACTTTTCCATTTCGGTCCATTTTAGAAAAATCATGTATAAACAAAAATTATAGAGATCGATATCGCAAACAACTTTTAGTTCAACAATTTTCATAAAAATCAGAATTTTGCACATTTTGTCAAATTTCTCGAATACGGACCATTTCAGGAAATTTTGACATAAAGCAAAAATTATAGATAATAATATTAGAAGTAACTTTTATTTGAACAATTTTCTTCTCCAAACATAAATAACAGATATATTCCATAAAATATAAAAACGGCCTCCCATAAAGTACCCCCCCGGATGTTCCGACTTTGTCCAAAATCTAATCTTTTCACGTCAGGCCGAAATAAACCTTAAGTTTAAAATTTAATGTTTTTTTTCTCTTACCGTTTTTGAGTTTTCTTCAAAATTCGAAATTTACACATTTTCTCAAATATCTCGAATACGGTCCATTTTAGAGAAATTATGTGTAGAACAAAAATTATAGAGAATTATATTACAAACAACTTTTATTTGAACAATTTTTATAAAAAATTATTTTTTTTACATTTTGTCAAATTTCTCGAATACGGACCATTTTAGGAAAATTTTGTATAGAACAAAAATTATAGATAATTATATTGGAAGTAACTTTTATTAACCTTAAGTTAAAAATTTGGTGTTTTTCTGTGTATCGGTTCATGAGTTATGCGACATACAGACACACAGACACACAGACACACAGACACACAGACACACAGACACACAGACACACAGACACACAGACACACAGACACACAGACACACAGACACACAGACACACAGACACACAGACACACAGACACACAGACACACAGACACACAGACACACAGATACACAGACACACAGACACACAGACACACAGACACACAGACACACAGACACACAGACACACACAGACACACAGACACACAGACACACAGACACACAGACACACAGACACACAGACACACAGACACACAGACACACAGACACACAGACACACAGACACACAGACACACAGACACACAGACACACAGACACACAGACACACAGACACACAGACACACAGACACACAGACACACAGACACACAGACACACAGACACACAGACACACAGACACACAGACACACAGACACACAGACACACAGACACACAGACACACAGACACACAGACACACAGACACACAGACACACAGACACACAGACACACAGACACACAGACACACAGACACACAGACACACAGACACACAGACACACAGACACACAGACACACAGACACACAGACACACAGACACACAGACACACAGACACACAGACACACAGACACACAGACACACAGACACACAGACACACAGACACACAGACACACAGACACACAGACACACAGACACACAGACACACAGACACACAGACACACAGACACACAGACACACAGACACACAGACACACAGACACACAGACACACAGACACACAGACACACAGACACACAGACACACAGACACACAGACACACAGACACACAGACACACAGACACACAGACACACAGACACACAGACACACAGACACACAGACACACAGACACACAGACACACAGACACACAGACACACAGACACACAGACACACAGACACACAGACACACACAGGCACACGCACATGCACACGCACACGCACACGCACACAGACATCATCGCGAAAATAGTCAAAATGGATTTAGGGGACCTCAAAACGTAAAAATCCGTCGAAACCTCGAGGTCGAAAAAAATCATGATTCCTATACTTTCCTTATATCTGTATACAGATAGGAAAGTAAAAAGCGCAGGACAAAGTGGCGCAGGACAAAATAGCGCAGGACAAATTGGCGCAAGGACAAAATAGCATAAGAACAAAATACATGTGCGGCCTTGAGCCAAGGCGAGTTGCTGTATATGGCTACAGACTGCCCAGGTTAAGTAAATTAGTTTAGATTTTTTTATTTTTCAAATTTTATGTCAATTTTTATTCAAAAAAGACATGCGATGGCTTCAGGCCAAGGTTAGGTAAATTAGTTGAAGTTTTTTTTTATTTTAACTAGAATACTGGAATATTTTGTGCTGCCCCATTTTGTCCTTGCGCTATTTTGCCCTTGCGCTATTTTCTCTTGCGTTATTTTGTCTTGGGTTATTTTGCTTTTGCGCTATTTTGTCTTTGCGCTGTTTTGTCCTGTGAAGAGAGACGATACTTAGTATTGGTCAGAAATTGTAGCGAAGAGACCACATACTGTCTGATAAGGCAAAGAAAATTACAACCAAATTGGCTCCGAAATTTGATGGACCACTTGTAATAAGTAAAATTCTATCACCATGGTCATATGAGCTCGTCAATGATGATAAGACATCCATTGGGGTTTGACATGCCAAAGACTTAAAGGCACATCCCCCGGATTTGGATGAGAGCGCTTCATGATTTTTTTATATATTGATTTTTTTTTTCTAATATTTATAGCAAGTAAGCAATTTTTTATAATGATAGAAATTTTTTAATTGAGTATTCTATCCTTCATTGGATCTTCTATATTTCTTTAACAGTTTTTTTTTAGAGAAAAAAACTTTATCGGGGAAGGAAGGGTGTGTTACGATTTCAAAATTTCTGATTTATACTACTCTCCGAACTAGTGAGAAAAAATGCACCTCTTATACAAATAAAACGTTTAATATAATTTTTTTTTTTAAGAAATTTAATTAGATCATTAGGTCCCTATTAAAAGCTTCCTTTAAATTAACACTTTCATCCCCTTTAAATTTTATGCCACTCCCCAGAAACTTATTTGGACTATCCTTTTACATTTTCTGTTGTTTTTTAAGTAAATCATGTACTCTTGTTGGGAACTCATAAAATGATTGGTTTTCAAAATATTCATTCTCAGAGGTGGATATTCTTCATTTTAATTTATTTTTTAATTTTTAAATTTTGATTTTTTTATAAAATTGCACTGAGCAAACGTTTTTGGTGACATAAGATACATCACTCAGCAAAAATATCAGTTAAATAAACTTTGCCAGTGGCGTACGGTATGGGTAAGTAACACCTTCATTCCTTCTAAATTTTACGCCACCCTCCAAACATTTATTTGTACTATAATTTTGAATTTTTTAATGAATTTTGAATAAAAATCATGTACTCTTGTTGAAAATTTATAAAGAAATCCAAAAGTACAAAATCAAAAAATAAATTAAAAATAAAAACAATTTCGTAATACAAATTTATTGAACAATTACATTTTAAAGCTTAACATTTTTGCGCCCAAAGACGTACAAAGTGTGTTTCTAACAACTGATATTTGACGTTCGACATTTTACGACATCGCTCCATTTCTTAACAATTTTGTTCCTTATTTTGTAATCAGAAGTCCAGCTTTATCCTTGTTTTTCATTTTCTTCTTAATTTGATTATGATGCCAATTAACACCCAAACCTTCAAAACCAGAGTTAATAAAATGAAATCGATTTCACTAAGGCGACCACAGTTCATGGTATCTAGCTTTTATCTCTACGAATAGGCGTCATTCCTTGAAAAAATTGAACTTTCATCCATCAATGCTTCGAATTTATTGGATTAATTCTAAAAAGACGCTTAGCAGAAGTTCCGCATTGAATGCAATTTTCCTTTTCTTGCTTTAAACTTCTATTGGTATTTGTTCATGAATATTAATATCCTAATAAAGAAAATCAATCTGTAGGTACCAACTATATCTTCTAAATAATGATTTTAATTATGTCACTATTAATTCCTACAACTTTTATTGATAAAATTTAAGATATTAAATTAATTATTACAGTTGACACTCCTAAATTTGAAAGCATTACAATTTTGTTGATGCATGAAATATGAATTCTGAAAGATATGCCTGATGGTTTTTGATAAAATCTTTATAAGATAAATTACTTGATTTCATGAAGAGACTTTCAGACATATAGCAGTAAATGAAAAATTATTTATAATTGATTTTCAGCGTTTGGTTAGTTTTTTTTGCACAAATCCCCGCATAATAAAATTTTCAAACAATATTATACTGTTCAATTTTTTTGTGGAATTTTAAATTTGGTTGGTTTAATATGTATCTGATGTAAGGACGGCAAATATTTTTATAAATGTAAAGGAATTAATAATAGGAATCTCTCATTTTTTAAAAATTATGCTGAAAATTTTACTTTTATATCATAATTAAAAATAATGATTTTTTAAATGATATGCACTTTATATTCTTTAAACTCTCACAGCAAGGGTCCCTCATGGTTACAAGAAAATGTCAACATTACCTTATCTGCAAAAGGTTGGGCTTTAAGCATCTTTGATGTTTTTTTTTTATTAATGGATGGATGGATGGCATCAGACATGCAAGTCCATTTACCACAGAAAGTTTAAACTTGATAATTTTCATATATATTATGTTAAATATCTATTTTAGTATTTTGAGTAAATTTAATAATAGCGTCAAAAAATATCTTATCTGATTGAACTAAAAGTGAAGAAATATTGAGTGGAAATGGGAGTGAAAGTTTATTTAAATGTTGATATAATACGATGGTATGTTCAGCATTTTTATTACAATCTAAAAGTAAATGATTGAAATCTGCTACAGCGTTTATATTGCAATATGGACAAAAGGGAGAATCCAGTATTCCAATTTTACATAAATGTGTAGGGAATCGGCCGTGATTGAGCTTCAAACGAGTAATTATAGATGACTGATAAGGGATATTCTCAGGAAGATTTGGATGTATACTATAATAGTGACTTTGTGATGCCTTCTAATGCTCAGTGTATTTAATTTCCCATTTGTTTCTGACATCTTTTTTATAAATGTTAATAATATCTATAAAACTACAAAATAATGTAATTTGTTCTAAACTACATGCTTCTTTAGCAGCCCACATGTTTATTTTCTTCAATGCCACAATGTCCTTTAACCCAAACCAAGGAAACTTTAAGGCTACTCTTTTTAAGGACAAATATAATTTTCTTAATGGATAATCAGGGCCAACAAGAGGGGGGGGGGCAGCCGGGACTAATACCCGGGGCCCGGGCTCAAATGGGGGCCCGGCAACCGCGGCGAGGATTTTTATTTGTTTTCAGAAGTTCGGCACAAGACGACAAGAGGGAGTACTTTTTTTTATTTTATTTCTTATTCAAGTATAGGAGGAGAATTTTTTGTTGGAAGACCTTTTTTTAGAAAATTCAAGTAGAGGAGAGCTTGAAGACCTTTTTTTTGAGAAATTTAAGTAAAGACTAGAAGAATTTTTTATAAAATTGTCACGGGGCCCAATCTGGAGAATTGTCCTGGGGCAAGACCTGGCTCTCGGCGGCCCTGTGGATAATATTACCGCGGTTTTGTTTTGACTTATGGAAGGGCTATCAATAGTCTGCAGAACTGATTAGGAGTAAGACACTATAACTATATTCTAAAATGAATTTGCTTTGCACCAATCTAAGGCTTTTAGAATCACCACTGCTTCAGCTGTGAATATAGAACAGAAACAGGGTAATTTAAACGATTCTATATAATTAGTGTCTGAAACAAGAAATGAACAGCCAGTACCTAAACAATTTTTTGATCCATCTGTATAAATAGTAGTTAAATTATCTCCCAAATTACTGAGTACGGATTTACAGATAATTTTCGCAAGGCTTGCAGTATCTTTCGGAATAATAATGGTTGGTTTAGATATCAGAATTTTGAATTCAATTTCATATATGGCTAATTTTTAAAATAAAGCATTGGCAAGTGGGGGAGAGTTCTTCTTTTCCCAGTACAAATTCGTTAATTCTCTACAGCTAAAATTGAAATTTTGGTAATAATAAAATTACTAAAAGACCTATACTTAATAACTTGTTTATTTGCTAAAAATTCTCTTCGAATGCACAGAAGCGGATCCTGTGCCTCAGCAAGAATTGCATGATTAGATGACGATACCATAGCCCCTAAACATATTTTTAAGGCTTTAAATTGAATACGATCTACAGATAACAAATTTAAATTACACGTCGATCCATAAAGAGTACATCCATAATCCAGTATAGAACGAATATAAGATTTATAAAATGTGATGGCGATGTTTGGGTCTGCCCCCCATTTATTTTTAGATACTATACGTAGGAGATTAAGTCCCTTATCACACTTTTGCCTTATGTATTTTATATGATTGGTCCATAGCAATTTTTTATCTATAACTAAACCAAGGTATAGTCAAGTCACCTAGTGAGCAGTATTCAGCAGTTTCGAGTCTGTGTCGCGTGATAGCTGATTTCTCATGTGAAATACTAAAACCCAAGTTACTAATCCAGTCTTTCAAACAATAAAATACATATTTTAACTCTCTCGTTCAACGTTCATATGAATTTTGGATAGTATAAATGCATATGTTATCTACATATTGGATGATTTTAATGGTATCATCCATCAAATCATGCAATTCTGCTGTATATATATTAAAAAGAAGTGGGCTTAAAATTTGAATGTTTTCTTTGCATCGATGACACGTTACTGTACACATAAAAAAATAATTAAAAGATTTCTAAAAGACCAAGATTATAGGGTTTTAGACAGACTGACATAAGAAAACACTACAATATAATTTTAATTCAAAGTTAGTAGACAACATTTTAGAGAAAAAATTTTTTAAACAGGCTATTCAACAAGTTTATCCCATAATTAAAGATCCAAATTGCAGATATAAGAGTCTTACATATATAGGAGCTCCTAGTGAAAAGGTATCATCATATTTAAAAAACCAAAATATTAACGTAGCTTTTAAAACCAATAATACGCTTGGGAAGTATATTAAAAACAATAAGGGTAAAATTAATCCTAATAATAAATCGGGGGTATATAAATTAAATTGTGGTAGTTGTCCAAAATTGTATATTGGTCAAACAGGCCGTACTTTCAAAAAACGCTATTCCGAACATTATAATAGTTATACAAAAAACAAAAATAATTCTACTTACTCAAATCATATTTTAGCTGAAAATCATTCTTTTACAGACAACTTTGAAATTTTACATGTAGAAAATAAGAGCCTTAAATTAAACCATTTAGAAACACTTGAAATAAATAGATTTAAAAATTCAGATAACTTACTAAATGATCAATTAGATATTAATAATTCACCCTTATTAAATCTCTTTCCCAGTTTTCTGTGAGATAATCCCGGTAATGGGCTATCTTATTGTTATTTGATGGATATTATAATTACCTAAGTACCTTTATTTACTTTAAATAGTTAGTTTATTTTGTAATGTTATTGATGTTTTCTTAAGTACTTTGTTTTGTTAAATTATTTCGTATATATATTGGATACCGAATTGTAAATAGTCACATTTGAAAAAGAAGTTGTACTTCGAAACATATGTCATGTTAGTGTTTTTTTTTTTTAAATTTTATTTTTAAAATAAAAGTGAAAATCTACCAAATTTGGTTTTACTCTTTCAAAAAAAAGAAAACACTACATTTGTAAAAACATGTAATTATTAATAGTAAAAAGGTTAAAAGATCCGATTCATATTCTTGACAAAAGTGACGTATATTTATTGCCATGTAACTCGTGTAATACAAAATATGGTGGCCAAACTGGGCGTAGTTTTTCCATTAGAATAAAAGAACACATAAATTCTAAAAAATCGGTAGCTATTAGTAGATTTATTCGTTTTATTTTTGTAAAATTTGGTATGTAGATATTTTAATTA
Source organism: Psylliodes chrysocephalus (assembly GCA_927349885.1). NCBI lineage: Eukaryota > Metazoa > Arthropoda > Insecta > Coleoptera > Chrysomelidae > Psylliodes > Psylliodes chrysocephalus. The sequence continues at coordinate 86,623,628 of OV651815.1, read as the reverse complement.
AAGAGCAATTGTATAAAGCAAAAATTACACCAACTGAAATCATGGAAGGGTAAAAAAACCACTCTAAATAAATGTCATTATATTTTTTTTGAAGGCCGAACTAGCTTTTGTAGGAAATAGTTATTTTATTGTTAATTTGTTAATAGTTTATATATCCCGAAACAGAATCACTCTGTAGAGTGTAAAAATGTCAGACTGATTAATTAATTTTTATAAAAAAGTCAACGAAATATACTATTGAAATATCGATTTATCTTTAATTACGTTCCCATCTTTACCCCTCATCAACATTTTGGCGACCGTGACAGGACCTTAAAGATGGAGAACTTAAAGCTACAAAGAAAAATGTTAAGAGAATTGTTCACAGAAAATGCGAAGCAGATAGAGGAGTACCTCAAACAAGAAATCGTGAGCAAGAAAAATATATGTTCACTGTTACGACAATTAGAAGACATCAGTGAAAGACTTTTTACGGCCGATGAGAAGATAAATGAATTACTTCTTTCCTCAACGGTCACTATCGATTCCATAAGAAAAGAATTTGAAGAAGTTCAACAATATAGAAATCAATTGATCGATTACAAAACCACCTGTGAATTTAGAATAACCAATGATGATTGCCAACAAGAAGAAGTATCAAAAGACACACAAAGTTCCACCAGTAGAAGAAGTAAGAGAAACTTTAACTTACCAAAACTAGAATTAAAGAAGTTTAATGGAGATATTAAGCAATGGCTAGGTTTCTGGGGACAATTTAGAAAAATTCACGAAGATCCTGAAATCGACGTAGAAGATAAGTTTTTGTATTTGATACAAGCTACTGAAGAAAAATCTCCTCCAAGGGCATTGGTAGAAAGTTTCCCACCTCACGAAGCCAGTTACGTTAAGGTTATTGAACAGCTAAAGGCCAGATTTGCTAGGGATGATATGCTTATTGAGGTATACGTCAGGGAATTGCTAAATGTAGTTCTAACACAAGCTACGTCAAACAAATCAGGTACGAATCTAGCTACTCTCTACGATAAATTGTTAACTCAACTGAATGCTTTAGAATCACTTGGGGTCACATGTGACAAATACGCAGCTATGTTGTTACCGCTAGTAGAATCAGCACTACCAGAAGACTTGCTAATTATTTGGGAGCGACAACGCAAGTTCAATAAACTACAAAATGTCACATCTTTACAAGGCGACATGGATATGAATTCTTACAATAATAATAATTTATCTATGTTATTAGATTTTCTAAAGGGAGCAGTTGAAGCCGAACAAAGAATTAACAGGGCACAAATTCAATTCCAACATGAAGACTATTCTTCGATGGGGAATAAAGTCAAGGAAAATCAGCAAAGGAAATTGAAACTTCAACAAGGTAATCCAGAAATCTACACTGCTGCCGCACTTTATTCTACTGACTCAAAGGATATGAAATTTGGTAAGAAAATTCCAATCTGTATATTTTGTGGTAATACTCACAATAGTCAGGATTGCTTAAAAGCTCAAAAACTTTCTTTGGAAGAGCGAAAATTAAAAATTTCTTCGAAAAGAGGCTGTTTTTCATGCTTAAAACTAAATCACAACAGCCGAATGTGTAAATCTTTTATAAAATGTTTAATATGTTCACGAAAACATTATCCAATCATGTGTCCTGACTTAGTTCAAAGAAAAGATTTAACTAGTACTGATAATTCTAAAAGTCAAGATAATAATTCAGTAAAAAACGTATTAACAAGTAATATTTCTTCACAAGTACTATTGCAAACCATTATTGTTCAAGTTGTAAATAATAATAAAGTTAAGGTCGTTAGGGCTTTGTGTGATTCAGGTTCACAGAGATCATATATTGTAAAGCATTGTGCCAACGAATTAAATTTACAAAAATCTAGAGAAGAAATTATAATACAGGGTGTTTTTGGAGGACAGCAATCATCTCCCACCATCCATGTAGTCTATGATTTTACTATACAAAGTCTAAATAATAATTTTAAAGGTACAATTTCTGCTTTAGAACAAACAAAAATATGTAACTATATCCCAAGAATCAAGGATATGGATTGCATAGAATATTTAAAACAGAAAAATATTATAATAAATGACGCTGCCGTTAACAATCCACCTGATGAAATAGAATTGCTGTTAGGGGCAGATATTTTCGGAACGCTTCTTACTGGCAAAACAGAAATACTCAGTAATGGTTTAGTTGCCACAGAGACAAGACTAGGTTGGACGATTACAGGTAAATATTTTGAAAATAATTCCAACCTACACCTTTTTTCTGGGTTTTCTGACTTTAATTTAGTGGACTTATGGAATTTAGATGTCTTAGGAATTAAGGATCCAATAGAAGTTAAGACAAAAGAAGCTCACGAAGAACAAACAATAAAGCATTTTAACGAAACGGTGATCTGCAATGACGAAGGTAGATATGAAGTACATCTTCCTTGGATAGAGGGTCATCCGAATTTATTCAGTAATATGCATTTAGCGCAAAAGAGGTTAGTATCTACTACTCAAAATCTTTTGAAGAAAGAAATGATAAAAGATTAAGATGAGCTGTTACTTTTGTGGGAAAATTTGGGAATAATTGAAACAGTAATAGATGAAGAAGTAAATTCTACTGATGTACATTATTTACCACATCACGCAGTATTCAAAGAATCGAGTACTACAACCAGAGTACGGCCTGTATTCGACGCATAAGCAAAAGAATCTAATGGTAATTCTTTAAATGCCTGTCTTGAAAAAGGTCCAAATTTGTTAGAGCTCATACCTCCTTTAATACTAAAATTTAGATTATCACGTATTGGAGTAACAGCTGACATTGAAAAGGCTTTCCTTCAAATAAGTGTAACACCAAAAGACAGGGAGTTTTTACGATTTTTTTGGTGGAAAGACTATCAGCAAGGTATCATGAAAGAAGCGAGGCATTGCAGAGTAGTTTTTGGTGTCAAATCCAGTCCATTTCTTTTGGCAGCCACTATTGCTTACCATTTGAATAACGCACCAGAGAATTTAAGAACAACGGCGGAAAAACTTAAAGAATCCTTTTATGTCGATAACTGTGTCACAAGTGTTGAAAATGAACACGAATTGGAAAAGTTTATTAACGATTCTAAGTTACTCATGTCATTAGCCAAATTTAATTTAAGAGAATGGGTTCATACACCAACTATTAGTTCGGGAGAAGTAAGTAAACCAAATATTTCTCCTATTTTAGGAATGTTGTGGGATGTAAACTTGGATGTACTCTTCTGTGACCTCAATATTCTAAATAATCCACAAAGCATCCAGAGAACTAAGCGTGGTTTATTGTCTACGGCTCAGAAGATTTTTGATCCCATAGGGTACACTTGCCCAGTCAGTCTCATACCAAAGTTGTTGTTACAGGAAACTTGGACGCTTCGGTGGGAGATTATGGTCAGACTAGTTAAGGATATACTTCGAAGAAATTTAGGAAGAAGTTCATTTAATTATGAAGAGATAATGACGATTTTGTGTGACACAGAAGCCGTTGTCAATGCCCGACCTCTTACATACCTTTCCGAAGAAGACAACTTTATTCCCCTAAGTCCCTCTACCTTCCTAAATGACATAGGGAGTAGCTGTGAAGTGTCTGATTTGGACGCTATTGATCGAACCTATTTAGTTAAACGTGTGAGACATATACAAAAAGTTCGAGACAACATTAGACAACGATTCAGAAGAGAATACTTAGCTAAACTAATCAACGTTGGTCATAGAAAACAAAGTTCCCTAAAGGTTGGTGATGTAGTTTATATCGGAAATGACAGTAAAAAACGTGGAGATTGGCCTTTAGGAAAAATAATTGAGGTATATCCAGGAAAAGATAAAGTGCCCAGAGTATCTAAAGTTAAAACTATGAATGGGAACCTCATTCGACCATTTCAGAGGTTATTTCCACTCGAAATATGTGAAACGGATTCTCAAGGGTTAAAAACACGTTATCTAGAAAAACATCCAAATTTAGAAGAAAGAACGGCAGAAAATTCACAACACGAAGAAGAAAGAAGAGAGAAAGGAGAGGCGGAAATCAGACAAGATAAGAAATACAAGAAAGAAAAACCTACAGAAACATATACCAGATCCGGAAGACTTTCAAAATTGCCAGTTCGTTATGGAATTGATACTTGAATATTCACCATTTTTCAATCTATTTTCCAATCTTGGAAAAGGGGGGAGAATGTAGGAAATAGTTATTTTATTGTTAATTTGTTAATAGTTTATATATCCCGAAACAGAATCACTCTGTAGAGTGTAAAAATGTCAGACTGATTAATTAATTTTTATAAAAAAGTCAACGAAATATACTATTGAAATATCGATTTATCTTTAATTACGTTCCCATCTTTACCCCTCATCAACATTTTTCTCATTTTTTATGGAAATCTACTACATTTATTAGTAGTTTTTTCCCTTGCAAACTACACTTATCTTTCATGGTATTTGTGTAAAAAAAATTATTGACTGATGGTTAGTGACGTCACAATTTTAAAAAAAAACTAAGTTGGCGGTTATAATTAATGCAACCCGAACACTGTCACTTTTAACGTTATTACAATAAAAAAAATCATCAATAGGCAAAGGTATCTACTGAGAAATAATAATTCAAACAGAAATGATACATTCTTTTTTTCACAATAAATGTTCAATATGGCCACCCCCTTCGTTTGCAAGAAATTGAAGATCATTTCGCATAGAGTTACAGCATTTTAAATCCTACCCCACAATTGTTAAATGTTGTCGATAGGAACTTCATAAACTTCGGTTTATAAAAATCGAACAAAACGTATTTGAGTTATTAAAAATATTGAAACATTTTTCACATGCAAACAAAGCACTTTATGATATAGGTAATTTGAATTCGGTCAACTTATTTTGACCTCACCAACACCAACATTCATTAGCTCTTAGTACACGAAACTTTAGGACATCCTGTACGTATTAAATTGACACAATTTAGGACAGTAATTCAAAATGCTCGTTTCCAAAATGAGCATTCAATAAAGCTGTCACGCTCCACAATCGCAATAATAAACAATAACTCGTTTATTTGGTATATATTCATTTTGTTATGATTAATATTAGATATTGCAGTTTATCAACTAACATAGGAAAAAAGAATATTAACTGTAGAGCAATTACTTTTTATTTATTACTTTTGTTGAAATAGAAAATAGTGCAACTTGATTGACCGTATAATGTGAACCGAATCAGGAAAAATATTTAGGAAATAAATGTGGGAACTCAAACTGGAAAACTTCAAGCACGCATTGGTACTGTTAGACCATATTTCTGTAGCGAACGAGCTACTATTACAAGAAGGTGAGGAACAAATAATGCTTTATGTAAAACATAAAGGCAATTCCGCAAACGTAGATGAATTATTATAAAGGTCACTATACAATTAAATCTACTTTTTAGTGAATATCAACTTTAAATTAGCTGTCTCTAGTAATTACAAAATCTAACTTGGATGAGAAGGGTAACTGTACTACTTTATAGGAAAGTAAATTTATTTAGTTTGTTTTGCAATAAAATTGCATGATTTTTTGCGACCTCGGGTTTTCGATGTATATTCACAATTTGGGGTCTTCTGAATCCGTTTTGAGTATGTTCGCGATGATGTGTGTCTGTCGTTATCCACAATAAGTAAAAAAACGGATAAAGAAAAACTACCAAATGTTAATCGTAAGCTTTAATCCATCCTGCAGTGAGCTGATTTGATTTTGGGCATAATCGGAGTGCTTTATACTTTGTCGTTTTTTTACTTTTAAGTATATTTTTTTATATAAGAAAATTCTTTCAATAAGAACCTCTATAATTTTAATCATATACATAATTTCTTTAAAATGGACTATAATGGAGAAATTTGAGTAAATGTGCAAAATTTGATATACTTAATATTTACGTTGACAATGAAGATAAATTTATTTGAATAATTTTTATCTTTAATTTATATTTAAACATTTTCGATTAGATATTTGATAACTTAACAGAAAATTCATGTGTTTTTTTGTATGTAATTTTTCTGTATCTGTATTTAATTTACTTTTAAAAATTTATTTATTTATTTTTTTTTCAGGTATGTACTTTTTTAAGAAAACTTTCAGTAAGTACAGCTTATGTTTTTACTTAATTAAATGATAGTCCTTTACTTTTAAAGCATAATGTGTAGAGTTAAAGGGTTAGAGAATCTTAATAGATCCATCAGGTTCGCAGTGGAAGGCGATGAGATCATCCCACTCGTTTTCAACCTAAGGATTAGAGTTGGTTCTACTGAATACAATTAATATCTTACTTTTAACTGTTAATTATAGTTAGTTGTATCACTTATCTACTTCATTTTTCAAATTGTTTGCTACGCTACTTCTGTTTATTTTTTGATAAAAATTGTACTAAGTACTTAAATTGTTTGTCCAATTTTAAACTCAGAATAAATTTCTAAGATCCTTTATTCTAATACAATCTCAGATTGTCGTCCATCTCCTATACGATGTCACAAGGGTGGCTTTAATGAGAATTGAGAAAGCTGGGATGGGAATAAAATGTGTTTGCGCCAACGAAAGTCGGATTTGATTGACCATAAATCTACGAGTTCGACTGCCGAAGCCATGCACCTCGATATCCCAACTGATAAAGACGCGGATGGCTCTAGTCTGAAGATTCCAAGTTCGATACCTGGTCGATTCATTCATTTTTCTTTTCTTCAATTCTTAGCCTTTTAATTTTTCTTTGGTTTCTTTTCATTTTAGCTATAAATTTGGTGATTATATATTTTCATATTTCCAAAATTGCATTTCAGTTTTTCGAAGTTTTTGCCTATATACTCCCCATCATACTATATACTATGTAACTTTACAATTTTAGTCCTAATTATGGCCCGTAGAGGCCGAAACTAGTAGCCATTCAAAAATAAAATACTGTGGTAAATGGTTTAGAGTTTTCTTTAATTATAAAGGATTACCACGTTAGTGATAATGAATGATTTACTCTATTTTTCGAATCTCAACTGATTTTCTAAATTCACTTTTCTTTATAATAAGGAATTCGCTAAAGTCATTGAATTATATTTCCGTTCATTTAATCTTTATTATACGAGTAATACAAAATCGTTTAAAATTGACAAAATTAGGAATATTGAAGAAAATCGAGTCACTTATAGATTATAGATAAATATTTAACGGGAGTCATTTTTTGAGAATATTGATTTATTTGCAACGTATATGAGTGTAATGTGGGTTGCCTAAGATTAAGCAACATAATAAAACATAATTAGATGAAACGAGCACGTCATAGCTCAAAACGTTAAGAAATAAAAACTTTATCGCAATCGACCAAAATAAAAAATGTATGCTACGCATCAAATTGCTAATAAAATTATCTTTCAAATGAAATGCCACACTTTACAACAGATAACAGTTTTTTATCCCGCTAGAGGGCACTAAATTCAAAAGTAACTCAGTAAATAGTCATATTGCTTAATTACCCTTAAAATTACCTTTTCAATGATGTGTGATACTTGGCACTTTCCCTATTTAAATTGCATTGATTAGAGTAAAGAAGTTGATGATGTATGACAGTTGATGATGTATGACAGTTGATGATATGTTAGACTAAAATCGACCAGTCCAAGCGTTCTTTAACATCCACGATATTATTACTTAAAACCCCCCATGTCAACAAATTTATTGACTTCAGTGAAACAGTAAAAATAATACCATAATTAATTACTATCTGTTTTCATTAATTAAAAATAAGATTCTTCTTGAAAAAGTCTATTTAAAATTGTTTACTTTGATAACGATATAGAACCGTTACATATTTCAGTTGAATATATGTACCGGATGGCAATACCAATAAGAATAGGCCAAGGAAAGTAATGTTACGCTTATTTATTGAAAGTTTATTTAGCGAGAGTAGCGAAAAACTCTGAAAACATGGTAGTTTAGGTTGATGAATGGAACTGTACAGGGCTGGTATATCTAAGTGGGTTGCGACATAGATCCATTAAATGGATGAGGGGGTGACTGAGGCTAGGGGGGAAATAGTAGACAGCTTAAGTTGGCAACACTGTTCTGATGTTCGTTTGGCGAAATCCACGGTTATCGTTTGTCCTTTTAACGTGCATAATAATGTCAATATGGTATAAGTGGAATGAACCACTGTTTTTCTCGTAGTGGCATTAAAACAAAAAACATTTTGTACTTTTTTATATACAAAATTATGCAATTTATTTCCACTTTATTTTAATGTTACATGAATAGGTCCATGCGTTTGTGTTGTGGTAAATAAGTGTTCATGTAAAAATTATCTCTGAAACTGCATTGTGACTGCACTCATCTCAAAACTGTATGCTGTAAATCCAGAATTTAAATCTTTCATAGTGTTGCTTCGGATAAATTGTGAAAAGGTGTTTGACAAAACGTTTACAACCTAAAATTGCAAGGACAACATCATAGAAGAAGGAATTTTACCTTAATGACATTCTCTTTCAACATTTTTAAGTGACTAAATTTGTGTTTGGCAAATGAACTCAGTTATCACAGTCAAGAAATTCAAATTAAAAAAAGTGACTACGTTCTAATAAGAATATTAAGAATACATAAGTTGAATATGAAAATCTAATTACTTAATTTAAATGTTGTTAATGTGATTTAATGATTTAATTAAGAGCTAGATAGATGTCTCATATATACAAAGTGCAGTAAAATGATAAATGCAAAACCATTTTTAAAGAGAAATTAGTTATCATCAATAGGATATTTTGTAGTAAAACTTGAAAAACTGTAAATTAGTAGTTATGTTTACACTTTTTTTTTTTTTTTTTATTTGACAACTGCATATTTACAATCTACTCTCATTGAAGCAATAATTAAATGTGTTATATGAAGGTGACTTGAAAAGAGAAATCGTCCAGTGACGAACCTCTTATCGATACCATGGCTAGGGTTGTTGGCTGAAAATTAATCCTCGTCGTGTATCTACTGGATCAGGTCTGTGGGAAATTGTCGTTGTAATCTTCTTGTGACGTTTGGAGGGATGTTTAACTGCGCTATATATAGATTTTCGTTGTCTTGTAGTCTATTGTGATATAGTCTTGAGAGTCTCTTTATTTCCTCTGTGACGAAAGGGACTTGTAGGTCATTGTGCAATGTGAAGTTGCTCACGTACCATGGTGCATTGGTTATTGATCTCAATACTTTAGACTGGAGCATTTAAATTATTTTTGTATTGGATGGTTTGGTACATCCCCATAATTGTACTCCATACTCCCAAATCGGCTTCAAGATACATTTATATAGTAGTAGTTTGTTGTCAAGAGATAATTTGGATTTACGTCCTAGGAGCCAGGACATTTCTATTACTTTTAAATTTAGTTGTTGCCTCTTTGTTTGAATGTGCTTTTTCCAAGTTAGCTTCTGGTCCAAGTGCAATCCTAGATATTTTACTTCGTCCTGAATGGAGATTGTTAGAGGCCATGGATTAGCGTCTACTTTAACGTTTGCAGCTTGAATTTTATCACTTTGGTGATGGATGAGTTCGTGATGGGAGATTGTATTGCGTATTAGCACGGCTGCGCCTCCATGTGCTCTATCATCTGGGTGTGATACGTGATAAACATTATAGTATGGTAATTTAAAATATGTTATTATCCATTATTTTTACACTAGAAGTAAAAACAAAAAAAAAAGTGTAGTTGAGACTAATTTATGTATTTAATAAAAACATATATTTAACGTTTTATTTAAATAAAAAACAGGTGTTATTTGAAATGATTTATTTTAGGTTAATAATGTTTATAAATTGTGGTTATATTTGATCCTAATCTTGCTTAATACTATAAAATGCATTTCTATATGGTTAATATTGAAGTAGAAGCACAAAAGTTTTGATTAAAAATATATTCTTTAAATATAATATTCACTAGTATGCTAATTTGGGTACTTTCCTATTCGAAGCAATACTTAGTAATACTTACATGTTTCCTATTATAGTTCTCATACGTTTATAATTCTGGATATACTGAAATATTTTGCTTGATTATTAAACTTTGGTTGTTCTTGTTGTGGTCTGCTGTTAACACTACTGCCCTGAAATATTAGAAAAGCAAGACAAAGGTTTGACCATCTCTTTTGTCTGCTTTGTTAACCTGTGTTACTGTTATTCTGCATGCAGACATTTTTTACTTGAGATTTTCTGTAGGAACGGTAATCAGTTTCAAATTTCGGCCTGGTTTAGAAAAGTAGCTCTGTTGTAAAGGTGTTTCAAAGCTATCTTTTGTAAGATGTAGCGAACTAATACATGTTAAAATCTATAGAAAACAAATCGCAAGATATTACACAAAATTATTCAAATTAAGTAGAAATATACAAATGAAGTGAATAATACCTAGGTACCAATAATTTAAAAAGACATAAAATAGATAGACTTAGGGGACTGGAGCTCCATAGATCACTTACTTTTGAAGCTCTGAAAAATGGAGCCATAATTTGTTATGCATCCTCATCTATAAAAAAATTGTCTTCCTCTCTTCAATTACCTTTTAAAATAAACCAAACCAAAAGAGCACAAAATTGAAAGTGATCTACTTTTCACGACGTATTCTATGTACATGTGAGATTATTAATAATTTATAAAATGGAAATATTTTATCCTAAAAAATATGGGCATTATATAATGAAAACAGTGATTTTTTTCTTGTATTGGCAAGCCTGGCGACTACTATTTCGAAAAAAATGGCGTCCAAGATGAACGCCTACGTCGCGACCCCCTTAGATATACCAGCCCTAAAACTGTATTAAATTTTTTTTTCTAATTTTGACATATAACCTGACATGTTTTGTAATTGCAGCAAGTGTCAAAATGATCTAATTTATCAAATATAGATTTTTTAAGTTGACCGGTTGCAGAGATATTAAATTTTTTCGAAATTTATAGCCACACTTTAGACTTCCGTAACTCGTTAGGGGTACAACTTGGTACAGAGGTAAATTGCGGTAAATCATCATATTTTGGGGTGCCCAACACGCACCTGTTTGACGTTACTTATGCGGAACACCCAGTATATTTATTATACTCGTATTATTTGACGAATGCTAAAATGAACCGGATTAATACTTAATAAAATCTAGCTTGAAGGTAGGTGTCATCTAGTTTAATTTCCTGTAAAAGACAGGAAAGCATGCCTATATCCGATATTTTTCGCAATTAAGTAAGTATAAACTAAGAGATCAATAATTAATTACGAGTACATGTATACGATGTAGACAGAACCAAAATCTCAAAAAGCCGGTCAATGTGAAAGTTAAACAAAAACTGCACTGATTATACGTACCTAAAAAAAAGAATACAAAATATGACGTTATTGAACTCGATATTACTATCGGCCTGGCATGTTCGATTTAATTAAGGTGCAATTATGAAATTCCATTCAATTTTTTTTTTTTTTTTTTCGTTTGACTCTTATGATGGAAGCAGTGGGATTCATAAAAAGAGATTTGAGATTTTGTCTATTAGTTATTAATGTATAAAATTTTGCCGAACAAATCGATTTTAAAAATTAATTTAGGAGAAATTTGTTCCTAGAGAAAGGTTATACAATATGATTCTATTAGTGGTAGCCATCATTGACAGATTACACTCTCTATATAGAAACTGGGCTTAGTTTTGAATACACATATTCTTATAAAATTTAAGTTGGTCACAATCAAAAACTGAATGTGGCCTGTTGGCTTTGCCAGTATTATTAACTTAAAAAAATAAAAACTTGTTTATTATAATATTTGCAAACCAAGGCTGACTGCTAAATGCTAAATACAATTTAACATGCTGTACATTCTGGCGCAATACATTTATTTAAATAGTGGCATGCACACGAACTTGGCTGTTACTGCAAATCTGCCATGTGTTGATTTCGTTTCGTGTACACACTTTGCTGAATTACAATTAGAGTAATTTTGATGACCAAATGTAATGATCGACACAAATGTTTTTTTAGTGTTCTATTTAAAGGTAGTACACTACACAAACAAAATTAATAGACGGGTAGCCGTATGTGGGCGTAGGGTTTTTTTATCTTTATCTTTTTCGGTTATAAGCAGGTAGGGTTAGGTTTGGCCCACAACACTGTGGCATCTTGAGTCTATGGTATTCCCCTACTTTCCCCGTATTCACGTAGTATCTTTAGAATAGTCCTGTGCCTTTGGTTAGTTTTAGTTAGTTAGTTCCCTACCAAAGAACTTCGCATCCGAAGATCACATGGTATGACGTTTCTTTATCTTTCATACAGAGTCTACACGTAGTGGTACCATTGTGTAATCCCATCACATGAAGATGTTTCAGCAAGCAGTGCCCCCACAATGGTGGATATATGAGACCTTGCGAGTTGTAGTATCTCAGTGGCCAAGCGTGGGTTTGGTCCCCTTAGCATAAGCTTACTGATTCTGTGCCTTCTTATCAATTGGCAATAAATTTGGTGTTCTGTAGTTATCCAGCTGTTCACTCACTGTCGAGCAGAGGTTTTGCTTATCCCAAATACAGGTTCGGATCCTGCGAATGGTAGTCCTGGTCCCTTTTTGGCGAGTTTATCAGCCTTTTCATTTCCTTGGGTACCTTTGTGCTCTGGTACCCACGCTACTTTTATCTTATTGTAGGTTACCAGATCATGATTCAGTTTGAATTAAGAGCCTTTAAGGCTGCTTGGCTATCTGAGAGAATTAAGATAGTTTGTTTTCTGTACTTCCTTCTTAAACTCTTTAGTACACACAATTCGATTGCATGTATGTCAGCCTGAAATAAAGTGTTTTCCCAGTAAGGCGATGATGTCGCATTTGGGTTTAAAGGTGCATTTTGCAAGCAGCGATTGTGGCGATGATAGCTGAGTGATAATCGCGTTGAATAATCGTTTACAACTGCGATCATATTTGCCCTAAGAGCACGCGAGGAGATAAACTCACTAGCGTCTATTGTTATTATCGCTCATAGGACAACGAAAGTATATAAAAGTCGCCTAGCAGTAGTCCGCTATTATCGCCGTGCGATTATCGATCAGCGATCATCGCCACAATCGCTGCTTGCAAAACGTACCTTTACTTCGTGTACGCCAGAGCCTGTTTCCTTGTTTGTTTTAGATCCATCCGTATACCATACGAGACCACTAAGCAAGTATTTCTTTACCGTCTTATTTACCTTCTTATTTACCTTCTTATTTACCTTCTTATTTACCTTCTTATTTACCTTCTTATTTACCTTCTTATTTATCTTCTTATTTACCTTCTTATTTACCTTCTTATTTACCTTCTTATTTACCTTCTTATTTACCTTCTTATTTACCTTCTTATTTACCTTCTTATTTACCTTCTTATTTACCTTCTTATTTACCTGATTGACGTGGAGGAGTCTGTTAAAGGTCAGACGGGGTATTTATTGTATCATTTGATCCCATGTTTAATATAGGATGATTTACTTTGTAACGTGAAAATTGACCATTTTCCAACATCAGCAAATAGTTAGTGGGTACACCCTAGTATGGGTTCCATTTCTAATGAACTGTGAAAGCATTTGATATTCTCAAGGTTAGCCTGGTGTTTTTTTAAATACATGACCCGACCTTATCTATATGCAACCAGTTTTACTTATAGGTGTATTTGAAATAGTAAAACCGGTGGATGAGGGTGTCTCCAAAGTAACTATAAGATAGTCGAGATGGAATTCAAAGAAACCCGAAGACATCAGCCCTTTTCATTTGAAGTGTGGATAAGGCAAGGTTGGTGCGTTTCCGATGTCGCGTTCTTTTATTAAAGGAAAACGTGTTATTTATAATGGCTTCAGATGTTATTCTGGCTTTTGATAAACTCTAACGGGACGATTTTTAATATATTTGGGAAAGACAGCCTAAATGTGGGGAGCTGAAGCAGCCATTTCATCAGTTTAGACGCGATGTCGGACATTTTTTCCATGTCAGGGAATTTAAATAAGTTACATAGCCTAATTTGCACCTTCAACCACATGTTCTTTCCTATGTGAAGCTAGAAAGGATTTCTACCATCATAGGATAAGACAGGATCATCTGGATTCGTTGTTTTTTTACATACTGAAGTAACCTCAACCGGCATTAGGCCTTAAGCAGTTCCCACCAGTTTTTGATGATGAAATTCATCGCCCTGTTTCGTGGACATTCGTGGTTGGGATACCCGGGTCGGAGCTAGTAATCTTGGCAACTTGCTTCATGGCCACATTAAGGAACAACCCCTACTTCTTTTTCGACCGAACCACCGCCGAAAAGGAACCTTATCTGCGCATCAATTCCTTTGTCTACCCCGAATCGGGGAGAGCTGCTAAGGTTTGTGACATAGAGCTTTTTTATAACGCCTGTTAAAAATCATTTCAGTGTTTATTTTTCAACATTTCAATTATTTTTTATTTGACTTAATGCTTCGGATTTATGTAATCGTTTAAACAATTAACAATTAAATATATTTATTTTAATATCCTGTGTGATATAGTCCAACGAGGACCAGAACATACCAAAAGATGGTGCCGTGAAGTGGGACTTAGTATAAACCCTACAAAAACAACACTAGTAGCCTTTTTAAGGAAAAATAAACTTAATCTCAAAACCGTTAAATTAGACGGGATAGATATAAAATGGAAAAATGAAGTCAAATATCTAGGCCTAACCCTGGACAACAAACTTCTCTGAAACACACATGAGAAGGAAGTAGTAAATATAAATAAGGCCACAAAAGCCCTAATGGTATGCAGAAACATTGCAGGTAAACGATGGGGATGTAACCCAAACATACTGCGATGGATGTATACTGCAATAGTGAGACCAATCATCACTTATGAGGCTGTAGCCTGGAGTAACAGAACTAGTTTAGCTACCACAGAGCTAATATCTCAAAAGTACAAAAATTAGCCTGTGTTTGCATTACTGGTGCAATGAGAACCTGTCCTACGGCCGCAATGGAGGTGATCTTAAACCTCACCCCTCTACATTTGATGATATAGAATGTGGCAAAAAGGACACGATATAAAATGATCAGGAACGGAGTAATCAGACGAAAGTCTACTTGCTTCAGAACTAAAGATACCTGAGACATGCCCCAGGATGAAATGCTAAAGAAGTACAGTTTTGTGAAAAACTTCAAAACCACAGACCCAAGAAGGAATGGAGCCAAGAATCCATCGCGCTTGCAACAGAAAGACGTGCCATTCAGTGGTATACGGACGGTTCCAAAACCATAGAAGGAACTGGAATAGGAGTGTATGGGCCGAGAACCAAGCACTCCGAAAGCTTGGGAAAATACCCAAGCATATTCCAGGCCGAAATTCACGCCATCGAGAAGTGTATCCAGTTTAACATCGAGAGAAACTATCATAGACAAGAGATTATCATCATGTCCGATAGTCAAGTAGCCATCAAAGCGCTGAGCTCTTACGTAATCAACCTCAAAAATGGTCTGGAGATGCCTAGAACAATTGAATGAGCTAGGCAAGAAAAATAGAGTTACTCTCACTTGTGTCCCGGGACATAACAGGGTGCAGGGTAACGAGATTGCAGATAGTCTTGCAAGGAAAGGGGCTCAAACACCCTTTGTAGGACCTTAGCCGTTCTGCGGTATTAGCAGTAACATAATATTAGGAGCTATTAAAAAAGAATTGGGCAGTAGAAGAACCGATAATTGGAACAATTTCTTGGGGCTGAGACAGGTCAAGATACTTCTGGGTGAATATAACCAGGAAAGATCGGAAGCCTGCATCAAGATCACCGAAAACAAAATCATACTTGTCAAACTGCAATAAACTCCTTACCTTAAAAAAAAAATATCGTTTAAGATTACAACTTCATGTGTTATTTTAGTTTGTTTTATATTATGTTCAAGTGGGTTACAACTTGTATGCACTCATTCTGGTCTCCCCCTTTGTAACTAGGTCAAGGGGTGTGAGGTTGTAGGTGTACTTCTCAGTGCTCCTGTAATACAAATGCATACCAGCCTCTGAACTCCTGAGAGGGTATTGACAGCTGTTTTCTGGTTTACTTTTGGCCACCAAACAACCGCCCCATAAGTTATCATGGGTCTTGAAATATAGCAAGTGGACCATTTTATATTTTAATCCCCATACTTTTCCAAATGCCCGTCTCCCTACAAAGAGAGACATATAACATTTGTTGATCACTTTTTGTAAGTGTTAGTTCCAAGTAGGTTTGCTATCTAGGAGTAGGCCTAGATATTTTACTTGGTACGTTTTGTTTAGCTTTCCTCCAAATAGTGTCGGAGTTTCTAAGATCTCCAATCTTGTTTTTCCAGTAAAGGTTATGAATAGTGCCTTTTCAGAGTTTACTAAGAAGTTTTCCTAACCCACCACATTTCTGTTAGCCTTAGAGCCTAGAGCTAGAAGATTGTGGTTTGGTGTTTCCCACGGATAAGGATGACTACAGAGATACCAGATGTACTGAGCCTAAAATCGTGCATTCATGAAAAAATCGTTAGAAATCGTGAGATTGTACAACGCATGCGCAATTTGGTAAAATATACAGCATTTTCGATTAATATGTACTCTGTATACGTATAATAGAAAAAGATAAAAAATTATTTTCTGTCATTTTGCCTCTCCTTTTGAACAGACAGGTTTTAATCAAAAACGCTAACATATTTTTTGGGAGTAAGAGAGAGGATTTTTGTTTTTCCAGGACCATCTAAATGTCTCAAAATACTAATTTTGAATTTTCATATAAACTAATAAAGAAAAAATAATAAATTTCTTAGGACTAGGTGGTCAGGGAATTGACCACTGCAAGCCCACAAATGCAACAGTCGGGAACCACCGCGGAGACTGTCAAGTGTCAGTCGTCCGCCATGTTTCGGCCGAAGCGTTCCAGAGTCAAACTCTACAACATAATTCAATTATATGATTAATTAAAAATAATCCCTGAATCCCTGGATGACTATGTCATCTGCTTATCATTGGACGTACAGTCCTTGATTGTTCAGTGTTTTGTACAGTTCATTTGCCACTAGGTTCCACAGTAGAGGAGAAAGGGTGTAGGGGTTACTTACAAAGTTAATTTCAATAACGACCGGTATTAAAGTATCTACTTCATTTTCTGGCACACCTATTATCCATTTAGGGGTGACATTCCTTGTTCTCCAAGGTCACCTGATCCTATCCCAATGGATTTTTTTTCGTAGGTATCTCAAAAAGCTTTAATCTTTAATCAATATAGAGAAATTAAAGAAGCGAATGGGAAATGAAATCAACAGTTGTGTTTCCAAAAATTGATAGAATGCCTATGGACAAGATTATTTTCAAAACATAAATCCCCATTTGTCTATTTTAATATTTCACCAATAAATCAATAATTATTTTAATATTTAAAAAGACAATAAATCGCACCCACCTTCTGTTTTTATAAATACATACAGCTTTCATGTACTCTTTTTTAATACCCTGATTTGACCCGATTTTACGAGGGTGGATCAATAAGTACCCGTGTTTGAATGCAGGTGGCGTTGCTGAGGGAAGTTGGCATTACTGTCGTGTACTGTCATCTGTCACACGACACCATACTAAATTTTAAACTGATTCATTGGTTGGTTTTTATTTGGCAGCCACTTGTACCATACGTGTTTCGTATTAATCGATACGTAATTCGGTTTTTATTTTTGGATGGAAAAACATGCCATGAAATAAAAGCAAAGTTGGATGCTGTCTATGGGGACCCTTCACCATCTATGACAACCGTAAGATATTGGTTCAACGAATGTAAACGTGGTCGTACATCGTCCGGCAGACGTTGTTAACGAGGAAATCGTTAAATAGGTCCAAGACATGATTGTCGCAGAGGGCGTAGGCGTATCATACGGAACGGCAATTAATATTTTGCATGATAAGTTAAACATAAGAAAGGTATCGGCCCGATGGGTGCCGCGATTGCTTACGGTGGACAACAAGCGGATACGGCTGTCAATGTTGAAGCGGTGTTTGGAGCTCTTTAGTCGAAAATTCGCAGAAGCTTTTGCGTCGAGTCGTCACCGTTGATGAAACCTGGATACATTATTATACGCCAGAGACCAAACGACAGTCGAAGCAATGGATTTTTCGGGGCGAATCTGCTCCGAAGAAAGCAAAGACGGTCCCATCGGCCAGAAAGATCATGGCCACGATTTTTTGGGATTCCAAGGGAATAATCCTTATCGACTTTTTGCAGAAAGGAAGTACGATCACAGGGCAGTACTATAGTGATTCGATGCAAAATTGAAGGAGACACGGCCTCATTTGGCTTAAAAGAACTGCAGTACGAATTGCTGCCGCACCCACCGTACTCGCCCGACTTCGCTCCATGCGACTTTTTTCTATTCCCCAACATGAAAACGTGACTCGGGGGAAAAAATCTAACAAGGAGGTTATCGACGAGACTGAAGCGTATTTTGCGGAGTTCGAGAAATCATATTTTTTGGAGGGGTTAAATAAATGGCAGAAACGTTGGGAAAAGTGTATAGCACTAAAAGGAGATTACGTTGAAAAATAGAAATATGTTTTTTAAACACTTGCCTCTTCCTTTCTAACACGTGTAGGTACTTTTTGATCCACCCTCGTATTAGGGTATTAAATATTTCGTTTCGGTACTCTAGAAGTGTATGGCTTTTCTTCATTGATTAAATGATATATTACACACCTATCATAAATTACGAGTTATTATAATAAATTACCCTGAACATATAATTTGTACAGCATTACAAAAACTGAAATTTTATAGAGTTTTTAGTTAAGCCGATGAATAATACGATTTGGGTTTATTGCTTAAGTAATAAAACTTGAAAAGTGCTTTTAAAAAGCACTTTTTTCATTACCTCGAGTGGTGCAGAGTAATTTTAGTTTTCATAAATTTAAATTAAAATTTCACTTTAAATTACTTTTAACTTCTATTTTACTGCTTTTTATATATACATAATAGGTTAGATATATGTATTAGATGTAATTTTCATATTACTACGTTAAATTACCTTAATTTAAAATACAGAATTATATATTGCTACTACATTCAGATAAGAATTTTAGTATGCTCAGCTTTATTTAACATGAGCAAACTTGGAATGATGTATATAGCCATAGTTTACGAAAGTTTAAGCTCTGAGAATTAAGCAAACTGAAACGGAATTTAAACTATTTTCTTTTGTATTTGTTAAAAATTAATCTACAGAATGTATACATCAAACAAAACAAGATTGGATAAAAAGATTTATATAAAAAATAAATAATTGTAAAGAAGAAAACAAAAAGTACGTAAACTTTCCTATGCTGACTTCAAGAGAACAGTGTACAAACACAATGCTATTGAATAGACAGAAATAGTATAATAGGTAGGTCGCCTACTGCGGAACGCAATATACCATTCTATCTATCGAAAGGGTGTAGTTAAACTAAAAGTTTCCGATTACGGAAAATATTCCTCACCAAAAAAAGGACAAGTATATTTTGATTATTCATTGCCGATTTGGCAATTGACTAGCTGTTCTGGCAAAACTTTGCTAACTATCGACGAAAATGCTCTCAATAGATTTGGAGTAAATATTTTTATCGACGTCTTTTATATGTATTCAACTAGAGGCAAATGCCACATGGGATCCTGCTTAAACCATATTGTGATGTTTGTTTATTTTAAAACAACAGTTTATTTATTAATAATTTATTTAAACACTTATTTATTTTATTACACTACTATTTTAATTTATATATATATTTCGAATGTCTTTGAATCGTTCACTAATTATATTTACCACTGTCTATCTACTAATCACTTTTTGTTGATCCTCCACCAACATTTATATACAAATTGGTGGTTCCAGAATGCTTCTTCACCAAAACATCTCATATCTGGAATTTACCAGAAACATTATCACGACTCAGGAATGTTCGCGAAAGTGCCTCCGCCACAGTCGTCACATATGTTTGCTTTTAAGGGGTTTAGTTATGTATGATAATCGGACAAGTTGAGCCTCAAAGGCCAAATAAGACAGAGAGGGACTTGGAGGATTAGAGCATGACTGAATAATGAAATGGCTCACATAACATTGCCCCCTCCTTAAGAGATAGTTCCTCCTGGAACTCTTACGAAACTAAACTGGAATGGTTGTATCTAAAACTGAATCCTCTTTTACAATTTCCAGATGCATGGAAGTAACAAGGGACTGTCTTCGCTGTAACCTGGGCACTGGGCGAATGGCTGCAGACCAGTATTTGGACTCCGGTATCTTGAAAGATTACTTCCACCATGTTCCTGATGATCCTCCAATCCAGCTGATTTCCTTCTATCTTCGGCATGGCTAGTTTCTGTACATATCTGGCTTTTCCAGTACCTCCATATGCACCCATAAATTCTTCAAAGACAAGATCTGGTGTTTCTTGAAGTTGGTTTACTTCTTCTTCATGGTCACCCTCAAATGGCGCCAGCCTGTTTTGGTGCACTACCTTCGGTTTACCGTCTAGGATCTTACTTATGCGGTAAATTACATCATTTATTTTATTCTTGATGAGGTACAGACCTTACCAAGATCTTTGAAGCTTCGGAGAATAACCCTTTTGTCTTTTTGGGTTATGGAGCCAGACTTTATCGCCTTCTTTGAAACATACTTCTGTTGCTTGGGTATCGTATCGCTTTTTCATTTTGTCGCTGGCGATTTGAAGATGCGAGCGGACTAATTCATGCATATCGTCCATTCTTCTTCGTAACTGGATCACATAATCCTCACCAACTACATCTTCTCCAGGTCGGCATCCAAACTCGAGGTCGCACGGTAGTCTCATCTCACGCCTAAACAGGACCTTTGCCGGTGTTTGGCCTGTTAATTCATTGACAGCGGATCTAAGAGGACATTGCAAAGAGCGAAAGATACTGATTCCAATCTCGCTGATTGTTTGAAACCACTTTAGACAGATATTTGCTAATGACCTTATTCGTTCGCTCTACTAATCCATCGGATGAGTACAATGCTGTGGTTCTGGTTTTCTTCATGCCTAGTCTGTCACAGATTCCACGGAAAAGTTGACTTTCAAAATTTCTGCCTAAGTCACTGTGGATCTGCAAGGGCACTCCAAATCGACATATAAACTCTATCAACACATCTGCAACAGTTGCGGCCTCTTGATTTGGAATGGCGTAGACTTCCACCCACTTTGTAAAATAATCCATTACCACCAAAATGTATTTATTACCATCCTCGGTCATGGGGAATGGTCCAGCAATATCTAAGGCGATCCTCTCAAATGGGCTGTATTGCTGTAGAAAAAGTAACGCCTGTCATGACGGAACCTTCGAAGCACAATGAAGGTGTTGGTCAAGGAACTCTGATTAGAAAGGGGTCGGCCACATCTGCTAAAGAAGTTACAGTACGAAGAACGTCGGTTGTCAGCGATGACTGTACGTACTAGAAAACAATGCACAACTCATATTAGGGTGGGTATTAAGTGTATGAAATTTTAGCAATCTAATTCAATTTTCTATTAGCTGGCACTGTTCTGTCAAAATTGAGAGAGGTAAAGGTCCCCCTGGAGACGTTGGGGGAAAAATTGGAGTCGCCTGACAAAAAGGTATTTGGATGGATATTATACAGGATGTTTCATAAGGAATGGTCAATATTTTAATCATAGGTTCAGGACCTCCAAATAATAATATTTTACTAAATAACTCTGGGCCAAATGTTATCTACTACTAAAATACAGGGTGCTGAAGTTGAAATTTATTTTTCGTTTTTGTTGCAATAATTTCTTTATTATTAATCATATTGACAATAATAATAGCTTTATTATGTGTCAACAAAAAAGATATTACTTAATTAAATTCTCAAAATGCGCACCATGTACGAAAATACACGCGTTAAGTCTTTTACTTAATGATTTTCTGACATAAGAAAAGGTGTTATTTTAACATCAACACCCTGTATTTTAGTAGTAGATAACATTTAGCCCAGAGTTATTTAGTAAAATATTAATATTTGGAGGTCCTGAACCTATAATTAAAATATTGATAATTCCTTATGATTATATCTTACTCTTTTAGAACCTGGCAGCCGTTAAAATCAAATCCGCACATTTATAGAACAATAAAAAGAACTCCCCCATAAACGTTTTACATTAGCCGAAGAAGCGATTGATGCTTTTAAAAATTAAATAAACAAACTACTGCCAAAAGATTAGGGAAAATATTTTCAAGAATTGTTTTCACGGATGCAAAAAGGATTGACTGTGAAGGAAAATAATATTAAAAATTTTAAATATTTTTTTTTGTAAAGATTTCTTTAGGTACTAAATTCAATGAAAAGATAACAGCCCTGTCGATAACATGATGCTAAATATATAAAAAACATAAAATAAAAATATTTATATTAAAATAAAGAATTATAAGTGGTACTGAAGAAGGTGAAAACTATTTATCAAATGATATACAACCTTAACCATTGTACTGTACTTTTATTAATTCTAAATATCAAGAAAACGACTTTCAAAATTGATTCAAAATTTTCTTCTCAAATTTGATGTACTATTTCTAAAATATTCTTTGCCTTTTATCGAAGTTACTGACTTTTGCGACGGTCCTGGTCACTGACCTCTTCCGATGCCGCTCACTGAAATATCAATAAAAGTAATAAAGTCATAATACTTACTTAACTAGACGCTAGGCTGAAATTCAATCTGATACTTAAGTTGGTTATATTTAGATGCGCACGCGTTGGTATTTTCAATGAACTCGAACCTCGAACTCTCATGTGAAGGGTGTTAATTTTAGAACTGGGAATTTCAACGCGCGCGTGCATGCAATTCATCGCGGTCGGCGGTCCGCGGTAACATGATCTCTATTCATTTTCCAAAAAATATATTCAATTAAAATGGACTGGTAAAATATGGTATATCTAGTTTGCACACTCATTTGCCTTAAACATTTTTATTTGGCCTTGTTTCATTATCTTGTAAATCGCCTAATAAGGTAATGCAAATCGCAGATTAATAATAATCAATATAATGCTCAAATTGAGGAAATCAGACAAGAACTAAACAATTCCATTAAAAATTAAATTTAAAATAAAAATAAGATTGCTTGCCTCGATAATAAAATACAAATAATAGAAAGAATACCAGTTAAAAATAAATTTAATCCATCAGAAGAAGTTCTGCGGACCCTCAATTCAACTCCAGAGATTTCGATCGCAATGGGCGTGTTTAGTGCAAACGAATTTAACGAATCTAATGCTAGTAATGCTATTAACTGTTTAAGCACAAAAAAACTTTTTTTATGCAATAAATACTTTAAATAGATAATAATAATAAAGTTATGGTACTATAAAAAGTTCACTTTTAAATCAATTATTTAAAACACTCTATTTTTGCGCCATTTATCGAGTTTAAATGAAGCGCCTATTTATACTGGTTACTAAAGAATCTGTGATATCGTAACAAATACAGTTACAGTTAATAATAATATAATAATAATAATAATAATGTTTATTTGTAAAATAAAATTTTTACATAAATACATACAAAATTTTTATAAACAGAGACATTACAAATAAACAGGTTAGCCACGAAGTAATACTAAGTTTACTTGTGTAATAATTATATAATTTTAAATAAATAAATAAAATTGTCTATACTAATTAAAACTAAAATTAAAATTAGAAAAATATAAGTAATTGTGATTAAAATATAGATATATCGAACTTAAATATGTATAGTTTTCTTTTTATTATTTAATATACACTTTAATTTTTAATCTATTAAGTTTATGTGTAAAAATTCTTGGCATACTGAAGACAAAGTTTTTGATATTTCTTTTGTACAGAGAGCGACTGGTTTCTTCTCTAATATCATATGGAAGGGCATTATATAATTTAGGGTCTAAATAAGTATAGTTTTTTCCATAAAGGGTGTAACAAACATTGTTTTATTTCGTGTGTTGTGTTTGTGACATAAGATATTCTGAGTGTGTTGGATGATACATAAATTTATAAAAAGGAGTTGCCTAGGATCAAATATTTCACTTTCATGGTATAAAGTATTACTTGGACAATCATAATCTCGGAATTGTCCTAAGAAAACATTTCTGAAGAATTTTTAAGGCGAGTAGATACGTCTTAGAAACTCCGCCGCCCCAGCCCACTATTCCATAGTTCAGATGGGATTCAACCAGACTTTTATAAATCATTTTATTTTTGTTTTAAGTTGAGTATTTTACATATTTCTTTGAATTTAAATAGTATGTAACGTAGTTTTTTTAAAAGGTATTGTATATGTTGATCCCATCCCCCCAGTTGATCGTTATTTTTTTCTAATAGTAACATTTATAATAGTTATCTCTTTCTAAAATCGGATTAAAATTATGTTTTCATTTCTCATGATACAAAAATATCAAAATTTCTAACCTAAAATTAATTGTGGGGGAACATTGAAATTGCTTTTAAAAAGTGTGATAAAATTAACATTTTTTTTAATTTTGCGTTACATTAAAAATATCTGGTCATATTTTCAAGTATTTGGTCCCTATGAGAAGTAAAAAAAACAGTCAATCTAATAAAATTTTTATAAAAGTTCCTCAAAATCTAGAGACATTCAAAAACGATAGTGGACTAAGGGCTGTTGCAAAATACAAACTACCATCCTGCTTTTATATTTATTTTGATGTAAGTAAAGATATTCTTGAATTGTTTTTGTTTCCAATTTGATATAAATATATAAAACGTACCTAGTTGATCAACTAGTAGGTCAATATAGGTAACTACCTTTTTACTTAACACTGATTCTGAGAGTACTAATTAGTTTGCATTATTTTTAAGGAGAAAGAAGATATAGAAAACTGAATCCATTTCAGAAAGCACACATTTTATGTTTTTAATTCGAAGAAGACTCGATACCCTCAAATGATTAGAACGTCAAACTTTTGACAGCAGTGGCCTTTTCTAATAACACAATGATGTGATTGAAGGTTATTCACTTCGATAGTGTTCAGAAGCCACAACAAGAAAGCAACACTATGTTTGCACCTACCCTAAAAAAATAGAACCATGAAAAATCATTTAATACCGTATTTTGAGCTTATTAAAATTCAAAGGAATTGAAGTTACCTTCGAAAGCACAATATTCTGTGAATTTACAAGATATGACCTTTGTCTTTTGTTCATTTATTATTGAATAACGCTATAAAGTTTTTGTGTTCTGGGGTAGTATTCTCGAGTCACGAATATAGATTCGCATGCGAGATTTATGATTTGTCTCACTTGGTTTTCGTTCAACAAAGTGAGACACATTGTAAAACACGTATGCGAATGTCGGTATTCGTGATTCGAGAATACTACCCCTGGTGTAATTCTAGCTTTAATGTTACAAATAGTAACCGAACATATGATATTGCACTTCCTTGGTAGACCTACAATAGAATAGAAAAATGTCAACAATATTGAGTACTTGGTGAGTTTGTATAATAAAAAAATGTTTCTTTCTTAAACACAAATTTCTTTGAATACAATAATTCTAGAAGGATTTGGAGTTTAGAAGGTGTACTTACGTTGCTAATTTCAGAGCCAATAAACTTTATGTTATTTATATAAAAAAATCATCAATCATGTTAGAATCCACCTTGAGTAAGTTGTCTAAATATTCTTCTTTTAATCCTGTTTGTACTTTGGTCATTTTTAAAAAATTAAAACAATTTTAAAATAAATCAAAATAATCTCGCAATCGAAAACGAGGTTAGGATTTAGATGGCAGACGTACAGATGAAACAACGTTGTCAGACTTAGAGAAAATATTTCGCGATATGGCGATTATGATTTGAATAACATTTAGATTAAGAAGAAAGTTTATTGAAATAGTAAGTGCTTCATAAAAGCTGAATTTAAACAAATATTGTTTTAGTTTTAGTTTTAGTTTTAGTTTTAATAAATGTGTTTTTATGTTAAATTATACGATCGTAACCTTTAAATTGTCGGTTATCCGGAATTTCAATAATTCTTTATGAGAAGCGGCAACAAGGTAAAAACATATCGACTATTGTCTAGAAGATTATAAATTAGCCAATGAGATTGTAAGCTTCATTAGATGTTTAAAATACAATGTGGCGCGCGTTTCAAATTTGCTTGAACTTTTTGGAATTTAAAAAAATTCTTGTAGGAAAATTTGAAAAGAAAAATATTTTTAAATTTTATTAAACGCGCCGATTAATGATGTCAATTCAATCCGATATTTAGACATCAAAGCTAAACCTGGAATTCATATCATTAATTGAAAAACAAACAATTTTCCAAAACCTTCATAAGTTGAAAGGTACTGAAATATATACAGGGTGTCTCATTAAGAATAAAACACAGAACAACTGAAAATTGTCTGATTAAAAATAACACGATTAAACGAAACATTCTTAGATAAAATATTAGTGATTCTTTTTGAACTTTAAAGTCAAATTTTGGTTTTTGATTATATTATAGTCTATGTCATAATTGTCGTCAAAATATTCTGGTGTAAATTCTGGTTGGTGAGCATAAAAAATGTTGATGATTTTCTGAATTATATAGTTCTTCAGAGGTAAAATTTTATTGAGGTCGATACGCAGAAGTTCAATTGAAAAAATTATATGAGATTTTGCTCTTAGGGGTTGGCCTTGGGTGATGATTTTGGTGATTCGGTTTTCTATGGGTACTTTGTGAAATACCACTCATAGGGTTAGGTTGAGTGTTTTGAAGGTTGGTCTTAAAAGCGTGGCAATTTTGTGGGGGTCCAAATACTTGAGGATTAGCCGGGAATTTCCGATGTGAGACAGGACGTAATTGTATATTAACTGAGCCACGAGGAAATGAACTAGGGGCTAGTTGATTTAATATAAAATGTTCGGGGTTTATATGGATTTAATTTCGGAATGGATTCCTTTTAAATGTCTAGTATTATTTTCAGAAATTAAGAAATTACTTCTTGCCTGGTTGCAGCAAGATTAGGTGGTTTCATTGCACGAATAGTGGAACCTACGGGTTCTTTCATGCCAGATAAAAATATTTTTAATGCGTGCGTATTATAAAAAGTTTTTTCACATTTGCTACGGAACCTATTTCCTGTATCTCAACGTAATTATGTGAGGCACTTGAATTCGACATAACCCTTGTATAAAATTAATGTAAAGCTGTTTTATTATTGGTTTGTCTAAGTTGATTTAAATCGAAAAGAAGACCATTTTCATCTCTTTTGTCTCCAAAATGAGCAGTAAGAGCTTCTTTTACAGTTTTTCAATCTTTACTTGTGCAAATACTATAGACTACCTATTAATTTTGAATATATGAAATAAATGATGCTAATTTTGTACACAATTTTTATTTGCGGGATTTTTATCGTAATAGTTAAAGTTTTTGCGGTGTCTATAAATGAAGACAGATCTAACGGATTGCCATCAAATTTTGGAACTATCTCTAAAAGTCAGCTGTCAAAATTTGCCATTTCTGAAATATTTTCAGTACTTTTCTAGAAAGATACATTATTTAACAGTTCACTAATTTCTAACTCTTTGAATTTTACTGGTGAGGAGAATAATATAAAGTGATAAATAAAAAGGATGAGCAACTTACATGAAGATAGTCTTCATTCCTTTGTTTCTTGTACCTTTCTTCTCGGTTTTTCTGAACTAATGGTTGATATCAAAGGGATATTTTAATTAATACCCTTTCAGTATCCTACTGACTGCGCCACTTTTTGAACTTCAAAGTTAAAAGTTGCTTTTAAAAAAATTTATTTTCAATTTAAAATTACATTTTTGGTACATCAATCGGCAAAAAATCAGTTAAATAAATTTTGTCAGTGGTGTAAGGCATAGCAAGTAACGCCATGTATTTCGAAAACCAGTAATATTTTATTTGAGCATGTTTCGTTTAATCGTATTATTTTTAATCACAGAATTTTCAGTTGTTCTGTATCCCATTCTTAATGAGACACCCTGTATAATATGTTAGTACCATTCAACTTATTAAGGTTTTGGAAAATTGTTTGCTTTTTAATTAATGATATGAATTCCAGGTTTAGCTTTGATGTCTAAATATCGGATTGAATTGATATCAATAAATGAGACCGAAATCGAAGCAAACAATATTTATATGCCATTTGAGATCAAACCCACGTAGCAAAAATTGTAAAAGGAAAGTTGGAGGTTGTTAATTTACGTTCTTTTTAAAGCCAGATGTTTAGTTTATTTCTATATCTGCCAAAATATATTTTAGTACTTAAAGTATTATACCATAATAAAAATTTTATAAGCCAGGTAATCACTACATCTTTGACCAATATTTTTTCTTATATAAGAAGAAAAAATAAATATATACTTATTTTTTCATGCTCTATAAAATCAATCAATATCTTTGGGACCACCCTGTATAAAATTACCAAAACCATACATTCACAGTTTCTAAATTATTTATTCTTCTTAAAACTACTTATTTCTACCTAGCTTTATCCAAAAAAATAACATCTTTATAAACATTGTCTGGCAGCATCATCGTGTGAGACACACACACGAGTATGAAATAGGAATTTTCGAGTTTCCGTTGTTAAATGAACAGACAACAAATCGTCTAGTCTCTTCTAAAAATCATAAGTTAGTAAGCGGAACATCTGGACAACATATTTATTTATCAACGATTCATTCTACCTCCTGTAACCGAACTTTGAAGAGAACTTCTGGTTATTTTATCATAGTGCCGTTGTTATAATATGTCTTGGATGGTTTACAGAAGGTCAAATTGTTTTATTACTACGAACCCAAACACTTACAATCTATTGGTACAATAAATAAATCAAGTAGGTTTTTTTTAATAATTTGGGATAATTGGTAGATAACTACTTTCAAATATATTAATAGTAATGTTTCCAAATGGTTTTTATTTATTTAGTATTTTCAAGTTGAAAAAAATCAGAATAATTAATAATTTTTAAATAAGGTAAAAAGTTTTTATTGAAAAATTCAAGTTTAAATATTTTTCTAAAACATGAAATATGCTGTTTACAACAAAATAAATATTATAAATTAATAAATTAAACTAAAAAATAATTAAAATAACCAAAAATAAAGCAACAAAAGCCTATATGAAATATATAAAAACTGCAGGGCATCACTTTCAGATTTGTATGTAGATGCCAAACATGGGCGTCGTTACACAATTCTATAGGGAGGGGCAAAATTTTGAAAAAAATTAGAATGTTTATTTGTTGAAAAACAAAGAAAATGAAAAATAAAAGAGCAATACAAATTAACAAAAGTTTCTAATAAATAAAACCCAACAAAAATGACAAAAACTAAAATAAAAAAAACATATTTTTAAAAAAGAGAAGGTGTGATATAAAAGAAGAATATATAAAAAAATAAAATAAAATATTTATAGAAAGACAAAATCAAAAAAACTCACTCAAACACGTCGACGAACATTAGGAAAACGCAAATTTTTAATTTTTTCTTCCTCTACCTCTTTTTAGTTTTTTTGCGATTATTTTTCGATGTACGCTCATTATGCAAAGCGCAGTCAGCCTATTTTCATTAACTATTCGCTCTGTGCGTGACAGCAGCGCCAACTAATTCATGAACTAACGGACGATTTTTGCTTATACTGACAATACAATTTTTAAAGGAATTCCTAATTAAAAAATATATATGTTGATTTTAATAAAAGTATATGGATTTGTAAAACAAGTGAAAAAATTAATTATTATATATTTTTATTACTTAAGCTAAAAAAATGTATGATATGTTGCATACGCCTAACATTACCATTATATAATAATAGTATCAAAACGTATTAACAAAAATAATTGGTAAATTTGCGATTATATTTTATATTTTCTTCATTTTTAGTTCGAAAGAACCCATAGAAATTAATGATTAAAATTGGTTTCCTATCAATAAGTCACAAGATATCATTTCAGTCACATACAATAATCAAAGGCAGAAACCTAATCCTTGCTGAACATTTAAGAGTTAATGGATATTGAACAACATTGTAAAATAATAATTTATTGTTTATTTAAAACCTTTTAATTTTCTGATGTCTACTATTTCCAGTATTACTATTATTATTACAAAAATAAAGATTTTTTTCTTCTTATTGTACAGCTCTCCATTAATTTCTTTGATTTAATTTCCATTTTTCTACTAAAAATTTATAAAATTTACACTGTTTTTCTGCTAGTATATTTACAATTTACAACACAGCAACTGCTATTGCTTTTTGTTTTTTTACCTACTTAAAAAAAATGTATATATATTATTTTAAATAACGCCCCATACCTTTCTAGAAAAGCTGAACAAATTCCTACTAACGCCACAAAAAATCTCTAATTCAAAAATGGTTGCCTTTGAAAAGTATACCATTAGAAGATGATAAAAGTAGAACTTTTGAGGATAGTGAATGAACATAAAACCAAATATAAATAAACACATTATCGACGAAATTGATAAAGCACATAATAATATTTTGTTTATATCACTACAGCTAAACTATCGAAAAAACTTTTGGTTCATTCTATATACAATTTGATCTAATCTCGTATATCCGAATAAATTTTTTGAAAAAAAAAAACGTAGTCATAATTCATGTGTAATTATATTTGAGCATTAAAACAGTTGGAAGAACTATGTCCCCGTTGGCAAAAATCCCGGATATGCCATTGATCTCATCATCCCAGCGTTCCAATAACTCGGAAAACTTTCGTCGATTCCGTTAAAATATTTCGCCTTAGTGGCTATCATATTAAAAAACTTTCTTACGTTTAGGTATAACACCCAACCGACTAAGCCCTGAACAAACTCTAATTGGAAATTTCATGTATGACTGCCTCTAATTTGATTGATAATTTATGTCGTGTCATTCCGAAAGTTATTTTCATTTTGTAAACCGCACGAATGCATTTTCTTCAGCGAAATCCAGGCAAATTCCATGCCAAAAGTGCGGAATATTTTGCCAAGTGGAAAAAGAAAAAACTTCAAATAGAAACAGAGGCGGTAATACGGCGAGAAGGAAGCTAGGTCGTTCATTTATGCGCGTAAGAAGGAACAAATTTTAAAACCCTTGTGTCAGAAGATTTTTCAAAAATAATCTGAAATATGTTTGTAATAAGGTAAAAGCTCTAGTCTTTGACCTAATAAAGAAATCCTATAGATTAATTTGGATATATCTAATTTATGTAAACTGTAGTAAAAGTTTATAACATGAAAGACTTTTTTCACATAATGTATAAAAATATAATTAAATAAAAATATAAAATTTTAAAAGTAAAAACAATATTATTAGGTATTATAATTCAAACATGAATTTTTAATTTTCAATAACTTCCATGTGCAAAGGCACGTGGCTAGTTCGAGATTATTTT
Source organism: Psylliodes chrysocephalus (assembly GCA_927349885.1). Taxonomy (NCBI): domain Eukaryota; kingdom Metazoa; phylum Arthropoda; class Insecta; order Coleoptera; family Chrysomelidae; genus Psylliodes; species Psylliodes chrysocephalus. The sequence goes on along the minus strand of OV651815.1, from coordinate 86,592,221 downwards.
TTTGTATTACTGAGGTCCTTCCTATGGGGCCTCAGTATTGCATTCATGCAGATGAAAAAATTTTCTTACCCACATTTGTTTAAACTTTTTTTCACGTTTCCGAGTCCGAAAATGTAAAAAAAAATTTCGTCTGGTCGTCTGTATGTATGCCGGCACGATAACTCGAGAACGAAAGTTGACCTACGGTTTTGATTTTCTTAAATAATTGCTTCTAACTTAGAACCCTATTGATTTTCAGGATTTTTGTTTCATCCTAACTACTTTAATATCAATGTTCTTAAATCCGCCTGTGTAATCCTTATGCGACTAATTCATACATTCCGAGCATTCCACGTCTAAATTCCTAAGATTCCTGAAATTCCTAAAATTCCAGCGATCTGTCAAATAACTGTTGATTGTAAAGGTGAGATTTCTAAGGGGGGTTGCGACTTTCATAGTTGCAATCATAGGCTATTTTTATTCGAAATAGTAGTCGTCAAGCCTGCCAATTTATGAAAAATATACAAGCAGTTATACAAGCAGTTTCTTAAAAATGATTTTTTTTTGGTGTTGCTAACTTAAGCTTACTACTATTTCGCTCCTAGCCACAGTGACACTGGCTCTGTCGCAACATAGTCGCAACCCCATAGAATAATTAACCGGTTATTTAATTTCGCATGGCTGTGCCTGTCAATGTCAAGTATCAAGTTGTCAACTGAACTGTGTTGTGTGAATTGTTCTTAAATGTCAAATTATTTAAAAATGTTTGTATCCTTCTTCTGATATTTATTTTTAACAATTTTTAGCAAATATAAGGTGTATGTAATTTAAAAATAATTACACAAGTCAATAATATAATTTTTTCTGGTTAATCGAATCTGTACGCATTTGATCGTTTTAAGGTTAAGCGAGTGACGGGTTTACTGTGATTTTCATATTTTGAACCTTTTGAGATGTCTGCTAACTGAATTTGAAAACGTGATTTTCAAAAATGATATATTCGAAGTAACCTTAAAACTATGGATGACACTAACAAACAAACAAATAAATATTCAGTGGATTTTAGGACTTCTAAACCAACAAGATTAAAAGATCCATTAATTAAGGTAAATAATAGGATAGAACTTTAAATATACCTAATGTTTAATATTAAAATCAAATTTTACATACTCGTCTTGTTTTTGGTACATGTAGATTCCGTACTTTTCCTAAGCTTTTGACAAGGTAAACCATGATCTTCTAAGTTCATGAGCTCAGTTTATATGGTTTTACAATGGCTAGGTAGTCATTTAAGGAATAGGACTCAACTTCAGACTCAATAGATCACAGTTAATCATTAATTTTAAAATGTTCTTAGTAATCTCGGGGACTCTTCAGGGATCTCAGTTGGGACCGTTAATATTTAATCTGTTTATAAATGATAACTTGCATTCTTGCCAATTTAAAGTGCTTTAAGATCATTAATGTTTATGATGACGTTCAAAATTTGCAATCTGATTTAAATAAAATGGCAAGTTGGTGCTCTTGTAATGGCATTTTTTTTAAATACGAGCATATGTCACATTATCCCATTTTGTCGTAGCCATAATTTAATAACGTTTAATTATAATTTATTTCATCATGTTTTGGACCTTGTTGAACTATTCAAGGATCATCTTTGACTCTACCATGAGATTTAAATGAAAGGGGTCCTTAATGCGTATTTGCTCCCGGGCTACCCAGGCTGTCGACAGCTCTGTTTACAATGTGGCGCAGTCAGTAGGATGGATGAAATATTTGGAAGCTTCTGCTAATTTTCATAACTACTCGCATAATGACTTTCTGGAGTGTTCACCAAATTATAGACAGCTAACAAATCAAAAATATATTGAGTCTACTCGATTAGTTGAAAATAGTGTCAGGTTATATAAGAATTATATTTACCCCTTACCATTTTATTTTTATTTAATAGTAGTTACAAATCCCATAAATCCTTCATTGCCTGCTAAAATTTAATAGAATATTAAAGTCTAAATTAAATGTTTTTGATTATAACCTCATACTGTTTATGTTAATTAGCTAATCCTACAGTTAATAATGAATTTTGATGATCTCGTTGTTATATTAAAATGAATAATCTCTTTTCCAAAACGCCTTATAAATTTTACCGTTTCAATTTGATATTCAAATATATTTGAGTTATTTTAAATTTTAATAAATTCCAAAGTGTATTTTCCTTAGGTGCGAAAATGCTCAAAGGAGTTTCCGAAAATATGTAGAACTTTTCGCCAAACGTAGCATGAATACTTAATAAAGTGTAAGGCAATATGAAAATTGGGTTCTCCTCAGTGGAGAATAAATAAATTTTCATCAGTGATCATTGACGTATTTCAGAAAGTCGAGAGTAGTCGTCCCTACATTCAACCTTTTGTTATACCGCAATTTAATCCACACACGCTTCCACTGTTCTTGTATCTAATTCCCACTTGACATCGACAGAAACCCACACCATCAAATATAAATTATTCTCCCAGAGGAAGGCAACACATTATAAACTATTTAGTGGAATTCAAAAATATAATTCCAAGTTTCACAATTTTAACGAGAACGCTCTCTCTCTCTCTCTCTCTCTCTCTCTCTCTCTCTCTCTCTCTCTCTCTCTCTCTCTCTCTCTCTCTCTCTCTCTCTCTCTCTTTCTTGCAACTGGTAACCGAGATCGTTCTCTCATGTAGCGATTATATTTCGCTAGTAATCTATTAACTTAGTTTTTTTTTGTTTTCCAGATTTTAGAAGATTTCAAATAACATATTTCGATTGTATGTAACAATGAGATGTCCTTTAGATTAAAATTATTATTGCATGTATATATTTATTTTTGTATTTTACGAATTATTGTTCTCTATAGTTACATATCAGGTTTAGTAACAAACACTTAAACGTTAGTTCATCAGCCTTTGTGTTTGTACGTAACAATTAGATCTCTCGTAGTTTTAAATTCTTTGAGGTGTATTGGTACATATTTTTGTACCGTTCAATAAATTGTTTTTTCCTTTATCCAAGTTTATTTTTACACAGATATACGTCAATTTAAAAAAAAAATTGAACATAACAAAAATTGTAATTCAGTTTCATCAGTAAAATGCCATTTTTTAATATATTTTTTTTTCTATTACAAGTTATGGTGTCAATATCATCAAACGCAAAGACAATAAAATATTTAATATCACAAGGGCATAAAAAAGAAAAAGTCTCAGTATCAACAGGAATAAGAAAAAAACTCTGTAAACACTTATAAGTTTTGCTATTAGTGTAATCCTCATTATCGATTATCTTCATGAACTTTAGAGTAACTACGTGTCACTCTTTATCAACCCCTGCAATAGTACTTACCCCTTTCTTTGTATACATATTTATTTTATCTGACTATACGTTTGATTATATCAAAATTAAAAAATAATATAGTCAAAATAAATAAAGAATGTATAATTGTATGGAAGGGTAAATGAAGGGGTTAGTTTAGAGCGATAGGTAGTATCTCCAAAGTTCACATAAAGGTATTCGTCATGTAGGATTGCACTAAATGCAGGTTATAGGTACATTTATCTATAAATCACAGATAAGCTGAAAAGAAGATTACAAGTAAAGTAGGTACAGCTTCTAGATAACATTAACTGTAATCCTTGCTTAAGACTAAGTGTAAAAGTTTGGTACAACAAATGAAGAACTTAATTGATTACATGTAAATTACATATATTGATATAGAAACTCTGTGTATTAGTTTTTTATAAATTTGCCCAGACTCTTAAAAGGGGGAGGTTCGCCTCTAAAAATTTACAAAAAAAATATCTGTCAAATTTAATAAATTAAAAAATTAAATTTTAAATTCTTGTCTTCTCTTCCCGTTAGCTCCTTGTCTTCACTTGTCTCTATTACGGGTCGCGGAATTTTGTTCGAAAAATTTTGTTTGAATCTTTTTGAACGAAGGAATTTTGTTCGAAAGTTATTTTGTTCGAAAGTTATTTTGTTCGAAAGTTATTTAGTTCGAAACCGTTTTGTTCGAAAGCTATTTAGTTCGAAAGGTATTTTAGTTCGAGAACATTTTGTTCGAATATCTAATTTATTTTAAAGAATATCCTTCCTAAACGTAGTAAATTTCGAACATGGCTTTGTAAAGCCGAAAGTGCTCATTTATTTTTATTAAATAATTATACACACTAATGTACGTGTCTATTTTTCTTTAACTCTATAATATAGTGTTCTAGGTTCTAAAATTCTATTAAAGTATAATTGAAAACTATAGTAACCATCTGTTGTTATAATAATATACATATTTGTAATGACAATACTATTTCAACAATGTCAGTTATAAAATCTTTAAAAACTAAATTTGGCAATGAAATGATGTATATCGATGGTTACTTCTACATACAAGATAGAAAGAAAGGAGCAGTGCTTTACTGGAAATGTGAAGAATTCAATACTGGATGCTAAGGAAGACTGATAACACGGAATGGTAAACATAATGAGGTAAGAGGAGAACATAGTCATCCTGGAAAACCGGAGGCAGCCGATGTTAAAGAGGTTTTGGGAAAAATAGACACTAAAGTCAAGTCATCTATAGAAACTCCGCAAGGAATTATATCTGGAGCCATAGCTTCAACAAGTAGTTCTGTATTAGCTCGTATACCAGCTATTCCAAGCTTAAAGAGAACGATCGGAAATAAAAGAAGACGAGAAGACAATTACCCAGTCCTTCCAAAGGACAAAAACGAGTTAAACTTACCGATAACATACACAATAACTAAAAAGGGAGACCAATTTTTACAGTATGACTCCGCAAATAACGACAGTGATACAGGGGAAAGGTTCTTAATATTTGCTACCAATGAAAATTTACGCATATTGTCAAATGCAACGTATTGGTATATGGATGGTACATTCAAAACTGTGCCTAACATATTTTACCAACTCTATGTAATTCATGGTCAAGTAAACAAGTTAGTGGTACCGCTAATTTATACTTTAATGCCCAATAAAGCAGAAAGCACATATATTAGAGTATTTTCCGAAATAAGGAAACTATTAAATGGAAATCTGAGAGCAACGGCAATAATGACAGATTACGAGATAGCTGTAATGAATTCCCTAAAATTGATTTTCCCTTCTGCGAAGCATTACGGCTGCTCCTTTCATTTTAGGCAATGCTTCTATAGACAAATTCAAAAAAGTGGATTAAAAAAAAATACGATAGCGATACTGATTTTTCGTTTAAGGATTAAAGGATTAAACATGCTTTTAATGTCATTATGGAACATAATATGATGGGCGCGGAATTTTAAAATATAGTTAACTATATTGAAGATGTGTGGATAGGAACAATGGAAAGAAGAGTTAGAAAAAAACCTATATGTCCACATAGGAGTTGTTATTATAGTATCAAGAATAATACATCCATTACAAACAACAATGTCGAGGGCTAGCATAGAGAATTTTTGACTCAGCTTAAAGCATCGATTTGGAATTTTCTAAATAATTTTGTAAGGAACAGACTTTAAGTGAACTCAAATTTAGTTTTTAAAGATTTTATAATTGACATTGTTGAAATAGTATTGTCATTACAAATATGTATATTATTATAACAACAGATGGTTAATAACCTGTGCGACCTGGAACTATTAAAACTTTTTTAAACAAAAAATTAAATTTCAATAAAAAATATCATCTTTCTTCGATTAGTTTTATTTCAATAAACATTTAACAGATCAAACGACGCAATTTTTAAGCAAATTATATCAAAAGCCCTATTTTCCTACAAATTTGATTTATACGACTTAAAAAAACAAATAGACACGTAGCTTAGTGTGTATAAATAATTAATAACAATAAGCGAGCACTTTCGGCTTTATAAAGCCATGTTCGAAATTCACTACATTTGTCTAGCAAGAATATTTTTAAATTAGATATTCGAACAAAATGTGTTCGAACTAAATACCTTTCGAACTAAATAACTTTCGAACGAAATGTTTTCGAACAAAATGGTTTCGAACTAAATAACTTTCGAACAAAATACCTTTCGAACAAAATGTTTTTGAACAAAATTCCTTCGAACAAAAAGATTCGAACAAAAATTTTCGAACAAAATTCCGCGACCCCTCTATTACCTCTACCTGTTCGCTTGTCTCTGCCTATCTGCTCGTCTCTATCTGCTAGTCTTTACCTATCTGCTAATCTCTACCTGTGTTCTTTTTCCTGTCTTGCTTGTATCTGTCTCTGCTTCTACCTGTATCTGCTGCTACCAGCCCTGGCTCTGTTAAACCCTGTCTGTCACTGCTTATCTCTGATTTTGTATATTTTTTTACTTTTTAAATAAAACTTTCTTTACCTTTTCCTTTTTTAGTTCTCTTTTATTTTATCTTTAACATGTACAACTCTTTAACTTAAATATTACTATAACATTTACTTTTCCCATTGTCTTTTAAAATTCCCCACTGACAATCTAATTTTCTTATGACATTCCTTAATAATCAACAAAAACCGCGACATTTTGATTTTTAACTTTAATTTCAAGACACTTCACCACCCCAGTATCGTTCAATTTAGATCATAAATTTGATGACGTCAAGAATTTCTATATCAATATATTATATATGTTGGTTTCGAGTTTAAGGATGAAAGTTACAGTTAAATACATGTAATTTGCAGATTAAATTATTTATGGACTACAAGTAGCTAAGTCTATTTGTTAGTTGTAGTGGGTTAAAATTCTTTTAATATTTATAGTTAGTTACCTGTACCATAAAGATGTACGTCCTAAAGTACACTTGTTGAGTTGTGACGTCATTAATTTTTATGACGTATATTTAACTATAGTTTCCATTTAATGCTAGTTACACTATGTAGATTTCAGTTATTACCCAATGTTACTTTTTACACTTAGTTAACTGTAAATTTTTCTCCCAGAATACGAGTGGTAACCGTTGTATTACAATCTTATCTTGACACTAGGAATATTATCTTCAAGTTGATGTATACCTAAAGTAAACAGACTGCTTCCATCCTATAATAAATAATTAATTAACATGTAGGTAAAATATTTTTCCTTCTCATTTTCAAAAATCAATGGATTCTAAATTACTGGTTTATATCTTTTCTGGACTGAGACGTTGTAGAATTAGCATTCATATTACATAGCCTAAACCACTTAAAAGTTCTTCACATTGCTAGTCCGGGTTTTTAAAGACCATGTCGCCTTCTGATAAGGGTTTGTAAATTTGTAAAACTTCAAACAAGTCATATATAAAATTGTTTATTCATTTATTTTTATTTATTTATTAAATGCACTGCTCTACAGGCTAATGCCTATTTATAGAGCAGGAAAAAATTGTAATTACAAAAGTAAATATAAATATAACATATTGCACAATAAGACATAATTTGGATATAACATAAATTACACAACATAACAAAAATACACAATATAACAAAAATTACATAATATGACAAAAATTATATAAATTATTAATGACTATATACAAGCAAATAGTACCGAAACAGCTTTACAATTTTTTGAGCTGCGAAAGCTTACAAGAAAATAAATCAATTCTACCTTGCAGGTTGTTGCAATTTTCACACATAAAATACAACGGCGAGTTTTTTAATAAATTTGTCCTAGATAGCGGGAGATAAACCATTAAGTTGTTTCGAGATTCAATTCTTGGCACTTTAAACAGAAGTTCTAATAACTCGGAACAATCAATTTGGTAGTTAATAAGTTTATAGAGGAATATTAACGACTGATTTTTCGTCTACATTCTAAGCTTTGCATTTGAAATCTATTTAAGAGTAACGTGTGATTTATCCAAATTGGTGGATATGTTCCGTCTATCTTACTTGTCAAGAATTTTAGATATCGTAAGTTTTTTATCGAACTTCACCCCAAGATCTATAACAAAATCAGGCCTATTTAATATAACACCATTCAAACAGTAGTTATAGAGAATTGGAAAATCTTTTTTACAATTTTTTTACCTTTTTTTAAAACAGGACAGATTCTTGACCTCTTCCATGCATTACGAAATGTACCAGTACGCAGTGACAAATATTTTATTTAAAGGAATAGCTAACGCATGGGAACAATCGCGAACCATGGAGGATGGTATATTATCTGGTCCCTTAGTAAATTTAGATTTTAACTTTAATATTGCCTTCGACACATCAGATTCTTTAAATTCAGCTATATGCACATGACTCTCAAAGTCATCATCAAAATTTGATGAATTACTGTAGGAATTTTTAAAGTAAGTAGCAAATCCATTTACAATATCCTGCATGTTTAAAAGATTTAAATCATCATAAGTCATAAAATGAGGTATTCCACCATCTTTCCTTCTAGAATTTACGTATGACCAAAAGTTTCCACTATTTCTTTTTATATTCTCTTGTAATGTTCTAACGTAGTCTTTATGTGCTTTCTCTACATTCTTTTTTATTTTGTATCATAGCCGTTTACATTCTTCGAAGGCATTTAAATCATTATTGCGCCTAAACTTTTTTCGTGCTTTCTCTTTTTTTTTAATATATCTAATAATAGGTCCGTTGAACCATGTAGGGTATTTTCTTGCAGTTGGAACATATTTGGGAATCATACCATGTAGTAGTTCATAAAATAACTTACATGCAGTTTCAATATTATTCACATTATTGAGAAAAGACCAGTCACATGAAGCTATTAGTTGATATAACATCATATAATTAACTTTACGAAAGTTATACTATAAATTTTTATTTACTGGATTAGGTTTACTATGAGGATTAGATATTTGAAAATTAATATTCAAAGCAGGATGCGAGACATCTTCAGGAACCATCAATTCATATACCCTTTCAACTGTTTATGATTCATTACAAAAAACTAAGTCTAATAATCGATTGTTTTTGTTAAATATATTATTTTATTGTTTGAAATCGTGAAGATGTACGAAAGCATTTAATTCAACTAGTTGACCAGTGAGAGGTGCCATATTAACATACTGGGGAACGTTAAAGTCTCCTAAAACAAATACTTTCTCGTAAGCAACAAAATTTTAGGTGGAGAGGCTTTAATCAATAACTTTAAAACTTGGAGGAATGTAAACAAGTATTATTAATATTTTGTAATAATTTAATGTAATCGTAGTGCCTAGAATATCAATAATTGGAATAATATCGCTAATAAATGTTAGATCTATTTCATTACTAATACATTTTTTTATTGACAGCTAGCAAAACACCCCCACCGTAATTTAATTTAACTCGAGAAGTAGATCTATCCTTTCTATATACATGAATAATTATCGGAAAATATATCACAGCTACGAAAAGATTCGATTAACTAAGTCTCTGTCAATGCTACAAAATCAAAATCGGACTGAAGGAAAAACAAGTAAACGGTATTTATTTTAGTTCTAATTCCACGGACATTGTGACCATACAGATAGCAAGTTTTTATTAGAAATATTAAATGAATTATTTTGCGGATGTAGAGCTGTACCACCAATGGTTAATACATCCGACTGACTCATTTGCGATTTCTATCCTACATAAAGTGAGGATTTTAATTCATCTATATGATGTTGGTAAGAATTACAATGGTTGTTCTATGCAGCATGATTTACATGCATTTGAACCAGAGAATCCCGTTCTATCACATTTACACAATTTATACATTTTAATTCATCAACTGAAGCCTTACATTCTTTTACAGCATGTTTTTCTGCACACCTTGGACAATAAATAGTACTACTAGGACAATTTTTTTTAAAAATGATTAAAACCATTACATTTATAACACCTCTTAACATATACAGAATCATAAACAGAGCAAACATCAAAGCCAATATAAACCTTCACCATTCGTCATGATATTATTATATGATGCAACATCAACCTGCAAAGTTGCTTGATAAATTGTTCTATTCTTCTTAGTGCAAGATATAGAATTAGAACAAAATACAGATTTATTTTGATTTAAAACATAATGTTCAATTTTATCTAATTCAGCCGACATTCCTACAACTCTTATTTTTGGTTTTATTCCAACCACATCCTTGATTTCATATTTTTCCATTAGATTAGAACCAGCAAGATTTTTTAATGTGGAAACTCCAGATTCAGAAGAGTAAGCAATAACTAATCCCCCATCTCTTTGTATTCTCTTTACCCCTTAAGCCTCCCTGGGAAAAAATGTATATACAATCATAATTTTTTATACATTTGGAGAGCATTTCGGACATTCAAACTTGGCGAAAATACAAAAAACACTATATATGGATGTTGGAATATCACGTTTTATTTAGTTTATTCAAAAAAGAAATTAGCATAAACAACAGAAAAATTTTATACTCCAAATGTATTATATTTTTATTGAATCTTATACATAATCCATATTAGTGTTAGTATAAAATAAAATTTATCCCAATTTCCAATCAACCAGTACATTTTAGATATCATGCCAAATCCCTATTCTATCTAACTCTGACGTGAGATTTTGAGAACTTCTGCCAACTGCCAAGTTGTATCATCGGCCAAAGTAGTAACTGTGGTATCATTTTTAAACATAGAGTTACACGTATACAGCCGGGTTTCCTTGTTTTTTACTTTTATAATGTTCTTCTCTCTGTTTAATTGTAAAAACTCGTCCAGTTATATGATTATTATTTTGTAATTTTGTATCATATGCATTTGCTAGCACCCCATATACTAAACATAAACCAATTGTAATAAAAAAATAAATGTAAAAAAAGATGCAATGAAAAGGGCAGACAAAATCATTCTAAATAGATTAAATTGTAATTTAATTTTGTTTGAAAGTATAATACAATAAAAATCAATATAAAACTCATTTTTTCTTTTTCGCTCTGAAATGAAATTACAACAAAATGACATTAAAAATTAAATTACAATAGTAGTTTGTACAACAAGAGTGGATATGATGGCCATATCGCACGAAGACGAAATTTGAGCACGACGCCGTAGGCGGAGTGCTCAATCGGCTGAGTGCGATGTGGACAATCTACTCAAGTTGTACAGTATATTTTTTATACAACCCACAAACGAAAATTTGCAAATAAAAAAATATATTAGGTTATTAAGACAAAATAACTAATTTTAAAATAATTTATGGCTTTTAATAATTTTTAAAATAAAATAAACGAAAAAAAAAAAGAAAAACGTTCATTTAATTTTTACCCCATCCGAAAATCGAACTCCAGTCTTCTGTGTGGAAGGCTAGAACGCTGACCACAGGACCATCTACCCTTTTATTTTTGTTGCTTTAATACTCGTTATTAAATCGACTTCATATAGTTTTATTTAAATTAACAAATTATTTATAATTATAGACGAAATAAAAACAGAAATGCTCTTATTTATCGATTCTACACAAGAATAACCTTTAATGTACGTTTAATCTCAATAACTGAAAAATATATTGACAATTAGTTTGACAGAATTGTCACTTATTTAAAATTTTAAAATAATAGTATTCGGTTGATCAAAATATGAACGTTGATTGGTGGATTTCATTTTTTTTGCAGTTCTTACTACCTAGAATGGATATAAAATATATTCGTTTTGTAATCTGTGCGTAGATAAGCTAATATCCATGTGGGTATAGAAAAATAACATTGGTGAAAACCAAGGAAAATTATAATTTTTTTCTTTTCTTTTGTTGTTAGATGAAAGCTGTTGTGTATTTTTTATTTCATGTGAACTGCTTTTAGTTTCATGTTATAGTATATTATATATCGATACCGAACGGGAAAGTACTCTATTACAGTCAGTGGCGTGCCAAGATTCTTGGGAAGCACCCGCAAAATTTTCCTTGCCCCCGCATACTTTCTCCAAAAAATAAATCATAATTTTTTTATTAATGTCCATAACATAAAATTAAAAATAAGTACTACATTAGTTAAAAACAAAAACTAGAGAAAAGAAACAAAAACTAAAAGAAATAAAAACTAAAGAAAAAAAAACAAAAACTAAAAAAAAAAACAAAAACTAAAAAAAAAAAACAAAAACTAAAAAAACAAAAACTAAAAAAACAAAAACTAAAAAAACAAAAACTAAAAAAACAAAAACTAAAAAAACAAAAACTAAAAAAACAAAAACTAAAAAAACAAAAACTAAGTAAAAAAACAAAAACTAAAAAAACAAAAACTAAAAAAACAAAAACTAAAAAAACAAAAACAAAAACTATAAAAACAAAAACTAAAAAAAAAAAAAACAAAAATTAAAACATAAATAACAACAAGAAACAAATGATATGTATTTTAAGATCAATACGACAATAAACTAATAATTACAAAACAAAAATTAAACAAAAATATCAAAAATAAAACCATACTCTGATTTAAGTAAAACTAAAACTAAGATAATACAAAAAAAGAATAAATATCATTTTCTTTGTTGGTAAACTACTTTTTTGTGTCGATAGATACTGATCAAGTAGTTCGTTAAATTATGATCATTTTCAATGTATCAGTTGGTTGTAAAAATGCGAAATTCTTTAACTTTTTAACTGACACAAGTGAAAAAAATATTTTTTCTACGATCACTATCCAAATCGCAAAGTTGCCATTTTCCTCGAACTAAGATTAAATGACAGCTCGCTTGTTATTTGTACGTAGTTATATGGTTTTTGTTTCATTATCCAAGTCAACATTGACTTTGAATATTAACAACTTTTTACTTTCCTATCTGTATACAGATAAGGATAGTATAGGAATCATAATTTTTTCGACCTCGAGTTTTCGACGGATTTTTAGGTTTTGGGGTCCCCTGAATCCGTTTTGACTATTTTCGCGATGATGTATATGTGTGTGTCTGTGTGTTTGTATGTTTGTATCCTCAAAAACTCATGAACGGATACAAAGAAAATCATCAAAATTTAAACTTAAGCTTTATTTCGGCCTGCGGTGAACTGATCAGATTTTGGACAGAGTCGGAACATCTGGAGGAGTACTTTATAGGGGGTCATTTTTAATTTTTTTAAATATCTCTGTTATTTACGTTTGGAAAAGAAAATTCTACAATTAAAAGTTACTTGTAATATTATTCTCTGTAAAGTTTGTTCTATACAAAATTTAAACGTTTTCTTGCCCTCTAAATAAAGTTATTTATAAAACAGAGTTAATACCTACATACAGATTGAAAATAATCCTAAGATTGGCAATCCAAGCATTTATTGAATGCGGTATTTGATAAAATAATTGTCATTTTGATCAAATATTAGAGGTTCAACAAGGTTGTTTTAATAGTTAGGTTTTCTCGAGTTATTCTCCTTATTTACGAAATAAAATTAAATACGTATACGAGAAATTTGACAAAATGTGCAAAATTCTGTTTTTTTATGAAAATTGTTAAACTAAAAGTTATTTGCGATATCGATCTCTATAATTTTTGTTGTTTAGGTGATTTCTCTAAAATGGACCGTAATGGAAAAATTGAAGGAAAAGTGTAAAATTTTAATTTTTCAGTATTTTCGTTTTCAATTATACAGAAAATTATACAGAAAAATGTTTCGAGTTAGATGTATATATTTGGTTTATCCATTAAACAACAATAGATTGTACAAAATAACCGGAAAAGCCTATGTTAACAAGATAGAAAAGTCATGTGTTGGACACATCATATTTTTATGATTGACATAGATATAGACAACACATTATACACTACTTACGACAAATTTTCAGTTTATTTTATATCTATTTCTTAAAATAATGTAATCGTAGAAAAATCTTGTGTGCATTTTGAGCGAAAAGTTTATTGTCGTTTTCGACAGCTCACTTTTCGCTCTTAATACACAAATAGCTATTTTGAGATTACTTTGTTTAATTTGGAGGCCCTCCTGCTTCGCGGGCTTATCAGGCACGTCTCTGATTTCTGCTGAGCGTCAAGGTAGGTAAGCTACAGACCCGAGGCTAGAATGAGTTTCCCAGAGTTGTGAGTAAAAGTCATTTTATCTTCTTGTATTTTTACTGACGTGTTTCTTAAGGATTTTTGTTATACGGTTAATTGATATTTTAGTAATTTCCAATGATTCGCTACTTCTATAAATGTCTTTCAATCAGCTTCCTAGTGACCTTTTTTCTTATCGAAATATGAAATTGCATTTAAAATTAATTTAGATTGATTACTGAATCGTTTTCCCATTTTTAAATAATTAACTCGACAACTTAAATTGAAAATACAAATATATCTGACGTTTACTAATTTTTGACATACAACTTTGACATTTTAAAAACGAGTCTTATTAGTAATTTTTCTCTTCTTATTATAAATATCTATTTTTAGTATATCGATAACATTGAGTTTTTCTGATGCAGCTACCAACTTTGAAAATCTTTTAACGAGTACAAATAGGTGAAAACAAGTAACAAAAAATTTAATTAAAAACCAGGAGTCCATCAAGGCAGTATCCTTGGTCCATTATTATACACCATGTATACTAGTAACTTTCAATACTAAAGCACTGTAAAAGCTACCACTTTTATGCTGATGATACACAAAAATACGTTTCTTTTAAATTTGAAAATTTACCAGAAACTAGTAATTTAATAGTAATTTAAAAAATTTAAGCTAAATCCTCATCCGATTAACTATTAAAATTAAATCGTCTGCTTTACTATTCTAGAATGAATCTCTAATTTATTTTAATATGATACATATTTCTTGAGTACATATTTAAATCGAATAATGCAATAAATATAATTTTATAGTTTCTTCTTTACAATTAAAATTTTAGGAAACTTTTCCTGGACTATTTTGAAATAAATTTGATTCTAATAGATAAAAGTTCCAATAACTAAATTGCAGTTTAGTTTCAAGCCAAGCTGTTTTTTTATATTTCAAAATGCATTTAATGAATATTCTTAAAAATAAATAAATATAGTTTTATAGTTTCTTCTTTACAATTAAAATTTTACGCAACTTTTCCTGGACTATTTTGAAATAAATTTGATTTTAATAGATAAAAGTTCCAATAACTAAATTGTAGTTTAGTTTCAAGCGAAGCTGTTTTTTTATATTTCAAAATGCATTTAATGAATATTCCTAAAAGTCATGGTCGACATACTTTTAGATTTGAATAAACCTTAATTTTTAATATAAAAAGAAAAAGTTGTATCTTACGAAGCTCTCAAAATTTTAAAGTGCTGCTAATTTGTATTTGATTTTCCATAGGTTGCTTTTTTGTTGAAGAATTGGCCATTCTAAAAAGAAAACCTCGTTATGAATAAACTATCACAATTTAATTTCTCAAAATCTGGAAATAAATGTTACTTAGACGTCGTTTTGCGTTAGTTAATATCCCTTAAATGCACGCTATCGCCACATTTATCACTATGCAATCACTATACCACTCCACAAAGCACATTCTTGAATCCACGTAATTTCAGGGGGTTGAAATAGCCCTAGATGCTCCATACTTCTTTACATTCCATACGTTTAAATCACTATGGATTAGTAAGGAAGTACGGAACCTGAGGGACTTTGGTACTGGGTCCTTTCGGGTACTCTACACTTGCCGACTTTTCAACTGGAACTGACTACACCACCCATAGTGTTGCTTCTTAGGTAGCCTGGTGTCTAAAAATGGTGCCGTGCATTGGATTGGTCGACTACCCCTCTATCCAAATTTGTCTTTTCCTAAAATACATCTGGGATCTTGGAACATCGGCTAACGCTCCCCACCACCCCTACCGGGTAATTATAGACCATGTGGTAACACATGTGCGTGGCCTCCTAGGTTTACACTTGAAAAAGGCGCGTTGCCACGTTCATCCGTTTGCGAAACTTCATTATCGAACTCGATCTTTTTGCAGGCAGTTTTTATCCCAGTTTTTAAATGTTTGTTGATTTTTGCGATATATTTTTAACAATGCATACACAGAGAGAGAAATTCATGTTCGTATAACAGAAATACTACTGTAAAATATGTTTTTTTTTTTTATTAATGTATGCGATGTCGAATATTGAACACAATATTAGGAACTGATTTTTTTGAGAATTCTTTAATTTCTAATTTTGATGTTGTAATTGCAGTTGAGACATAGTTACAGGAGGGGGAGTATACAACTCTGGGGGGCGCTGTTCTTAATGGTTAAAGAAGAACACAAAATATTAATGTAATAGGTAAAACATTGAAATTTTTTAAAAGCTATTTATCTAATAGACCTTAGCGTGTTCAAATTGATAATATACACAGTAATTTAAGGGATGTGGAGTATGGGGTAACGCAGGGTACAGTGCTGGGTCCTAACATCTATTTAAACAGTTTATTATTAGATAAAATAATTAATTTAAAAATAATTCATAACTTCTACTAATTTATAAAATAAAATAAACAAGAAAAAAAAATTTCATTTCAATTTTCTCCATCTGAGTCTTTCGTATGGCAAGAACTCTGACCACAGGACCATCTACGCGTTTACTTTACTCGTGATTAAATTGACTTCATATAGTTTTATTTAAATTAACAAATTATTTTTAATTATTGACGAAATAAAAATATAAATTCTATAATTTATCGATTCTACACAAAATAGTAGTTTGAACAACAATAGTGGATATAATGGCCATATAGCACGAAGACGGAGTGCTCAATCGTCTGAGTGCGATATAAACAATCCACTCGAGTTGTACAGTATATTTTTTCTAAGACCTACTAACCAAAATTTACAAATAAAAAATATATTTTAGGTTATTAAGACAAAATCACTAATTTTAAAATAATTTATGACTTTTAATAATTTTTAAATGAAAACAAAAAAAAATAATTCAGAAGTCCCCAGCCGAGACTTGAGCTTTGGTTTCTCGCGTGGAAGTGAGATACTCTCACCACCCATCCATTGGCATATTTGGGAATAGAGTTTTTTTTAAAATTAACAAATTATTTATAATTATAGTATAAATAAAAATAGAAATGCTATTATTTATCGATTCTACAAAAAAATAAGTAATTTTAATGTATATTTAAGTTCAATAACTAAAGAATATACTGACAATTAGTTTGACAGAATTGTCACTTATTTAAAATTTTAAAAATAATAGCAGTAGGTTGATTAAAATATGACTGTGATTGGTGGATTTCATTTTTTGCAGTGTTCTCACTACCTAGAATGGATATAAAATATATTCGTTCAGTTGAAGGCAATAATAGCATACTTTTTCGTTTTGTAATCTGTGCGTAGATAAGCTAATATCCATGTGGGTGTAGAAAAAAGTGTTTTTTGTTTTAATAATTTTTAGTTGTAGGTACTTTCCCAGTCTCTTTGTGAAAAAAAAGCTAAATCCGCCTTGTCTGCAAATAGTTTTAATGACTGGTTGCACCGCGGACTCAAAAAAAGTGCTTCCTTTCAGTAATAATTACCAATTTTGTAAAATGTTCTAGCAATTCCAATTTTAACATATTTTCAACATCTAATTTAATATTTTAGAAAACATTATGTTCATCTTTTAAGATTAAATAGCACAAAATTAAGTTACCCAGAAAGTAAAATAAATGTGAAAAAAATTAATTCTACTTATAGTTTCAATCAGTAATAATTATTAGCGTGATTCAAAATTAAAAATTAGATTTGTCTTTTACTTGACTGAACTCGGTAACATTGTAATAATTATAAATATTAGAAGAAACCCTTGATTTTCATATAAAAATCGTATGTAATAATATATGATTATGATTATCTGCATCAGTTCATCAACTGATTTTACTTTATAGTTAAACATTTTTTTTTATTTTTTATTTAATTTTATGGTAAATACATCAAAACAAAAATGTCGATTTGTAGATACATCGATTATGTAAAATAATACAGTCCTGTCATCTTGTCGTTAATAATATTTTACTTTTCTACTCAAAAATTGTGAAATCTTCCAAAATAAAAAAATAAAAAACAAGATGTACTGACCAAAAATATTTATGATACCGAATTATTTGCAGTCTATACAACTTTTTCTCATGTTTTTGTAAAAATTAGTATTTTGTATAATGTTCAAATGTTTCCCAATTTTCAATAAATTTATATTTAAATTTAACATCAAGTTGGTTTTTGCCCTAGGGCATTCGAATACCTTGTTGGTTCTAGAATTTAGACGGAATATATTAAATTTAATTTTTGACAAAATATCGCTACAATCAATAAAATTGTGTATGAGTTTAAATAGAAAGATAAGCGAGGATGTGTTCCTTCTTAGGCTGAGACTATTAATATCGAATTGATTACACAACTCCGCATAATCACAACCACGTTCGGGATACACTCCATCAATTTTAAAAAAAATTCTTTGAACCCCTTCTATATCCAGAACGTAGCAGTAGTAGTAATAAGGGTTCCAGATCAGACTACAATATTCCAGCTTAGAACGCACGTAGGTACAAAATTATAATTTAAGGGGTGTTACATTTGAAAATTTCTTGCAGTTTCTAATAATAAATCCATACGTTCTAAAAGCTTCGGAAACTTTGACTTGAATATGATTTGAAAAGGTTAATTTGGCATCAAAAATTACACCTAAGTCCTTAATAGTAGAATATCACTCCAACTCATTAACTCCAACCGAATATGAGAATTGAATATTTTCTCTTTTCCTAGAGTAAGTAACTATCTTACATTTTTGAGCATTTAGGTGTATCATATTTGTCATACACCAGTTTTTAATACAGTTCAAATTTCTCTGGAGCTCATTGCAGTGATCTGCATTTTTAATTCTTGAGAAAATCTAATTTCAATGTATAAATCATTGATAAATATTAAAAATAGCAAAGGTCCAAGATTTGAACCCAGATGTAACCGCAATTGATTCTGATTTAAATCCATTGTTTTTTGAAAAATATTGTCAATACTATTCACAATTTATTGTACTCTTCAGTACATAATGATTTTTGTAGTAATACATTTAAATTATCAGCCACGGGGGACAACTATTAAAATCTGACAAACCAATGGACCGATTTTGATAAAAATTGGTAAAAATAATAAACAGGTTATGATCTTTTCATCTAAAATATTTTTACAGTTCCATCATTTCCTCCTATACTGGAAATAGATGCTAACTCTCTTATTTCAAATGGGACACCCCAATTTTTATTTCGGATTCCGAAATAATTATTTGAAATTTTAGGATAACTTTATACAGTAAAGACGCGTGGGTTGGAACAAATTCATTTAAAATTTAGGCGTTTGTTTTTTTTGGAAAAACGCTTAGACCTTTCGATTTTAATTTTTAACTTTTTGATAGTAAACTTATGTATGTATACAGGGTGGACCAAAAATAAGTAACAACCATCAACTTTATTTTTTTCAAATAGAAATACCTATTTTTTATTTCATTTTTGAGTTTTGCATTCAATTCTTAAAATTTACTTAGAATTCGATGCAAAATTTAAAAATAAAACAAAACATGTGTTTCCATTTAAAAAAATGAAGGTGATGGACGTAACTTATTTTTGGGTAATAGTGTATACGTGACTTTGCTATTAAAAAAACCGCATCCAAAAATGAAAATCGACGTGTCCGAGCGTTTAAAAAAAAACAAATCCCTGAATTTTAAATGAATTTGTTCCAACCCACTCGTCCTCACTGTATAATAAAGTATATAGCTAAAACTTTTAATTAATAAAAAAAATATATTTTTGAATAAAAATTATTATTGTGGGTAGTAAAATATTATCTATTATTGGTTAAAGTTTGTTAAAATTTGAAAGTTTTTTAATTGAATTATGATGAAGAAGATAGTATATACTATATAGCGCCATTATATTAAAAGATTTTTATTATATAGGGTAAAACAAAACATTTTAACAAAACATCAATATCTTCAATTTTTTAAATGAATTTATTTTTTTTATTACTTTGTCATATTCTACAGCCAAAAATTTCATATTTAATTTCCTATACTCATCTTGAACGGTTTTCAATAAAAAATAAAATATTAAAATAAATTAGGATAAATGTAATATTTTTATCAAGTATGCTCCTTCAAAAATATGTGGAAAAAAAGAACTAATACTATAGTAGTTTGTGCAACAGGAGTGGATATGATGGCCATATCGCACGAAGACGAAATTTGAACACGACGCCGTAGCCAGAGTGCTCAATCGTCTGAGTGCGATATGGACAAGCCACTCGAGTATATTTTTTCTACGACCCACTAACGAACATTTACAAATAAAAAAAATATTTTAGGTTATTAAGACTAAATAACTAATTTTAAAATTATTTATGACTTTTAATAATGAAATGAAAATATGAACGGTGATTGGTGGATTTCATTTTTTTTACAGTATTCTCACTACCTAGAATCCTAGAATGGATATGAAATATATTCGTTCAGTTGAAGGCAATAGCATACTTTTTCGTTTTGTAATCTAAACGTAGATAAGCTAATATCCGTGAGGGTGTAGAAAAAAATTAAATCTAAAATAATAAGTATTAAATAAAAAACTTATGAATTTTTTAACTAGGGTGTTACAACTTGGCGTAGTATAACAAAAACAAAAATAATAAAGAATAGTTATTTTTGCAACAAGTGTGTAAAGTTACTCTTTTTTGACGAATGTGAATGTTGTCGCACGAGCCGTAGGCATGATTCAGAAAAGGGACTTTACACACGAGTTGCATACAATATTTTTCTACTACCGTACACATTATCCACTAATATTAGAAGTATAAAAGTTACTTTTTTCACTAAAATAAGTTTTTTTCACTTTAGGCACTAGTGAAAAAAGTACAACTTTACGCACTCAGTACATAATAAAATCGTATTACCTAATTATATTGCACACTATGCCATTTAAAAAGTTTTCTTTTAGAGAAATTACAAATAATTTAATAACACTTAAAGGAGTAAAAATTGCAGTTGATTTGAAAGTAAATATCAGCCCATCATTGCAGGTTTTGAAAATAAAATATATTCACATAATATCTGTTAAAATATTGCAAAAATTTAAAATTATATGCAATGACATGACAGTTCTCAAAAAAAGGAAAAATTAAAGCTAGGAAATTTTATTTGCAATTACAATCAGCAGACTGGCAAAAGCTAAAAATTAAAAAAATAAATAAAATAAGAAAAGGCAAGTTTAGTTAGAACAAGAGGAAAGAAAAAAACAGTAGAAAAGGAAGAGCAAAAAAGAAATTAAGTAGATTTTACAAAAACTAGAAAAAAATGAAAAATACACTGACACCAGTAAGACGAAGGTCTAAGAAGATAAGTATGAAAAAAGTAACTGATATTAAGAACAAGAGGAACGAAAAAAACAGTAGAAAAGGAAAAGCAAAAAATAAATTAAGTAGAATTTATAAAAACTAGAAAGAAATGAAAAATACAATGACACCAATAAGACGAAGGTCTAAGAAGATAAGTATGAAAAAAGCAACTGATATTAAAGGAAAGGAATAAATAGCAAATGAGAGTAAAAATCATTGAAAATAAAATGTTTACTATGAAATGAAAAATGTCCAGTACAAGTTAGTTACAAGTTATAATCTGTTTTACGATGCGATTTCAGATAAATGCATGTGTATCTGAATATTTGAGGCTATCATACTACAAGCCCTGTTATCAACCATTTATATTTTGATTTAAAATGGGAAGTACTTCCTTTGTACTTTATTCGAACTTCTCGTACATCCTTCGTACTTCCTTCCCGTACTTTCTGTACTTCCTATGTGTTGTACACCTTCCTTCAACAGTGGGTTTATCATTAACTTTTAAGACTCATACATTTATCCAAAAAATTGTTAAGTTATTATAATATTCGCTTATCAAAAACTCTCAAGATGAAGTAGATGAAGATGAGTATAGGGAACTAATCACGAATTCCATCTATTTATGCCGTAGAATAAGATGAAATAAAAAATTATATATCCATTTAAAAATTTGAAGATATTGTTTTGTTAAATCAAAATTTAAACATGTTTTTTTCTCACCATATATAATAAAATATCTTTTAATGTCATGTTAACAGTTAATTGCTACCTTCTTCTTCATTAAAATTAAATTAAAAAACTTAAATTTTAACTAATTTTAGCTAAAAACAAATATTTATTTTTTTCCGAAAATATTAATTTTTTTATTAATTATCAATTTTAGCCCACTTTATTAAACAGAGTGTTTTTCAAAACATGCGGCAAAAATTCAAGGGGTTGTTCATTTGACTATTCTAAGAATATTTTGTCCTATGATGATTTTTGTTAAGGAGATACAGGGCGAACAATAAAATAATATCATTTTATTACCAAAAAATACTTGTAAATGTTACTTAATCTACAAGAACTGTTGAAAATTACTATCTTAAATGAAATACAGATTTAATCTGTATTTCTTTACGATATCTGAACTTTTGTCTGTTTCAAGTGGAAAAAACAGCCGTATTTAGTAATTGGAATGTTAATAAATACATTGGATAACACAGTGTAGAACCTA
Source organism: Psylliodes chrysocephalus (assembly GCA_927349885.1). Lineage (NCBI taxonomy): Eukaryota > Metazoa > Arthropoda > Insecta > Coleoptera > Chrysomelidae > Psylliodes > Psylliodes chrysocephalus. The sequence continues at coordinate 86,569,796 of OV651815.1, read as the reverse complement.
TTTTTATTTAGACTATTAATAATTTGAAAAATAGTAAACATAGTTTTCTTAAAAATGTTGTGCTAAACGAAATGGAATTTTAAAAATCATCAAAGGACAAAATATTCTTAGAATAGTCCAAGGAAAAACCTCTTAAATTTTTGCTGCATTTTTAAAAATCACCCTGTTTATACAAGGTCTCCCATTTTAAATAGAAAAGTAGACATCTACTTCTACTACCAAAGGAAATGACAACTGTCAAAATATTTTTAATGGAAAGATCATAACCTGTTTATTATTGTTACCAATTTTTAACAAAATCCGTCCATTGGTTTTTCAGTGTCCCCCCCTGCCGTTGGATATTTATATTTTCTGTTGTAAGTCCGAGGGTGAAATTTCCATCCAAATATAACACACTTTTTTGTTAAGTTAATCTAAGGAAACGATCTCCTGCCGAGAATATCGAATGTCTGAAAATTAAGTTGAAGTAATCACAGATTAACACACGCACACTCACACACGGAGATTTTCTTTTTCGAAATTCAGATAGCACGTGACAGTATACTACCACGCACTACTCACTATGTTTAGATGGACCGATTGAGGTTTGAGAGGCATCGAGGAGGCCAACCGAAACGTCAACTGTTTTGGTGTTGCGACGGTTGTCTGATCTGATCGCATTCAGCCACGGCTGCGTACATTTTGTTTGTCCGCCTGAAAGCAATGCTGAATGCTGAAATGAAACATGCGGTTTTTGGCACTTGGCTTATAGTCACAGATTGCGTAAATGTTCTTTGAACATCAATATTCATCATAAATAAATGCGCTGATTAATGAGAGATCAAATTTTCTTGAAAATAGCCACATCATTATACAAAATATCTGATTTCAAAAGATATTACGTTGGACAAACTAATACACTGCCCAAAACTTGAATTTAAAAATGTGAAAATAATCGCTCTGTCTACTATCAGTCTAAGAGGGTTGAACTATTTAAAAATTAGAAACAAATTCATTAAAAAAATGTTTACTAATCAATTGAATATTCGAACTGTCGCTTGTATTAAATTCGTAAGTTTACACGATTTTAATTGTTCAAAAAATCAGAGCTATGTTTAATTATTATTTAAGGGAGCCGTGATATAATTATTTCAAACAGTTACTACTTACAGTTATTCCTTACAAGTATTCCTTGAAGTTGCTCCTTACAGTTATTACTTATAGTTATTTCTTATAGTTATTTCTTATATTTATTCCTTACAGTTATTTCTTACATTTATTCCATACAGTTAGTCCATACAGTTATTCCTTACAGTTATGTCTTACACTTATTCCTTACACTTTACATTACATTTTTTTCTTACAACTTTTACTTACAGTTATTCCTTACATTTATTCCTTACAGTTATTCCCTATAATTATTTCTTACAGTTATTTCTTACAGTTGTTAATAGAAAGAGTTATTTCTCAATTTCTCAGTCATTTCCCACAGGTCAGTATCTGTAGGATGGAGGAGGGTGAGTTGTGTCTACATCACTTAGGCCTCACTAGGCCAATTGTGCATCCTCGATGGGCATGTAAGACTGCCCTTTATCTCGTAAAAAAACTTCTGGTTGACAAGGCGCTGTAAGGTGTTTAGGGTCTGGTTCTCAACTCAACACAGTCCTGCAGGTTAATAACGTCGCCAAGAAATGGCCATTTAATGGTCCACTACCACCCTGATGTTTCATATCCGGGTGGAGCTATTCTGTACGCCGCGCACCGGCTCCACAGGGCAATTTTTCACAGTTATTGTGTCAGAGTTGTTTTCACAGTTGTTTCTCACAGTTATTTCTTACAATCATTCCTTGTTATTTCTCACAGGTATTTATCACAGTTATTTCTCACAGTTATTTCTCACAGTTATTTCTCACAGTTATTTCTCACAGTTATTTCTCACAGTTATTTCTCACAGTTATTTCTCACAGTTATTTCTCACAGTTATTTCTCACAGTTATTTCTCACAGTTATTTCTCACAGTTATTTCTCACAGTTATTTCTCACAGTTATTTCTCACAGTTATTTCTCACAGTCATTTCTCACAGTTATTTCTCACAGTTATTTCTCACAGTTATTTCTCACAGTTATTTCTCAGTTATTTCTCACAGTTATTTCTCACAGTTATTTCTCACAGTTAGACATATATTAGTTATTTTTCATAGTAAGAGAAATTGATAACTTTAAACGCAAGTAAGCTGAGAGAAAACAATTTTATAATGGTGGCTGTGGTAGAAAATAGTAGTTTGTGCAACAAGAGTGGATGTGATGGCCATATCGCGCGAAGATGAAATTTGAGCACGACGCTGTAGGCGGAGTGCTCAATCGTCTAAGTGCGATATGGACAATTCACTTGAGTTGTACAGTATATTTTTTCTACGACCCACTAACGAAAATCTACAAATATTCAAAATTATTTTAGGTTATTAGGATAAAATAATTAATTTAAAAATAATTTATGACTTTTATTAATTTATAAAATAAAATAAATAAAAAAAAAGAAAAAAAAATCATTTCATTTTTCTCCATCTGAGATTTGAACTCGAGTCTTCCGTATGTAAGGCAAGAATCCTGACTACAGGACCATCTACGCGTTTATTTTATTTGCTTAATACTCGTAATTAAATTAACTTCATATAGTTTTATTTAAATTAACAAATTATTTATAATTTTAGACGAAATGAAACTTGTCCGATTATCATACATAATTAAACCCCTAAAGACCAAATATATGTGATGACTATGGCGAAGGTGCTTTCGATTACTATTCGAGAAAGAACGGGATAATGTTTCTGGTTTATTCCAAATATAACGAGATATTTCTAGTTTGGCGGAGAAGCGTTCTGGAACCTTCACCATAATTTTAAATTTGTATATAAATATTGGTGGAGGATCAACAGGTGAATCAGTTATTATATGGATAGTGAAGATAAATAGTGAACAGTTTAAAGACATTCGCAATATATATAAATTAATATAGTAGTGTTATAAAATAAATAAGTGTTTAAATAAATTATTAATAAATAAACATTGATCGATGTCTTGTCCTCTGCTTTAGAATATGAGTGCACCAAATCCGGCTAGCGCAATTTGAGGGTGACCATAACGAGGAAGAAGAAGTAAACCAGCTCCAAGAAACACTTGACCTTGTCTTCGAAGAATTTATGGGTGCATATGGAGGTACCGGAAAAGCAAGATATGGTGTTACGACCAGGCAACAACAAGATCTGCTCTCGCTTCCAAAAGACTACTCGCTGGTCCATAGTACTTCCACCAGCATCAACGACGCGCGAGAACTGGCATATGTGTTCCGTAAGAAGTTTGGTCGACTTCTAGAACTTCAATGTCAGTTACCAGCCCCTGGAAAAGCCTTGGAACTTCAAGACGGGTCACGTTATCTTTTTTATTTAATAACGAAGAACACCTTCCGAGATCGAGCAACTTATCATGATGTATGGGAAGCATTACTTAGTTTAAGGGAGCACATACTGGAGTCCAATGTACAGAAACTAGCTATGCCAAAGATAGAAGGAAATCAGCTGGATTGGAGGATCGTTAGAAACATGGTGGAAGTAATCTTTCAAGATACCGAAGTCCAAATACTGATCTGCAGTCATTCGCCCAGTGTCCAGGTTACATCAAAGACAGTCCCTTGTTACTTCCATGCAACTGGAAATTGTAAAAGAGGGTTTAGTTGCAGATACAACCATTCCATTTTAGTTTCGTAAGAGTTCCAGGAGGAACTATCTCTTAAGGAGGGGGCAATGTAATGTGAGCCATTTCATTATTCAGTCATGTTCTAATCCTCCAAGTCCCTATCTGTCCTATTTGGCCTTTGAGACTCAACTTGTCCGATTATCATATATAATTAAGCCCCTTAAGACTAAACATATGTGACGACTATGGCAAAGGTGCTTTCGATTACTATTTGAGAAAGAACTCGATAATTTTTCTAGTTTATTCCAAATATAACGAGATATTTCTAGTTTGGCGAAGGAGCATTCTGGAACCTTCACCATAATTTTAAATTTGTATATAAATGGACAGTGCAGATAAATAGTGAACAGTTTAAAGACATTCGAAATATATATATATATATATATATATATATATATATAAATTAGAATAGTAGTGTTATAAAATAAATAAGTGTTTAAATAAATTATTAATAAATAAACTGTTGTTTAAAATAAACAAACATCACAATATATTTGTCACTTAAAACTTTCTTCCTTTATTTATTTTTGGGAAAATATAAAAGGCCTAAATCCAAAAAATTCGATGAAACGTGTGTTTTGTACCATAGAACTAATTTCATTTATTGTGTCTTAGACATTACAGTGCTTTGCAGATAACCTTACACTTTTTACCACACGTAATGTGATAAAAAGTAAAAATCAAATAAGTTAAACACCAGATAACGATAAATTTATCCGCAAAAACCTAATTTTTATTTAAATTCGCAACAAACTCAAACAATCCTTTCTTAGCTTAAAAGTTTAAAAGGCCGAGAGTGACGTTTGATAGTCTACAAAATCCTAAAATCTCTAAGGTATCAGATCAATACTTCTTAGTGTGATGCTTATCTTGATGGCCCCTTGGCGAGCCAATATGCGTTGAAAAATGGGTAATCGATTTCAATGAGGTTTTTTATAGAAATCTCAGAGCTTTTTATTTTTCAGAACGGATTTGAAAGTTGTGCTTTAAGTCACTGATAGATGATTCTTAATTTGGATTCCGGTTTTTCATTTTAAATATAATTAAATAAAGAAAAACTTTGCAGAAAAAGTTTCGCAGATAAAATTGCAATAAATGCAAGTTTTTCTTTGCTGATTTAAGCTGTGTGCACATAGCCGTGAATCTTTTTTGGTTCCTTTTAATTAAATAAGACATGTCATATTTATTTCTATCGAAAATATTCGTTTTTAATAGTCAATACTACCAAAATTATTATTAATTAATTAGTTGAAGAATGTGGAGTTATTACATTTTTTTCATTCAAAATAGTTTTTGTGTAAAATAGATCAAAAAATAATCTTTTCAAATATCACTCGCCGTACAAAATTTTATTAGGTAAAAGTTTTAGTTTCTGGATAGATAAAACCGGTTAGTTTGAGTGGTTTCTCAAACAGAATGTAATAGATAAAATTAGGAGGACTTGATATTACCTATAAAAAAATTCCGGTAGTAATAAGCAAATTAGTGCAAATTAAAAAACAATTTTATTCAAAACGTAAAAGCACAATGTTCCATTTTCTTGTTCTATAAAGAAAGTAAAAAAGCTTTATCGGTTTTAAAATCGTCACGAGCATTTTTCATGGTTGAAGTAAAAGAATAGAACTGAAACTATTTAAGATAAAAATCAACCGAACTATTTTTTATTCATTGTCACCGCTCTATTTTGATACAAGCAATTTCCGGAAAATCCACATGTGGAAACCCAAACGTGTCAAGATAATAAAGTGTCTCTAATTTAATGGTTTCGGCTGGTGAGACTTGCTGAAGTTGCAATTAAGATAAGAATAATCGTGAAAATGCGATACCAAATTTATTGCTTGCTTTCTTTTGTTTTAATACCCGATACGATAACAAACGGTTGATATAGATAGGTTTACTTATTTATCCAGAGCTTTCCAGAACAAAACTAGAAAAATCGTTGTAATTTAAACGTTCTGATTTATTACACTAACTGAACATTGGATTAAAGGGAAAAAAACGTAAATAATTAGCAAGTGTTATTTATGTAAAAAAAACGCAAAAAAATATTCTGTTTGATATTTCTCTCAGTATATCTGACTAACTTTATTATTCTAAATACACATAGTCCAGTAACTGAAGGGTCAAACCTGTAGAAAATTCGCTGATGAGTTCCCACATAGCGCAATTTGTACGTCATCGCAGGAGTTTTTAAAGAAGAAAATCCTTAACGCGTTCTTGGTACCGGAAGGGGCTGAAAATGGACCCCTAAAACCTGGAAAATGGGTTTCCCGCTAATATCTGACTGAATATGCCAATTAGAGAATTTTTGTTTAGACAAAAAATGAAGATCAGCTCATTATCTACAAAAATGGTCCCTATCATTTTCTTCGAAAAGTCAATAGTTTTCGAGATAATGGCACTCAAAAGTCCCCTCATTTCAGCTGCTGCTCTACCTGCAGGAATTCCGCTTTCTATGAATTAACGTGTAAGCGGGCAGACGAATTGTTCCATATCTCGGGAAAAAATTGATATTCTTCGATGATTCAAAGTTCATCGCAATAGGAAAACCCGTAGCTACAATTCCATGTGACTTGAAGTCAGTTCGTATTTGCCAAAAATATTTAAAAAAGCGGTCAAAGTTTTTTTCAACAATATTTAGAGACTGCTTCATTAATTTATTCATATTTTCTTTAAAAATAGTCATTTATTCTAATTTTTCCTTTATAATGGGACCTTGGGGGTCTTGAATGATCTCAGAAATTTTTTTGTAATACTTTTCTTGCGTTTTAATACAAAATTGATTTGTTTATTTACATGTTTTAGCTGATTTCGGAGTTCCATAGAATCTTCGGAACAAGCGCGAATTATAATCTTATTATCCGGTATATTGATTTCTAATGCACATCATTTTAAAGATTAGATAGTCTACTTTTCGAATATATTTTTTATTTTTAATAGAGTCTAATAATTTTCAAGAAAATGAGAAAAATTGATCACACGAGTGAAAACTGGCCTTTTTTTGTTTAACCATTTCTTGTTCCCCGCTCTTTATTTTTTGAGGATTAATAACTAGATCAAAGTAAAGCTTGTATTCTGACCTTTTCATTGATATAAGTCAATCTCCATATCCGTTCTTGGCTCTAAAAAGGTTGTTACAATTATATACTTCATTTTTACGCTCCCCCTCTGAGATCCATGATATTGTATATAACCTAACCTCGTGTACCCACGCGGCGATAGTTGTCTGCATGTGTTTGTATACAATCTCTGTTTTGGAGTCGTCGGCTTGACCGGATTATTGATGTACTGATGATATTTTTTCATTATTTATTTTGAATTATTTATTTAAAATAAAATAAATATTTTTCATTAAATTAATTCAGTTATAAAAAAAAGAAGAAATGTTTAAAGTGAGAAATTTCCACGTTATTCTTGTCTGCAAGAAAGAATATTCAAGGATTTTTTTGTTGGAAGTAGAAAATAAGGTTTGTTTTATTTTGCCTCAACTTTAAAAACTTGGTGTAATTGTTCTAACGGTTGGATCATCTATTTTTTGGTAGCTCTTGGTGTTGTTGAAATGGAAGCGGTGTCCGTTCCAGAATACTTTCTTTGTAAGGAGGGTGTTGTGGATGATGGTGTAAATGTTACTCGTGGTTTAGAAAATTTGATTCGAGTGAGCAAGGACAGATGCGACAATTTCCACTTATTTCTCCAGAAACAATCATCTGTACGAATACACAACTAGTGTAGGGACCGCTATATTATTAAATCTTAAGGCAAGTTCGCGTACAACGAGTTTGACAAGCACTCTTCAAGACGGTTGGTTCATTTAACGAGCCCGAAGAGACAAAAGAAGCGCTCCCATAGTGGCTTTGACTTCAAAAACAATTGTTTGTTCTGTCAGTTATCTGCTTCGATAGAAAAGAAGAAAAGAAAGAGCAGTTTGGTAAAGAAGCGTACCATCGTACTTGTTTCGAACACAGAATTCAAGACCACACTTCTGAATCAGATCACAGCTCATATTGATGTAAAAAAGTATAAAGCGACGCTAGAAATGGAGCAAGAGGGAGTAAGCGACGAGAATACCGATGACGATGAAGAATATGTATATGATTCTGATGACTTGGAGTGGTTGACCACACCCTAAAGGGTGTTATGTATGTTTTATATCCAACCAATTCTTCCAAATAAATGTAATTTTTCAAAGACTTTTTTTCCGAAATCCTGCACCCATATTATTCCGAAAAAAGTTTGCAAAAAAATCGCAAAAGTGCGAAAAATGTTTAGAATGATTGTATGGTAAATATTCACCACGCTCTAAAAGTTGTCATTTGCTTTTAGCCAAAACAACGAGATTCAAGACCTTGGCACAAGGAAAAATAAATTTTTGCAATTTTCTGATAAATTTGCAACTCAAATTGCACAGAACATTCGCTAATACAATTGAGAGAGCCCAAGCGCTACTTTGCAGAAAAAAATCAGGTGAAATCCGCCAGTAATTCGAATAATCGATTTTTTCCGAGATTTTCATTTACGGACTCCGTAATTTAGCGAGAAGAGCAAAGGTGCTGGCGCCATCTGCAATTGGTCTCTAAAGTCCAAAAGATGAAGATCAATGCATTTCCAACCCAGGCGCGGATACAAGGTGGGGTAATAGGGTAATTACCCCCCCCCCCCAAGCTGCTCGAACAAATCCAGGAATTTATTAAATTGTAATCTAAAAACAACGAGATTTTACGAGAAAGCAAAAAAAACAAGATGACGGTGACGAATGAAGAATAGGGAAGCACAGGCTGGCGTACAGTATTTTTTGTTATTTTTTAAATAAACGAATGATTCTTTGATAAAATTAGCTACCCCAGCTTTCGATCTTTTCAGCTCTTCATTTACTGGACTAACATGCTCGTTGTTCAAATCAATTTCAAAACCATAAGTAGTTGTTTTGAAAACTGGTGGTACATATTTGCACCAACTACATACAGAGTGTAGTTGGGCCAACGTTCGAGGGTAGATTCTTTTAATTCCCTTTATGGATCTGTCTGTAAGTCTGGTCCTGCAAATCACATTCATTCGATCGATATATCAGAATATGCTCCCGGATGTTTCTTATAGCTATATTCCGATTATATTTATAATCGACTCCGATTGAAATCTGCGCTCAAATATTGTGATGCATTGCAAAACTGGCTACATTCAACATAAAGTCTGTTTCAAAAGCGGCCACATCCAAATTATTGAATTAACCAACAATGAAGTGTACTCAGAATGTGTCTAAAGAAGATATCCAAAGCAATACCACAACCCAATATTTAAATACCAGAACACAATTCGTTTGACTTTCTTAAAATTTGTTTAAAATTTTTAGTCTTTGTTTTTCTTCCGAAATATTGTTTGTTCTCAATATTTGTAACTTTATTTTATAATACAAAATGTATTAGAACCACATTTTCTGTATTTTATTTATATCTGTATACAAATAAGGAAACTTTAGGAATCATGATTTTTTTTCGACCTCGAATTTTTGACGGATTTTTACGTTTTGGGGTCCCCTGAATCCGTTTTGACTATTTTCGCGATGATGTCTGTGTGTGTCTGTATTCTCGATAATTCATGAACGGATACAAAGAAAAACACAAAATTTTAAACATAAGCTTTATTCCAGCCTGCGGTGAACTGATTGAGTACTTGCAATTATACAGGGTGTCCAAATGAAAAGTAGCCCATTTCCAGAGCTTATAACTTTTAAACACCTAATCGTAGAAACGTGCGGTTTTTGCTGATATGTGTTATTTTGCTATAAGTTTTGCTTCAGTGACAGAAATTATGTATTACCTATACAGGGTGTTCACCGTAACCAAATTTTATCAAATGGAACACCCTGTATATGCTTAGGTCATCTGGAAGATACACTCTTCTACTTTTCAAAAATGTATAATTTGTACATGGTAGTTTAGTACAGGGTGTTCCATTTGATAAATTTTGGTTACGTTGAATTTAAAAGAGGAGAATTTAGAAAACACCCTGTATAAGTAATACATAATTTGTGTATCACTAAATCAAAACTTATAACAAAACAACACATATCAGCGAAAACCCCACGTTTCTACGATTAGGCGCTTAAAAGTTATAAGCTCTGCAAACGGGTAGGCTACTTTTCATTGGGACACCCTGTATATTGTTCTTATCATCATATCAATACGTGATTCAGTGTTCAAAAATATGAAGGTGTCAAGTGATTTTTATTTGGATACATCAAATAATTATGTGAGTACTATTTTTTTTCTAGCTTTTACAATTTGTTTTGGTAACGAGGTCTTTATTCACTCAGTACCACCGAATGTCTTTTGTTTAATTACTCTGCAATAGATAAGACCAAACGCTGCTAATACTTTAAAGTTGTTCATGACTTTGTGTCGTCACCGTCTTCCCTCATGAGAGGTTTTGTTAAATTCTTCTGTAAAGTTATTAATTGTCCTTTTGACATACCGTTTATGTCTGTCTGTCTCTTAGTTCTAGTATCATTTTGACAGTTGACAGTTGACAACTCTTTCCTCGATGACAAGCTATACATTGTTGACAACGCCCTCCTCGATGCCCATTTTATCCTTAGCCTTTTACTTAAATGCTTATCTTGCTGTAACAGGTGGTGCATCTTAGGTCCTTATGCTTTCTTTTGTCCCCTCTCTGCTTTTGCTCTAAAGGATCTCTTGACAGTTCTGCAAAAAAAAGAAGAATGCGTAGCTAACTTCACTTTGACAGTTCCGCAAAAAAGAAGAATGCGTAGCTAACTTCACTCTCTACTGTGCTCAAGTGGCTCACTATTTACTAGTTGGGCAGAGTTGGAACATCTGGGGGGGGGGTACTTTATAGGAAGTCATTTTTATATAATATGGAATATATCTATTATTTACGTTTGGAGAAGAACATTTATTAAATAAAAATTACTTATAATAATTTTTGTTCTATAGAAAATTTTCCTAAAATGGTCCGTATTCGAGATATTTGACAAAATATAAAAAATTCAAATTTTTATAGAAATTGTTCAAACAAAAGTTATAATTTTTTTAAAATGGACCGTAATGTAAAAATTGGAGGAAAAGTGTAAATTTTAAATTTTTTTAGTATTTTCGTTTTCAATGATTATGTATAGAAAAATATTTCGAGTTAGATGTACATATGTGGAAAATGTATATATTTAGTTTATCCTCTAAACATTTACAGAGGTGCTACAGTAGGTTGTACAAAATATCCGGAAAATCCCTGTAATAACTAGATAGGAAAGTCATGTGTTGGACCCATCAGATTTTTATATTTGTAATGTGTCTAGATCCAAACTTCAAATCTCTTGATTATTGAAACAGGATTTTTGAAATTGTCCCTAAAATTATGTCTAATACAATATAACATCTCCATATTCAGAAACGAATATTTCCTTCAAAGTTAGAAATATTGATATTTTTACTAATATATCAATATCGTCTAAAATGGATGGGACAGGTTTTTCCAGTAGACGACTGTTCAAATAAATATATTATAAATTGTGTTATGTAATAAATTGATGGATTTGATTTAAGTTAAAGTTTATTTTCATCGTGTTCTGTGTAGGCTTTGTTACTTTTCCCTGCGCCACTTTAGGAACAACACTGTTAATTATAACTTAACAGTGTATGGTCGAGGATTCTTTTTAATTTTTTTTTTACTTTTTATTTATTTTTTCTTCTTTAATTTTTACTATACATGTTTCTGAGTCGATTCATTTTATTTAATGCGTCATTGTAGCATGGTCGTTTGCCTGTTAATATAATACAGTCTAATTCTTCAATAAGGAGACCTTCTAGCGATTTGACTCTACCTTAGGACAACGGCATGGTCGACAGTATTACCCTGCATTTTGTGTACTGTGCAAGCCCAGGCGCCCAGCATATAATAATTAGAAACATCAACATCCTTCGTTCAGCAGTACCGTAAGGTAAACACCGTCTTTACCGTAAAGTACGTATCCTCTAGCTCTAGAGACCTCATGCCACAGGGGGGTTTATAGCATATGCGCATTTTGTCAACAAGTTACTGCACATCGAACCTGGCGTACGTCCGTTTTACAATAACACAATTATATTTAAAATAAAAAGAAAACAGAATAATTACAAAATATCTCAATAAAAATGTGTTAGTAACTTACCAAAAGTAATAGTTTCACTTTTTTTTTTTTAATTTATCTATCATAAAATGAAAAAATATGAATTTATTCAATTATTTGTGCAATGTAAATCTGGTTTTGGATAACAAAACCCAAATCTCGTTAACGCTCGAGTCGACTCGATAGCCGAAATCCGAATGATACAAAAGACAATATGGCTATCGATGTAAACAATTCCAAGTTAGTTTAACTTTTATTTAATAGAGTTTTAGGCATAAATTTGATAATAATTTATTGTAAGTAAACTTATTTTGATACTTTTGCATGTCTATGTCCTATAAATGCATATATTTTATTGTAATAGTAAATTTTTCTGATTCATTTACACTGTTTTAGAACATTTTCACTTTATTGTCAATTGAAAAAAAGGATTATTATTCGTATTCGTAATTGTGTTATCCCCAAATAATGAAATCCTTAACAAAGCTTTAATTCTGATCTTCATTTTGATAATAATTATCCTCGATATGCGAATTTAATTATATGTATTCACCAAGCTTTTTAATCTTTATAAATCTAAAGTATTTTCATTACATAAAGCAATCAAGAATAATCGTATTTATTCAATTTTCATATTTTCTAAAAAAAAAAAAAAAAAAAAAAAAAAAAAAAAAAAAAAAAAAAAAACAAAATTCTGTCTCTCCGAAATGATTTGAACTCGGTCGCTCGCCAGGTCTCAAATGGCAAAGTTGATAAAGTTTGATACTCTACCACCTGAGCTAATAGGCCTTGCGTCAATTGAATGATCTAATCGGTTATGTGTTTAACCAGAATAAAAGGCAAACATAAAATTATTTTAATAATAATTGTTAAAAATAAATATCTAGGATCTAATTTACAACAATTTTAATAATTTAACAATCAAATCGATTTTAGTATTAATATGGACATTACATAAATCAAAATAGAAATGATGCGTTTGACATTTTGTGGTAGCTGATGCGGAAAGTAGCATATTCGCACACGGGTGGAAAGTAAATTCTTATTCATGCGCCTGTGATATAGGGCCCTTTCCATAGGACTATATAGTGTGATATGTGTCACTTTCCTAAGTAGTCGTAGGAAAAATTTATTATCAATTAGGTGTACTTGTTTGTCTTTTTATAATGCATGATGAATCAATGAAGTTTTTCTCCAAGTTTTCAACGTAGCATCAAAATCATTGCAAAATATAGTAGGAAGTAGAAAAACAAAACATTACAATTTTGCAAATAACTAAGAAGACACTATAAACAGAAACCAAAAGCCAAAGCCAATACAATAAACCACTAAAATCAGACGAAAAAATCGGAATACAAAAACACAAATACACGTCATAATCTTTGGATTCTTTGGTTAAGTTTCACCCATAAAAAAATGGAGGAAGAAAACACAATTTCACCAGTAGCTCCATCTAATGTTTGGAGCAAATAGCATAAAAAATGTGGAACGTCTATGTGCTTTGTGGTCTTTACCGAAGCCTATACGGACGAATGGTATGTCAGTTTTATATATTTGTGCTCTCCGGAAGCAGGGCCATATGATTTCTGTAATATGTTCAATAGCACCCCATTCAGCAGACTTTTGAACACATCTTGTAAAGTAACATGACCTTGGCTCCAACGAATATTTTTAACTCCTTAGGTAGCCCTCTTGTTTTGTTTATATCGGATGGTATAATGGTATAATAATATTTAAATCTATTACAAAAGATCGTACGTACCATATACATAAAATCAACCGATACATATAATACGAAATAATTTATTATCCTAACTCTTCAAACGTTCTAAAAATAATAAAATTAATGAAATTAAAATTATTACATAAGTAATGATTACATGTTCTAAATATAGATTCATTGCTAAAGCATACCGCAAATGTTTCCGTTAGTTAAATTTATTTTTAGGTTAATATTGTTGAGAATAGAACTTATTCCAGATGATTTTAATTAATTTTAACGGTCGTACATTTTTGGTTACAGTACGATAGGATAGAGCGCACTTTACATTTATTAATTTCTTCATAAATACATTAATGATTTTTTTCAGGGTAAAAATGGTTTTACATTTGCGAAGAAATTAATGACATTTATTGTCATATATGTCAATTTAACAAGTGTATCAACACAAAAACAAAAATTGAAAATAAGTGAAGTTAAGTGTTGAAATTAATGTGACTGGAACCGAATCTTATTGGATATAGCGTATGACAGTGCCGGCTTCCTAAGGGGCCAAAGGGCCTTGGCACTGGCGCAAAATTTGTAAATATTTTATTACAATTGTCGGATCAAATTATGACTAAAAGATACATTATATAAATTATTTATCATTATTTAATTTGATCCCGTTGAAAAAACTTGCGTCGTACTAGTCCTAGACATAACAAATTTAATAATTCAGGCAATTGACTGTCCGCCGTCTATCCGAGCACATCGACCAGTGGCCCGGCTGCTTACCTATGAATCCATTGTAAAATATTACTAAAGGTCACGCCATTCGCCTGTAGAAAGCGCTTCTTATACATTCAAACGGGGCCACGTTTCAAGCGGCTCGGAATGAATATTTAGAATAGTATTGTTTCAATCGCGTGTTCGGCGTATTGCTTTTGACATTTTATGCGTGCTGACTTTTTTTTTTTGACAAGGGGGGTAGCCATGTGTGAGTTGAGGTAAATCTTCACCTTAAAAAAAACTTTTTGTTTGTTAGGTAGTTAGTTGGAATAGTTGAGTTTTTAAAGTATAATAAATTAAAAATCGTCCGAGAGTCCGAAGCAAAAATGAATAAAATAAGCAATCTGTTACTGAAACCTTTTTCTATGCACTCGCTCGAGGAAAAAATCCAAATAAAGGAACTTGGCAGACCTCTTCCCGATTTGAAAATAACAAATAGAAAAATAGAAGCCTTGGAAGTTTGCGATTCCATTATACAACAGATTAGGGCACGATTCACTTTCACAGGACATCTGATAGCTACCGCATTTTTCATGAAAGGACGTTTTATCGAATACCATAAAAACTTTCCTGCTCAATTGCTCTCTGATATAGTTAACGCATATCAATTTCTAGAAAAAAAAATCGTCTAAAAACAGAACTGCAAGTACTTTACGAAAGAGAAGAGTTGCAAACTATTTCTGGAGCCATTCCTCTGTTATCATTAGTTTCGCAGGAAGATATGAAGTACACTTTTCAAGAAACTATTAAATTACTAGAAGTTTTAGTGACAACAGCTATGTCAACATCCGAAGCTGAAAGATTTTTTTCTATGTTAAAGAGGATAAAAACTTTTTTACGTAACTCAATGAAAGAAGAAAGACTAAGTGCGCTAGGAATGTTATCAGCTGAAAAAGTGTTTCTAAATAACATTGACGGCTTTAATAGACGAGTGATTGACTTTTTCGCTAATAAAACAGAACGAAGACTAGACTTCAAATATTGTTCAATGTAAAATATTCTTTATTTAATCGTATAGGTTTGGAGTGCAATAAATTACTATTCAAAGCTAAATTCTGGTAAGTTTTTTTTTATGTTATTTATTATTTTGTAAAAATGATAAATGCGCACATTACTTTAAAATATTACTCAAGATATGCTTTTTAACGACTTCGAGTCAAAATCTGGGCTAGGCACCCGAAAATGTTAATCCGTGGCTCCACCTGTGTGCTAAGATACGAGCCCGCCACTGGCGTATGACTCGGACTCGGACAATATTACTAGTCTTCAAAAATACCCGTATCCCAAATGATTTCTTGAAATGCCGTTTTACCATTTTTTCTAAAATTTTTATTTAGTTATTTTTAAACAACACAAATTTATTCAATTTATTTTTAAGGTGAGTACAGCACCCCCTAATAATTTTCGGACAAGCATATCTCAAAAAGTAATTTTTTTAAAAGTTAAAATTTTGGCAAAATAAATAAGGCAATAATATCTAGAATACACTTATATTTTAAAGTTTTAATTATTTTCAGTTTTCAAGAAAAAAATTCAGAGGGCTTTAAATTTTGAAATATCATAATGAAAATAAATGCATTCCTCAACAACAGTATTCTTAATGAAATTCCCAAATTTAAGCTCTTAATCTTTTGTAAATAATTTTTTAAAATTCGCCGAAATTAGTGGCTAAAACGCCTCGTTAAGTGCTACTTTCTGGTGTAACGCGACTGTAACTATCGTGTCGTACACTCTGAGTCATTATTCGTTTCTTGCAATGATTTACACCAGTTTAAACCAGAAAATAGCACTTAACGAGGCGTTTTAGCCACTAATTTCGGCGAATTTTAAAAAATCATTAACAAGAGATTAAGATCTATCTTAAATTTGGGGATTATATTAAGAATAGTGCTGTTGAGGAATGCATTTATTTTCATTATGATATTTCAAAATTTAAAGCCCGTTGATTTTTTTTTCTTGGAAACTGGAAGAAACTAAAACTTTAAAATTTATGCATATTTTAGATATTATTGCCTCATTGACTTTGCCAAAATTTTAGCTTTTTAAAAAAATTACTTTTTGATATATGCTTGTTCGAAAATTATAAGGGGTGCTGTAATAACCTTAAGTTTGTATAATTTTTTCGATACTATTAAAATGTTTGTTAAAAATTTTTTGACAATTTAAAATGTTTGATGAATAAAATTGGATCTTGATAAAATTGCGCAAGTCAAAACTATTTGATAGCCATATACAGGGTGAATCCTTACTTTTTTAACTGTGTTCTTAAATAATCATCTGTTTTAAATAAATAATTAATAAATTTAAAACCGGGCCTGAACTTGTGTACGAATAATTAAACGACCTTCTTCACAGACTACTCTGTGAAAAGTGTAGCAACCGGTCTTCATATACCTATTATTTTAAAAATTTTGTGCCCATTCCTTAAAATTATTCGTTTTCGGTGCCATCTATACCTAAAGATTCTAGTAGATCCAGATAAAGGTCTTTGATCTCTATTTACTCATGTTTAATACTTTGTTGTTTAGTCAACTCTAGCACTGAACCATTCAATTGCAGGGACCCCGCAACTGCGCGTGCAACGCGTGCACCGCACGCGGGCGCACCTCTAAAGGGGCGCCAAACCGGAGGTCTGTATACAATTCGAATTTTTAATTTTTGTAACGATTCCAATGAACAAGGCAGTGAGACACTAAAAAAATCAAAAATGTTTTTATCTCAATTCATGATAATATAATCAATAATATTATCGAAGTTTATGTTCGTTTATATAATGACCTATTCCTATTGTGACAGAAAACATATCTATTTTTGAAATCAAATAGCTATTCAATTAGCGTTAATTATTAAATATAATAAAATCAATACGTTAGTTAATTCTGTGTGCAACATGCAATACCATGAATGCCCGTATAAAGTATAAACTTGTCGATTTTTTCTGTCCAGACTCAAATACTGTACGAACGACGAGTAAGTTTCAAATTAGATCTTGTCGATTTTGCCTGTCCAGACTTGAAGACTCATCTACGAACTACGAGACCACGAGTATAAATAAAACTCGTAATCCAAATAGTTAATATTTTCTTCAGCTACGTGAAGGTCAAAAACCAAGACGCAAAGTTATAGTTATAAATATTCGACGGAGTGCTTTATATTTTGTGTTAATTGTGTTGTAATTAAATTTTATGAAATGGTAAGTACCTACCCACATAATACCTATGTATTTGACTTAATTTATGCCCGATTCGCCTGTTCCCATTTCGCCTGTTCCCATTTCGCCTGACCAATTAAAATTTCCCGATTCGCCTGACAAGTTCAAATTGTGGTATCGTTTCGCCTGACCATAAGTTGGATGGTGCGTGCGGCTACAAGTGACACTTCTGATGATGAAGTTTCTACTGAAGCGGTGACTGAGAATAATAGTATTCTTATATCAGAGGACCTCGGTTTATGGCCCAGAAGCAGTACCAACGACGAAGTCAGAATATTGGTTGATTGTGGTCCTGCTTTGATAGGAAACAATTATCAATTTCCAGCTAATAAAGACAAAGACAAAAGAAAATTTTCAAGTAAGTACTTTGTCAGAAAACTAGAAAATGGAGAAGAAACAAATAGAATTTGGCTCATTTACTCAGTTTTGAAAAAATCGATATTTTGTTTTTGTTGAAAAATTTTCAGTAAGACTTTCAATAGTTTTTCTGATACTCATGGTTTTTCTGATTGGCAACATGTGTCCTTAGCCATAAAAAGACATGAAACATCAATTGTACATAATGTTCACATGAATACATGGATGAATTTAAAAAAAAATATTAAAATTTTCCACAACCGTAAACGATCATCACTTACGGGTCTTAGAAACTGAATAAAAATATTGGCATGACGTGACGTTCTGGAAAGAATTGTTGCAGTTGTCAAATTTTTATCCAGACAATTTCTAGCGTTCCAAGGTTCTTCTAAAATACTTTTTGAATTTGATAATGGAAACTTCCTCAAAGCTGTCGAGATGATTTCCTCTTTTGATCCTGTGATGAGAAAGCACATTAGTCGAGTGCAAAACTCACAAACAAATTCTTTTAAAATGGCCCATTATTTATGCTACAGATACAAAACGAAATTATTGAATCAATGTGTTCTAAAGTAAAAAATAATATTTTGAATATGGTTCGCAGTTCCAAATATTATTCAATAATTTTAGACTGTACACCGGATACAAGTCATACAGAGCCTCGTTTTGCGTTATGTCGTTCTAAATGACATTTCTAAAAAGGTTCAAATACAAGAGAGTTTCATAGTATTCAACCCAATATCCAAATCGACAGGGGAAGGGCTATTTGATTTTGTCGTTGGACTTTTGAAAAATTTGAATTTAGATATTAAAGACATGAGAGGTCATGGGTATGATAATGGGGCGAATATGCGCGGAAAACATACTGGTTTACAAAAACGCATACTCGATGCTAATTCCAGGGCATTTTTTGTGCCATGTGCTGCACACAGCTTAAATTTAGCAGTAAATGATGCTGCTAAAGTTTTAAATGAAACAGTTAACTTTTTCAATATTGTACAAGAACTTTATGTATTTTTCTCTTCATCCACAATAAGGTGGGATATTATAAAAAAGCATGTCCCGAAGTTAAATCTAAAACCCCTAAGTGATACTAGATGGTCAAGTAGGATTGATTATAAGGCCGCTAAAGTTTCATTTAATTCAAATTTGTGATAGCCTTCTAGAAATAGCAGAAAATTATACTTTTAACATAGAAGCTAGGCATAAAACAAGTTCTATGCTATTAAGTATTGTGAGACCCTTTTCTACGTCCCAAAAAAATAAAGAAAAGGGGTTGGGGTGGCGCTAGGCTGTTCTTCGAACAAGGGTTGCTCAGGCGCCAGTTTTGGTAACGCAGTCTACTCTGCGGCCCTGGGGTGCACTTAAAGTACACCCTCAGCAGACTCAATGGAGTCTAGGTACAAACAAAAAAAATAAATAAAACGACCAGACCTTCACTGTTTAGTTGACCTACAGTGGGGTAATAAAGTAAAGATAAAAGAATAAAATTTTTCACTGCACTTTTACCTATTAATAACTAAGCTCTGAAAACGGAAAAAGTAGTTCAAAATTAAACTCGGGGATTATAATCAAAAATATATTTACAAAATAAAATAAATAAGTAATAATTAAAATAAAACAAATGGAACCTGGGTGAATCAGTATATATATTTAATAACGGTAATAAAATAAATGCAGAATAAATGTGTTATTGATAAAATAAACGGTCTCGGTATTAACAGGAAAGTGCTATAACGGTAAAATTAACTATGACTTATACTATACTCATGAGAAAATAAAAATAATAAGTTCCTTTAAAAAAAATAAAACGGTGGGCACTAACACCTTTAGCACAAATTCTTTCCTACTAATGAAAACAAGCGGTTTTAGACATAAGACAAAAATCTACAATAGTAAAATTAAATATGATTCGAACTATACGTTTTAGAAATTAAAAGGTAATAATTTACTCTCAGTAATCAATTATAGACAGTTTATGAACGGCGATGAACGGTATCACTCTGCACTCATGAGAGAGAAAAAAATATATTATCTTGCTAGGCACAATAGTCCAAATAACAGGTGAAACGGAATTATTCGACCAAGACTTTAGGGAATACTAACGATTTTAACTTTATTTATTCGATTTAAAATTTCTCTTAAGTAGACATCTGGTAGTCCATAGCTTCTACAAGAGAGAAACAGCTCTGATTCTCGACGGGGAAAGCAAGCGAATACCACTATCAACCCCTGATTAACGCGAAAATGGTTGAAGGGTGCTAATGCCCCCGGATCTAAATCCAATTTGTTACCCTGACAGGTACTAAGAAATCCAAAATACTGGTCGAATTTCTTAGGTAATTAATAGAAACGGAAATGAATGTTGCAGGGAGAATTATTAGACGGAATTTTAAATAAAAGGCCGACCTTGGTTAACTTCTCACTGTCTCGAAAAAATAACGGTTTTCACTGAAATCCGGCACACTCGGTAAAACGATTTTAAGAAGCGAGCACAGACGGCGTGGAAAAAGGGCTCTCTCATCGAAAACATCTACTTTTATCAAAAGTCGTACTTTTGCCGGAGTGGGGACGGTAGTTCCTACTCTTCTGAAATAAGTTGTTTTGCAAAAAAAACCCGTTAATTGATCAGCTTACTGATAAACCTACTAGAATTGCGATTTTACGACACGATTTAATTTATTGTGATAATGAAAAGTTTTAAACTACGAGGGCTCTTGCAAAGGTTTAAAAACGGTAATGCTATCGAAATATTAGTTACAGGGGTCTTGCAAATGTTCATAGACGTAAATTAATTTTAGAAATTAATTTATGGAATAAATTAATGGGAATTTTAGTGACTTTGTCACAGTATCCAATCTTTTAAATTTATTTGCAGTGTAACAATTTGGTATGATGTTTTATTCCAGATTGGCATTGTAAGCAAAATGATGCAAAGTGTAACTGATATTAAAGTATGCCAAAACTATTTAAAGAATCTAGTTGATAATTTTAAAAATTATGGAGATGATAATGTTTTCGAGGAAAAACTTGCTCAAGCTGGAGAGCTAGCAGCCGCTCTTGGGATAGAGCAAGGTTTTCCTCCATTAAATACTGTTAGACGAAAGTATAAACCAAAACTGAAGTGACTATTGGGAGTATTCCCAGCAAGTGATATTAAATAACAAGCGTTATTGTTATTGGTGGTGATATTCGAGTTAAAATTGAGTTGAAAATGGAACAATTTAGAGAAGAAGAGACAACTTTTGTATAAAAGTTACGACAAGCATATTGTGACATAAATGTTTAGCGAAGTATTATTATAAATATAACTTAATCAAGTTACAAATGTAGACTTAGGGAGTTAAGAAAAAAGTAAACTAAAAAAGTTTTAAACTGACACGACATATATAAATACATAACAAATGCAGACTAAGTTGTTTGTGTTAGCAAATGTTTTTTGGCGATTGTCACTAAAAGTTACACCTCGAGCGCATGATCTTCTGTGGCCTAACCAGAAGTTGTCTGGCCTCGGCTACGCCTCAGCCGCAAATTTCTAATTCGGCCAAAGAAGGTCAATTTTACGGCCTTTGTACACAAATAGCTATTTTTACATATGAGTGGAAATATTATATTTTATTCTGGAATAGGAATATAATGAATGATTTGAAAATAGATATTGTAACGCGTATGATTTAAATTTAAAAATATCGGTCGTTTGGAGTCAACGGGGGAATGCATCTGTTCACTGTTTTGCTTTTCAACGTTTACGATGCTAAAAATAAAGGAAACCGTCACCATCTGAACGCTAGCCATGCTTTTTCGAGGTTCACATTCTGAGAATTGAGTATTTTTAGTTTAAGTATAAATAATACTTTTTTTGTATATTAGAACCGATGCATAGTGCAAATGTAATGGAAATTACCAAGTACATTATTTAATATAGGTAATAACTACATTACATCATTTTTTTTATAAACGTTCTATACTGATTTATATTCTATTCAGCCAAAATAAGTAAATAAGCTATACAGTTTGTCCAAAATTTTAGTCGGCATCCCGCTTAATATTTTTTTCTTTTTCCTTTCTATTTTTTTCTTTTTTCTTTTCTCTTTCTTTCCTTTCATTCTCAGCTTTTTCAAATTTTCTCCAGAGATTTAATAATTTTGAAAACATTTTTTAAAAGAAGCCCATGGAAAAAATCAAGTATGTCGGAACGTAAAATTCTTCTTCTTTTTAAACGATAATTTGGATTTAATTCAGAGTTTTAATGATTTTGAAAACTTTTTTCCAAAGAAAGCAATGGAAAAATCAAGTATGTCGAAGCGTAAAATTCTTCTTGTATTTAAAACAATAATAGTTTGGATTTAATCCGGAGTTTTAATAAATTTGAAAACATTTTTCCAAAGAAGACCATGTAAAAGTATGTTGGAGTGTAAAATTCTTCTTCTTTTTTAAACGATAGTTTTCGCAGATATCAATGACGTGGCTCATATAAAACATGTATGAATTATGCTCTAGTTATTGTATTGCTACTTAAAAAATATTTTCAAGCCAAGTAATGTACCTATTTTTTAGTGTAATACTTTAAACAGAATATTATTAAAATAAAAATTCATTTAGGTGTGCATATATACAAACTTGCTAGTCGAGAGATATTTTTGTAAAAATTCTTAAATCTTGAGCGTCTATGCATGCAACATTTTAAAATTTCATTTTTATAGCCAGTCAACAATGTATCAAAATTGTAATCTCGTTTTAAGTTTACGTAAAACCCAGGTGTCTCAAAGGATTTTTAATAGACAATAACAAACTGTGTTGGAACACTGTCAAACTGCATTTTCTGGGATCGATTAATATACAATGTGGACGTATATTTATTTTTAACAAATTTCTAAAATAATATCAATGACAAAAGTCTTGCGTAATTAGTTTAAATACGTGCATAATTTTTTTTAATTATTTAATACGCTATACAACATGAAACAATTAGAGAAGCATGTTTACAAGAGTAGAAAAAAATGGTATTCACCGAATTAACAAAACAAAGTACAGGTAGATTACAAAACATTAAAAGGAACAAAAAGAGATTAACGGCTTAAATAAGCAAAATTTGTATAAAAATAGCAAAGCAGTTTCGGTATTAAGCCATCTTTAGTGATTATCTGCAATATATATTAAGGTTTAAATGGACCTCCGGAAAAATTAACTGCAAATTTTCAAAAAATTCATGGGTATATATGAGATATTGGCTAATATCTTCCCAAATTTTAATCTTGAGAAAAAACAAGAAAAACTGTTTTTTCCACATATAAAATTAAAAAACTACTCAAGCGATTTCAACTATATTTTGTAAAATGATTTTTACTAAAAATAAATATGTGCAATTTTTTTGAAAATTTTTGAAATTACAGTTTTGGCACAAAAGAAAAAAATATATTAATATACTCATAAATAATTTATTTTTTATTAAACTTGTTGAATATAATTAGAATAATAAACTTGTGTTGCTGAATTGAGCGTATTTAAAAATAAATGAATAAAACCATAATATGATTTAAAATTCCCACGTTAGATTTGAAGCTGTGGAAGGTGCTGCCTCTACAATATTAATCAGAATGTTTAAAAACATTTGATCAAATTAATCACGGGTAGCACGATTGTTGGTTAAGTCTTTGCACAACGTTGCCGGTTGCCCGTTATTATAATTTCAAGAAATTTAAAAAGTTTATTGCCTACATCTACGAATTATTTCATTGCTTTAGGTATAAATGGAATCAAATTATAATTGTATACAGGAAGAGCATATAAATAAGAAAGGAGAATAAATAGTTTTTATTAAAAATAATTTTTGATTTATTTGTGTTAAGTTATAGGTTGCTTTTGTTTTTTTTATCACGAATTTTACATGTACACGATTATACTTAGGTATTAATTACAAAGCGTTAATAAAAATAATTTAGGTTAAATTTATTAGGCAGCTTCACTAGGGGGAGGAACTCAAATGAATAAATAAATTAAACCAAATATAAAGTTATAAAAAAAATTAGGACTTAGGTACTTATAATAGACTTTTTTTTTGAGGGCTATAAGAAATTTTTAAGAGAGTTTAAGATATCAAAAAAAAAACTAATGGAATAGTAGTTAACAACTTCTAGTTGTTATGAGGATTTAGTGTAAACTTGGATAAAACATTTTGACAAATATAGTTCTGCCTTTCCTCTGGAGGAAGGGATGATTTAATCGTCGTCGCAGTGACAGGAGCATAAGACCTTTTTCTAAAATTTGTGCGAGAATATTATTTTTAAGTTGTAGCAGTTTTGTTCATTTACATTTTTATTGATTTGTCTCTGCTGTCAGATTTTGTAAAAACTTGTGTGACTTGATAATTGCCTGCCGAGATATTTATTTCAATTTGAATAATTTCGTAGTTCCATATTTCATTAACGTCTACTATCCACAAGTTCTACCCCATAATGATCATAAAAAAATGTGCTTATCTTGTTAATCATTGCCTTTGTGAACTTTTCATCATATTCAATCGTTTGTATGTGTAGTCCTTTAGGTGCCCAAATCACAAAATCACAATTATTTCTTTTGGCGATATATAGTTTTCCTTGCACTTGATAAAAATATTTGTGATTCTTTTTTAACACCTAGGCTCCATGTGTACTACATATAATACATAATTTGACTGTATTCATGGACCACAAAAGAAAGTCTAAAGTTTCATGTTGTATACCAAATAGTTTTGATTTAAATTTGAACCTTTTAATATATGTCCTAAACGTTTTTGCTTTGTATATATTTTTTTGTTAAAATAAAAAATGTATAAATACAACAATAGCTATACTTAATTCATGTCAAACTAGACTCAAATTTTTATATACTTATGTATAATACTGGTGATGCACTATTTACTGAGTTCCTTCCAGTACCAGTTCTTTAGTTTAAAATCCTAACCATACGTTTTTAAAACTGATTGCAATAAGCAATGCTCAAATCAGTAGTGATACACACGGTACATAGAAGACCCGAACTGAATATATCACTAGTGACTTATATGGTACAGCACAACAGACAACAGAATCCTGAAATTTGGCTTGGGAGCCAACGTGTTAAATACGTATTGCATCCAACTTCAGCTAAGTAACAACAAAAATTTTTAATAGAACTTGCTGCTTCTAGTAGTATATTCCCGGGCGAAAATTTTGTCATCACCAACCGACCGTCTGGCGATGCTCCTAAAAACCCGTATCCTTTTTCAGTTTAGAGTCTTAGACGAATAATCCACAAGAAGTCACAATATTTTTGGTTAAAGATGTATATGCTTATCTTGCTACATCTTCGTTGATCTTTCCATATTCCAGCTGATGGTAGTTTTTTGTAAATAATTGTCTTAACCAATTTTTCGAAGTATAGTCTTCTTTTACATATGTCTCCAAAAGTAGAAGCTGTGAGACGGGGTTGTCTCTCCTCGAACCATTTTGGGTTATTACTCTGACGTCTTGTAGACTGTTCAATTCCGTCAACTTCAACAATGGATACGTCTAATAGTCCTACTTGTTGGTCTATTAGTTTTTTGATTTCTTCTTCGGGAAGGTCAGGTATTTGACAATGTATTCCATTTTCTTTTTTAGAGTTTAAAGTATGTAAACAGTCTCTTTCTACATTTTTAAATTGACGTTTTTCTTGCTTCTTTTATATACCAACCGTTTGAGAGTATTCTTGGTAAATTTTCTTCGGTATGCTTTTAAGAACCAACTGCGATTAAATTGGTATGCTAAACTCTTGTATTAAAACTATTTCTACGGCCGTAAAAAGTTTGTTTGCTTTTCTTAAATTTTGCAGCTTGATGCATAAATTGCTTACATCTATTACTGGTCATATCCTGGAAGAATGTGACACAAAAATTACCTAATATACGAAATATTCGTAATCGCGTCTCAGTAGAGGCTTTATTTAAACCATTTTGTATGCTTACTTGTCCATGCTTAAGACTGTAATCTATTTTACAATGTTCGTGATTCGCAAATACATGTTGCACCACATTTTGGATATCAGTTTTCAAATCTTCTGAAGATGGATTATCTTTTTTAGCATGTATTGTAATTAGTTTTCTGCAGGTTTTACCTATATGATTAATTCGGGTAGTGGGCAATAGTTTTTTATTTGCCAATGATTCTTTCGCTATTCCGAGTAGATGCTTGGTTAAATTTTTGGTCAAGTGATAGCACATTCAATTTTTTTATTTTTTCTGCAATAAGACACATTTTCCAAAATTTTCGCGTGAACGCTTGAATCACCATCACCAATAAGAGTAGTATACTGGAGCTTGTGCATGGATTCACTTTGGAGGAACCTTCTAAGATGAGATCAGCTTGATGATCCACTCCAGTTTCTGTAAAAGATATGGAATGGAGCTTTGCCATGTGTCTGGGCGGAAATTGAGCAATTAGAACAATATTTGTTTCTCATACCAACAAATACCAATTTTTTTTATAAGCTTCTATAATGTAAGCTACTTTGCAGTGTATGTGTGTCCATATGAACGATGACTTCAGCCTGCATCTACAATTACACTACATTTCCCGTGTCTTTAGCTCTTTGGTATTCTTCTTTTCCTGTCCCTAAAATGGATTTTGTCAGACACTCAAGCCACTGGTTACCTGATATTTAATAAACCTGATATTTAATAAACCTCTTTATCTAAAGGTGGAATATCTAAAAGTGATAGGCTCTTTTCCAAAGAAGAATATCCCTGTCCGGTGCCTATAGTACTCCATGTGGGAGTATCATTTTTTGGGTTTGTGGAAATATATCTTTGCTCTCTACATTCCGAACATTTTAAACATAATTTTGAATTCAATCCGATTCTAATTTCTTTTTCAAACGCCAGATAACTTGTGCTTTTAACGTGGCCCTCATGTTTTTCTAGCGATTGTATTTCGCCAATAAAGTGAGAAATATCTATAATTCGTTTACCAGTTATATTTTTCAGATTTCTATCAAACGACCAGGTAAAAGAACTACCTCAATTTCCAATTCTGGTAAGAATTTCTCTGTCTTTGGCCAATAAACTTTTCGGGGTGAATGGGGTCTAAAAAAGTAAAATTACCTTAAATTTACCGAAAAGGGTATTTTTCTCTAAATTGGACATTTATTTAGTTACAATAGGCGATTGCCTATCTTCTTGGATAGTCGTATTAACATCCACAACAGGTCGTACTGAAACTCTAGACTTATTGTTCCTCTCACAGTTTCTACCCCATCAGGTTAATATTCTTGATGAGTTCAAAAATATGTCTGGATGGGCGCTTTCACGATTTCTTCAGGTTCCGGATATAGTACCCCGAAGTGCCTTACCCGTTCCCTTTTAAATTTCCGGCAATGAAATACAAAGGGAGTCGTTAGAATGTATTTAAACCGGACCTTTTTTTAGACCAATTTTCCATACATTTCAATTAAAACGTGACCACCCTATATATCAATTGAATTCATTTTGTCAGACTTATTATTTCTACCCAGATTACTGCTGAAATTCGATTAAACTGACTAATGACTTCTGTTCGTCGCAATTTCGAAAGCGTAAGAGTAGGTGGGTAGTTTTTGTAAGGCTACTCATCTTTTCATCGTGTCATCCCCGTAAAATCCATCCGCCATCGTCTTAACGACGCGCACAGACTGTCAGTCTTTCTCTTCCTCGTCGTCACTTCGTTTATTATTCCACCAGATTTGCATATTACGTATTCATACTTTTTCTTCATCTCACGCGAGATATTTTAATAACTCGCGACGGTCTTTAGTAAGCACGGTACTCACAGGTTTTGCGCGGCCGGAATCCAAAATAAACAACTCTTGGTGTTTTCTCAATAATGTCAAAAGAAAAATACGTGCCAAGTTTATAATTTTAAAGGTACACAGAATACAGCTTAGTGATAAATAATCTCTTTTTCCGTCATTTGCTGAGTTTAAATGAGGGGTTGTGATGATGAAGACGATGAACAAACACCTTAGTGGACACTCAAACAATAATATTTATAAACTTTGGAGTTATTGGGTTTGCAGCAAAATGATATGTGTACTCTTATAAGCTTTCGAATGTGAATACATTCATCTTCAGGGATCTAGAAATATTTGTCAAAGGACAAAGTTAAAATTGAATGATGAACAGTTAATTAATGTGTTTACTTACAACTTAGTGAGATTGGTTCGTGAAATTGATGAAAATTATTGTAGTAATTATGACTAGACTATATATAAACTGACAAGAACGTGTTAGACGATGCATTATAATTATTAATAAAACTTTTTTTAAATTATTTACAATTTTACAACTAACTAGTTGTTTAGTCGAACTATTCAAATTTTGAGGTTACAATTATTTAAAACATGTGCTACTGTCAAGTTCAAGGCCCATGCGTCTGTCATTAAGTTAGTTTGCCAAAAAGAAGAATTTAATTTAACTGTGTGGTACTAATGAGGTCCTACAGCCAATTATTTCAAATCAAAAGAGGTGGCATAAAGCTAATGAGACTTTATTCCCGACCACCCTTATTGGGAGGCGCACGTGTCATATACAATTAAAATGAAAGAAAATGATTGCTGCAAGTTTTAAATTATTGATTTAAGAATAAAAAATTATGGTATTTATAGTGAAATATAGTTAATTTTAATAATGACGACAACCATGTCAAAGCAATAACGAGGCTAAGCAAGGTACAAAGACTTGTCTGCCTCGGAATAACGGGGGCAATGGAAGCACTAATAGGACTCTCTCCTCTTCACTTATACAGATACAGATTAGGGAATACACTGGGAGACAGGAGACGTGCTTGACATGAGATCAAACCACATGACCAAGAGGTACTCTTTTAATACTCCATTTGAGGTTTTAATACAGGAAAGAGCGGAGATCACCATAAGGGAGCCCAATGCCCAACGACAGGAACAAACCTGGTATACAGACGGGTCTAAGACTGCGAAAGGCACTGGTGCGGGAGAATTCTCCAAAAACCCTTATACTAACCATAGCTATGCTATAGAAATACATTCCTCGGTATTTCAGGCCGGGTTATACGCAATTTTGCAATGTGCAAAAACGAACAATGAAAGAGCTGTCGAAAATCAGCATATTCAAATAATGTCAGACACCCAAGCGGCACTTAAGGCCATATCGAGTCAGAAAGTTACCTCGAGGCTGGTATGGGAATGCATCGAAGAACTAAGAACACTGGCAGACCGAAATAGAGTAAAACTATTTTGGGTGCCAGGTCACCAAGGGATCGAAGGCAACGAAAAGGCTGACGAACTTGCAAAAAGAGGGTCAGAAGAAACACCGGAACTAGACACAAACCCAGGAGTACCAAAAAGTACAGTCCGGGGTTTCATAAATGACTGGATTCGGGAACATCATATCAACTATTGGGGAAGCACCCCATAACAGGCACATGGAAAAGCCTTCATGTCCCAAAAGAACTATTCTTAATGAATAGGAACCAGTTGAAAGTGATAACACGGTTTATGACTGGGCACGCCGCAGTAAAGGGACACTTGAACAAAATTGGCATGTACAATGGGGAACTCATGTGCCGACTATGTCATAAGAAACCAGAAACGGCCAAACACATACTGTGCGAATACGAAGCTCTAGATCGCAAAAGACAACCCCAGGTTGATCCAACAACGTATAGAACTCACTCACCAAAGGATCTGTACAAACTTGTACAAGGTACAAAGGTGACAGAATGGGTGCTATGAACTAACATGGGGTAAAACACAATAAGCCAATAGGCTTCAGTGTTATTCGGAGACACATAGTCAGACGAGCCCAGGGGAAAAAAATGGTACGACCAATAGTTAATGTATCTACCAGAACTGATAGATTTTCTATACTAATCCATTATCAGTCGATTATCCATACGTATAAACTCAGTGTCTAGAAAGGGGATAGAGTTGTAATGATCCTCCTTTTCTAGAGTAAATTGTATATAAGGATCGTAGCTAATGAAAATTTCGATTACCTCATTCAGCCCATTGCTAGGTAAACATATTATTATGTCATCGACATATTTCTTTATGAAATATAGGTTAAAGGGAAGGACTAGGATAACAATGTCTAACACCTCATCCATGACATAATTTGCTAAAATGTTATTATTAAACCAAAAATAGTTACTATTAAAAAGAAATGTTAAAGTTTCAAAAAAAGATTCTTTGTCAATATTGCAGTCCCTACTAATAATAATCCATTTTTTATCGATTGCTCTGATGCAAATATCAATGTATACATTACTAAAAAGAAAAACCACATCTAGACTTGGTATGACATCCATTTGGTAAAGTAGTATTGTTAAATAGTCTATTTAATTCAAAAGAATCTTTGATGTAATTCGTTGTCATATTCATATGCTTTTGTTAGTATATCTGTCAGATAAGCTGTGAGGTTTTCAATTGGAGTACCAATAGATGTCAAAATTGGTCTCACTGTTAGTGGTGTCTTATGTATTTTCAGTAATGTATAGAATTTACCAGAAGTGCCCTTATAGCTAGTTAGTTTCTTTTTTGTTGGTTCACTGATTTGTTTTTTTGTGAAAAGTTTTTTTATTAGTTGGTTACACTTATTTTGGATTGTGGTAGTTGGGTCTCTATTTAGTTCTACATAAGAAGAATCATTATCTATAATGTTGGAGGATAATTCCAAATATTATTGTTTTTCAATAATCACCGTTACATTGCCCTTATCTGGTCTTGTGACATAAAGATTTGGGTGCTCTTTTAGAATTTTTTTTGTTTTGTTTTTTTTTTAAATGTAAATTTCATATATATATATATATATATATATATATATGGGTGACAATTAACAAAGACAATTACAAACTGAAGATATTATTAAAAAATTATTAAAACAGATATTAGAATATTAAAGGGAAAGTTAAATTAACCCCATCAACTCCATATGCGTTACCTACTTTAAAAGTTATACTCATTATGCCACACATTTGAGCCACCCTAAAATGGGCCGTATTAGAGAAATTTAAAAGTGTAAAATTCAATTTTTTAAGAAAATTCTTCAAACAAAAGTTTCTTGTGATGTCATTCTCTATAATTTTTTTCCTATATATGATTTACCTAAGTAAACCGTCTCTGGTGTAGAACATTCTTCTAAAGAAAACGAACCCTTGCTACTATTGGACAGAGCACCGCATTGCGATTTAAAAATTAAATTATTTCACGAGAAAAAGGCTCACTTCAATTGCTAGGCACTTTGCAAACATCGCATGGCTGCTGAATGAACATCGAATCAATTTTCAGTAATGAACCTTTTTATTAGCATTCCGGCCAATTATAGGGTCCCATATTTTTTGCAAAATCTCCTTCGAGGAACGTTCCGAGACCCATTTGAATTTTCATAAAACTGGCAAATGACAGAGCGACCAATGAATTTAAAATAGTAATTTACAAAATTATACGAATATTCAATAGTTGTGATGTATAGAGAGTTTGATATTAAAAATAATCCGGATTAAATAACAAATATTTAATGTATTATTTGATACTTACAAAAGTTATCTGAATTTTAGTATTGGTTAAAAGCGCTAATATTGAAGTTTTAAACAGGGGCGATACCGCCCTCAGTAGGCGTTAAGGCTATTAAGAGGGATGATGCCTACCCACCCACCAAAATATAAAAGTATCTATTTTTCAATTAAAAACAAAAATGTTTATAAAATATAATTAATAAATCTTTTAGAAATATTTAAAAAAAACATGTTTTTAAAATATTTTGAAATATTGTGTGCGGGTGGCACAAAATTGATCGAAAACATTTGATCGAATACATTTGATCGAAAACATTTGATCGAATCCATTTGATCGAAAAAACATTTTATCGAATAACAATTGATCGAAAAGAAAAATGATCGAACAGAAAAATGATCGAAATGAATAATGATCGAAAAGAAAGTTGATCGAAAATAGATTTGATAGAAAAAGCAATTGATCGAAAAACCAAATATTCATAAAATTATAGAATAATAAGAAAAATGAAAACAAAAATTTTAACTAATTTACCTAACCTGTGTGGCCTAGAATCATCGCTGGTTGCTTCGCAAAAACAAAAAATGAAAAATAAAATAAAGTTAAGTAACGTACCTAAATAACCCAACTTGTGCGAGAGCAATCAGTTAAATTTGAATAGCACAGGTTAGGTAAATTAGTTTTTTTTATTTTTATAATTTTTTTCGCGAGGCAAACCGGGACGTTTTCAGACTGGAGCAATTCTACTGATTGCTCTGATACAGGTTAGGTAAGTTAGTTAAGTTTTATAAAAATAAATAAAAATAAAGAAAACATAACTAATTTACCTAACCTGTGCGGCCTGGGGCAATTTAACTGATTGTTCTGATAGAGCTTAGGTAAGTTAGTTAGGTTTTTTAAAAACTTAACTAACTTACCTAACTTGTGTCAGAGCAATCAGTTAAATTGCTCCAGGCCGTACAGGTTAAGTAAGGTTTTCTTTATTTTTATATAATTTGTTGTATAATTTTTTTTGCGAAGCCACCCTTGAGGGCTTCAGACCGCACAGGTTAGCTAAATTAGTTAAAGTTTTTGTTTTCAGTTTTCATATTTTTCTATAATTTTTTTGCAAGGATAACCGCGTAGGATCCAGGCCGCACAGGTTGGGTAAATTAATTAAATTTTTTATAATAAAAAAAAACTAAACTAACTTACGTTACCTAAATTTAAATAGCGCAGGTTAGGTAAATTAGGTAAGTTTTTATTTTTCCCTTTTTTGTACAATTTTTTTTGCGAAGCAAGTCTCGAGGGCTCCAGGCCGCACAGGTTAGGTAAATTAGTTAAAATTTTTGTTTGAACTTTTATTATTTTTCTATATTTTTTGCGAGGCAAACCGCGACGGTTCCAGGTCGCACAGGTTAGGTAAATTAATTAAATTTTTTATATAAAAAAATCTTAAAATAATTTACCTAAAATGTCCTATCGGGAGACAACTCGACCTTATTAAAATACATATTTTGTGCGAATTAATCACATTTTTTTAATCCAAATGAAGATAAATAACCGTTTAGCTCTAAAATAATTATTTTTAAATCAGCAGTATTGTAAGGATAAAATTTGTTAAACGTGGTAGCTATCATTTAAGATTATTGAAAAATTTGCCATTAGTACCTAATTTTGATAGCCGCTTAGTTTAGTTTCCCTGGTAGTAGGAATTAGACGGACAGTTGAATGGTATCGTTTGATTTTTTTGATATTTTACTATTTTTAATATTGATTTTCAATATATTGTCCTTTCAATCTAATGAATTTTCGATCTATTGTCTTTTCGATAAAATGTTATTCGATAAAACATATTTTCGATCAAATGTTATTCGACCAAATGTATTTTCCATCAAATTCCATTCGATAAAATGTATTTTCGATCAAATTTCCAATTCGATCAAATGTTTTTCGATCAATTTTGTGCCACCCATTGTGTGCCTATTTAGTAAATTAATACAATAAAATACAATATCTATTTTCATGAATAAAAAATACTAAATTGTACGTACAAAAAATACAAGAAGAAAATTTTTACTTAAGTACTTCTCTTAAATATGCAGGAAACTTCAACGTACCAAAAGTGACTCCAGGGAGAGGGCCATAAGGACCATGTCTCTCTTCTTAAAATTTAAAAATTATAACAATTCATGAGCCTTTTATTAAAATAAAGATTTGCGAAAAAACATCAAATATTATCATTTGTTTTATAAAGCCTACCTTGATTTTATTGAAGCCGATAAACCCACTATTCAACTTAAGTTGTCTTCATCATGTTTATTACCAAACGCAAATCATTTTACAAATAAACCAATTTCGAAATAAAAACTCTTTAAAAATAGTCACGCTGGTCTTATTATATTTCCATAAACATTTAAACAAACCAAAAATATTATATTTTAAACAAAATTTTAATTTGTCCTGAGATAAATTCACAAATATCATGTTTTGTGGGGTTGGGCCAACTTCACTGAGACATGGCTCGTATATTTTTCATATATCCCTATTATAAACTGTAATAGTCTTTTGAGATGATAGTAATAGTAATAATAGTTCAACATCTAATACATATTTGACATATTTATCTTTATGACACCGTGCTAAGTTTAGAAATTCGATTTTTAAAATTGGTTCATTGAATTTCATATTTTTCTTAGTAATCCAATCTGGGCATTTCTCCATTTAGTGGTTGGTAACTGTTCTACACGCCGGCTGTAGTATGGAGCGTTATCCATAACAATAACAGATCCTGGTTCGATTTTGAAAAGAATATCTGAAAACCATTTTTCATAATGTTCTGCATGCATTTCCTCATGATAATCTCCAGTCTTTAGAAACAAATGCGATTAAACCTTCTTCAAAAAATCCTGAGTCGCTGGGTAATAATTAGGCGTTTTCCCTTTCCGGTTGGGACTTTTAAACCTGTCGATAAACCATCTATAAGAGCTTGATGTTTGTTTTTTACATTTAAATCCTGCCAAATTTTTGTCACACTATATCCTTCATTTAACCAGGTTTCATCTGTATAATATATTTTTCTGCCATTTCTTCGAAACTCTGCTATTATTTTCAGATATTTTCTGCGCCATAAAATGATTTCCTCTTTTTCAATAAGGGTACTATTTCTCTTTCTCTTTAAATACCTGAAGTTCATTTCACGCAAAGTACGTAATAAAGCAAGTCTTAATATTTTTGGGAGATTTTCATTAGATTGAAGAGAGGAAGCAATTTTCTTTACAGTTAATAATTCTGTTTTAATATAAAATGCATGTACTGCACGACGAATGACTTGTTTGGTTATATCTTCCAATTTTATTTTTTTCTTCTTCCTCTAGTCTCAGCCTTCGAAGTATTAATATCGTTTGTTTCATCCCTTGTTTATAAACGTAAAAGAGCCTTTTATTAAAATTAGAGAGATCGGGTTATACTCTATTACAAACAATTCCGGTCTCTGCTTTATAAAATCCCTATCAGCGCGCCTATGACACTGCTTCGACAATAACATCCAAGAAAATTTCAAAGGCGTTGTTGCCAATAACGTCGCTTTAATTTGCGACGACAGTGTGGATCTCGGACATTATCTACCGTTAGATAAAGATGCAAACTACACGCTGACAACGTTCCATTTTACCTGGAACTTTTAATCGCTTGGAAGACGTTTGAACAGTTTTAAAATAGACCAGTCAAATTATTAAAATTATTTCAACAAAATGATATCTGTTTTGGAGGTAAATAATAAACAAATGTATTAGTTATTCAAAAAAATTATAAATATAGCGATCTTTTCAATTTTTTTGAAACTATCTGAACGTATAGTCTTTGAAGAGTGAGTAGAAGAAAAAGGTTTTAGTAGAAAAAGAAGGTTTTGTAAGAGATTAAATAAATTTTGCAATACCCCACTAATTGTTTATTAATTAATACTGAATATTTCTCCTTTTGTCGGTATTCAAAAAATCAACAACTATTAAAAATAACTTTTTTTGTACAGAGTAAACGGCTAATTTGATTGGCCTATAAAATTTCTTTACATGAGTCACTATCTACAATTGTGGTATGCTACTATAGAATATGTAATATCCATGAGGGGTGTAGAAAGAAGGCTCCATACTGGGACCAATATTATTTAGTATCTATACTTCTCATCTTTTGGATAAAATACAAAACTGCAGTGTCCACTTGTACGCTGACGACACTCAATTTTATTATAGTTTTAAGTCACATGAACTGGAAAACGCTTGTATTGTTATAAATGAGGATTTAAAAAGATTTATCGATTGTGCAACTGATCATTGTCTGCTTATTAATACAACAAAGTCCAAAGTTATGATATTTGGTAACAAAAATTATAGGCAACAACTGCTAAATTCGATAAATATTGTTATTAATAATAATGAATTAGAAGTAGTAAATGAAGCAAAAAACTTAGGTGTTTTTCTGGACTCGGAACTAAGATTTGAGAGGCATGTAAATAAGTTATTGCAACGCGCTTACTATAATATTAAGATGATTTATGGGAATCGTCATTTATTTCCTATTCACATTAAAAAACAGCTCTGTGATACACTAGTACTATCCTTATTTAATTATGCAGATGTATTGTATGGGCCCAATTTAACTCTTAATTACAAAAATAAAGTGCAAAGAGTGCAAAATTCTTGTTTACGTATGATTTTTGGTATACGAAGACATCAAAGAATATCTCATAAATTAAAAGAAATACGTTGGTTAAATATGGAGAACAGAAGAAAGCATCACTTTCTCACTTTATGTCATAAGCTACTTGTGAACAAGAAGCCCTCTTACCTACATCGCAAAATTAGCTACCGTTCAGATGTCCATAATATAAATGTAAGGGACAGAGGATTACTGACTGTTCCCTTTTTTACGACGGAACTTTTCAGACGGTCATTTAGTTACCTCATCTCTTACTTTTATAATAAAATATTACCAGAATTCAAGAATTATAGTATTTTTAAATTTAAGACAGCCCTTAAAATACACATTTTTGAAAATCAAATTTAAGTAACAATTTTCCTCACTGCATACATATTGTTGTTTATTGTATCGCTACGTATTTGTACTTCCCTCTTTCATTGGTCGTTGTTTTTGATATTTTTTTTTGCCCTACTTAGTTATGTTGTTTTTTTTTCATTGGATTCAACCTTCCTGAGACAAGGGCATTTTCATTTGTTTGTTAAATGTTAAAATTACAGTTGTTTATTTATTTGATATAGTTATTATGGTATATACATATTTTGTCTTTGATTGTTTATTTCTGCTCTATTGCTCTATGGTTATATGCAGGTTTACTCGCGGGTTAAGTGGAAGAATATTTTTTGTTGTGTCTAGTGCACAACCAAAAATAAACTTCGCCCGTGTATATATGTATTATTTTATTGTATTTACTTTAAATTAATGGAAATAAAGACGATTATTATTATTATTATTATTATTATTAAGATAATTAATAGGTTGGCAGTGCGTTTACCATGGTAGATAGAAGGAGAGAAAAACAAACATCAAAATTATTTTTATTATACCGGGTGTTCAAATTAAAGTATTACAGCTAAATACCGCCTTTTATAAAAAAAACGTTTCAGACGAAAGTTTTATAGTTTTGTGTAGAAAAAATTTTGGCTAAAATCGTTTTTTATAGCTAACCATAATATGGCTAACTTTTTTTTCGCCCAGCAAAATTTTCAAGTAGCTGTTACTCAAAAAGTAAAAGTCCAATAAAAAAAATATTTCTATCAAAAGTTTCTTATTTTTTTATGTACTTTAAGAATAAGTGAAAAAAAAATGGGATTCCCATTTAAAAAAACAAAGTCCACCTCGATATGGCCATATTATGGTCAGGTAAAAAAAAATGAATTTAGCCAAAATGTTTCCCCCAAAAAACTATATTTACGATATTTAACTGTGACACTTTAATTTGAACACCCGGTATATATAATGTTTTTTATATTTTGTTATACAAAAATAAAACCTTTTAAAATAGGTTTCTACACTTTTTAGACGTTTCTTCACACTCAGATTTAACATATTGTATACTTACAAAATATATGCACACAATATAATATTTGTAATAAAATAACGATAGTCCTTTCTTCCGCTTCTTCATAAAAATATGACAACGTTGCTTGTTTGGACTCGTTAGTTGTTCGATATAAATTTGAAATTTTCTATATCAAAGTACGTGAACTGTTTTGAGATAATTTTGGTTAAAATACCGTTAAAATTAAAAAAAACTTTCGACATAAAAAACTTGTTAATGAAAGCAAAAAATAAAATATTTTTTTTATGGAGCCTCTAATGGGAATATATTCTATTTCCTTAAATAGTTTTTATAGCGATTTTTGATGACTTTTTACATGTCAATTTTTCACAATTTCGTTCTTTTTTCCATTTGCTCAATTTTTTCCACTTCAATATGTTCAGGAAATAGTTCAATACCATTAGCGTATTATAAAAACAAATTCGCATTGATTTATTGCCTAGAAAGCCCGTCTTGCATGTTGAAAATTTCTCCTATGCAAATACATTTGCTAACGTCGCGTCGCCTTAAATAAAATATTTATAAATTTGTAATAATTCTTGGATAATTTGCCCTAAGCAAGTTAAAACTTCATAAATAATCTTAGTTATTAGATTTAATTAAAATAAAATATTTTCAGAATCTCTTTTTAATAAAATAGTGTACTTATATTTTCCCATGTCCGAACTATTATGAGCCTGGTCTCGTATAAAACTTTAGAACGTCACGAATAAGCGTAATAATGAAGGAAATAATCCATTTAAAATGCCTAGAAACCGCTGTAAGGAACCATAATGCGCTTTATAGCATCAGCAATATGTCTTTGATGTCTGTGGACGTATCCATCCATATTATCGGTAAGAGATGTCTTGAGAATGAGAAGCGAGTTGCAAGTCTGGATGTAACTTGCATAAAAGCCAACTTTACAGCCTTGTCATTACAGTTGACAGAATGGCGAGATGGTTTTGTATTTATGTTTATGCGAAAATAGTTAGTATTCTCGTCTTGTAGCGTTTGCTGTCTGCCAAAATTTTCTCGGGCAACTTTGCTGAATTAGAATTCTACACGAAAGATTTTAAATTGTTTCGCTGGCACTTTCTTTCTACAATCATGTATGCTTGTTTTATTATCGAAAACATACACAGTGTATTCCCAAATAATAATAATAATAATACCGTTTATTTGCAACTTCATATTTTCACGAACGGATGGATGCATAAATGGGTGTAAATGACAAGAAACATTTGGATATTCATATTTAGGCCTAATATTGATAAATAATAAATATAACTCAAATTACTGTTACGTTTGTTTATTTTAAACAACAGTTTATTTGTTAATTATTTATTTCAAAACAATACTATTCTAATTTATATATATTTCGAATGTCACTATTTATATTTACAACTGTTTGTATATGACTGACTGCACCGTGTTCATCCACCAATATTTATATACACATTTAAAATTCAGGTGATGGTTCTAGAATGTTCTCGTCAAAACTAGTAACATTATCACGTTTAATCTGGAATGTACTCGAAGGCGCCTTCGCTATAGTCGTCACATATGTTTTGTCTTAAGGGGTTTAATTATGTATGATAATCAGACATTAAGTGTAAAGGTTAAAGAAAAGGTCCTTTATTTCTCACAAGTCAATTTATTGGCGACCGGTTTCGAAGTTGTCACTTCATCATCAGGCACACCTAAATGGAATGTCAAGGAGTCAGTTGTAATAAAAACAATTATAAAAGCATGAACGGACTTTAACATATACAAAATAACAGAAAAAACACAAAAGAAAGTTAAACAATAACCTTGACTCACCTTGACTAATTCCATAAAGGAAGCGCTACAAAAAGTTTAACAGAACGAGTTAAAAAAGTCATGTGTAATAAGTATTTTTAAAAAAAATTTTTTAATGTAGGTTAGGTTAAACCACCAGATGTCTTATTGAATAAAATAATTAATTAAAACACATTTAAGATAATTATTAACTAAACAACACAAAATAGTTTTACAAGCACAAACAGTTTAAAAATTTTTTTAAGGAAATAATGTTAATTACTGAAAGTAAAAAGTAAAAAAGTAAAAATTATCACACTGTCAAGACATCTATCTAGATTTTTAACGAATCAATGCAGTAAACTGTAAATTTTAAATTAGCGGATAAATAGTTACATAATTGACCCCCTTCCCAATATTGAAGCAGATAATCGTAAGTATGTTTCACTTACTTTTATTGGAAAATTCTCATATCGTATAGCCAACTTGTTCAAAGATTCCTTCAGAATTAGCTTTAGAACGTCCAACTCGATCAGTAGCCTGTTTGTTAGGAATAAGGATAAGATTGATCCTATAGATCAGTCTGGTGTTTACAAACTAACTTGTTTGAACTGTCCATGCTCATATGTGGGAAGGACCTTTCGTAATTTTAAAATACGCCTGAAAGAGCACACTAACACTACTGGTTTTTC
This sequence comes from Psylliodes chrysocephalus, assembly GCA_927349885.1. NCBI lineage: Eukaryota > Metazoa > Arthropoda > Insecta > Coleoptera > Chrysomelidae > Psylliodes > Psylliodes chrysocephalus. Next base: position 86,529,839 of record OV651815.1, on the reverse strand, counting down.
TCACTTTGCTGCTCATTTGTTAGACACTGGTCACGATTTTGATTCTAGCATTGGCTTCGACATTTTGCATATGACTTCTAATAAATTCCTTCTGAATAACTTTGAGAACCTGGAAATTTTAAAAAATATTAAATCTGGCCCCTCCTGCTCTCTGAATGCACAAATTCAATTTATTAGTACCCCAACGTTCTCTGCGCTTATTTAAATTATTTTCAGACTTTTACCCCCACTCATTTGATCTTCAGTCAGTTACTTACCACAATTAACTCTCCCAATTTAGATTTTCTTTCCATTAATTTTTGCCCATTCGCATCTTATTAAAATTTTTTAGCTTATTCAAATTCTCCAACGTGGTTGTCATACGCCAAAATTTGACTTTTCTTTTTTTACATTCGTACTGTCAACCTAGTTTCCGTTTCCTGTAACAGTAATTATCTTTTGATTATCTGCTTCAAATTTCCCTTTTACATATGAATTTCATATTTTCTTGTTTAGTGTTCTAATTTTCTTGTTAGTATAAAAATTTTTTTGCTTTCTCATTCTCAGTTTAATATATTTTACTTTCAATAAATTTTGTCACCGCCACCTATACTCACTTTCAGTAAATAACACCTCCGTTAGTACACTATTTATCCGCTAATTTAAAATTTACAGTTTACTGCATTGATTCGTTAAAAATCTAGATAGATGTCTTGACAGTCTGATAATTTTTACTTTTTTACTTTTTACTTTCAGTAATTAACATTATTTCGTTAAAAAAATTTTTAAACTGTTTGTGCTTGTAAAACTATTTTGTGTTGTTTAGTTAATAATTGTCTTAAATGTGTTTTAATTAATTATTTTATTCAATAAGACATCTGGTGGTTTAACCTAACCTACATTAAAAAAAATTTTTTAAAAATACTTATTACATATGACTTTTTTAAATCGTTCTGTTAAACTTTTTGTAGCGCTTCCTTTATGGAATTAGTCAAGGTGAGTCAAGGTTATTGTTTAACTTTCTTTTGTGTTTTTTCTGTTAATTTGTATATGTTAAAGTCCGTTCATGCTTTTATAATTGTTTTTATTACAACTGACTCCTTGACATTCCATTTAGGTGTGCCTGATGATGAAGTGACAACTTCGAAACCGGTCGCCAATAAATTGACTTGTGAGAAATAAAGGACCTTTTCTTTAACCTTTACACTTAATCCCTACTACTCACATATGGCTACCCTCACTCCAAAAAGATAATCAGACAAGTTGAGGCTCAAAGGACAAATAAGACGAAGAGGGACTTGGAGGATTAGAGCATGACTGAATAGTGAAATGGCTCGCTTTACATTACTCGTATTTCGGGTGTTCTAGCGTTTATTTTTGAAGATATAAAACTAGAATTATTATTTTACTACACTTTTCCATTGGTGTTCGAAAGTTTAATCATATTTCTCCCAAATAGAAGCTAAATGACGCACAAAATTTGGTAATTCCTCATCACAAACCATTTTCAAAAAAGAAGTTTCTCTTATTGCTTCTCATTTCTCTCTATATATCAAGTTTCTTACTGATCATTTTAGATCGTACACATTAGTAAATTTTTAGAAACCGCTCAAAAATTATGCATAAAAAGTTCTAAAAAACATTGTGAGGTAGTTCGTTATTTTTTAAAGTTAATAAAATGAAAATATATTCTTTGATGCATTGCAACAAAATGTAAATTTAAAAAATATTTTTTATGCTAATAAGTTGAATTAGTTTACATGATTGTATCCATGTTAATAAGTATGTTAATAAGTAGTTTTTTAAATTTCCATAAAAATAAACAGACGTGAACCGCATTCTGAATGGCGAAATAAAAGTCCACACAAAATTCACAATTTTTTTTTTTTTTTAATAATTGGAAATCAATTTTTAATATTTCATCATGTTAATTTAAGCAAAATATGTATACTTCTAAAAATAAATTTAATAAATAAAATTACCTCCCACATTAATAAAAAAGTACCAACCCTTTGTGTGTTCATAGACTTGGCGAAAGCATGTGACACTGTTGACCACGACATGCTTCTGGATACATTAGAACGTAGCTATATGGGACACAGAACTCAATGCGCTCAAATAAACGAGACACGAAGCGATTTTTTAATCGTAAAGTATGGGGTACCTCAAGGAACCGTATTAGGTCCAGTACTTTTTAATATATACCTAAATGACCTATATCAGGTACTGGTAGGTGGTGATATAGTGAGCTTTGCAGACAACACTGCTGTATTATTTAGAAATAACAATTGGGAATCGCTAAAAAACGATGTGGAAAGTGGAATTTTTAAATTAAAACAGTGGTTTGATTAAACTTTTAACAATAAATTTTAATAAAATGTAGTTTGTTCCTTTCAGCTCCTATGCCAACAACTTATCCGACTTCAATTCCCTACAATTATTACATAATAACAAAAATATTAACATATCATCTGTTAATTATATAAAATACAGTCATCAGATATCAAAGTTTTCAATCTGTATATGAGGTTTGTCAAAAAATATGAACTTTGCTCAAGAGTAAAGTACGTTTATTTTTGCCAAAATCAAAAAATTTCATTAAGAAAAGTTGATTAGAATTGGAAATTACATTTAAATATGCAATTACACTGATCTATCTAAAAAATCTCTCTCTTCTCTACTATAAACATGGTACGCTTTCCTTTTCTTGATGTTTGTGAAGAATTTAGCAATTTTCTTAATGAAAATTTTCGATTTTGTCCAAAATGTACTTTACTCTAAGGCTGTCAATTCGTGACGTGATAAACGGTTAACCGGTCCGACTGATTTTGACCGGTTTCGGTTTTAACCGGATTTTTACTATTATTATAACCGGTTCGGATATCCGGTTAACCGGTCCGATTATCCGGTTAACCGGCCCGAATATCCGCTCGACCGGTCAGATTATCCGGTTAACCGGTCCGATTAAACCGAGCCAGTCCAAACAGACCTGTTAGACCAGATTTGGCGGTTTAGCCGTAACCGTGACCAGTTAAACATGTCACTGGTTTACCCGTTATTGGTTTAACTGCAACCATCACCGGCTTAATCGTGGCAAAACATATCCATCAAATCCTTTATTTTTAAATAGAAATGGGGTCACTTTACTAACCACTTCTCCTTCCCTCACTTGTGACCACCAGGCAGAGCATGCTTGATTTTTTGAAAATAGGCACTCACTAAATAAAAATTAAATTAGAATAATAGAAATACTACCAATTTTACTTTGCTAAACTTTATTAAAAATTTAAAAAAGGACACTTCTCACTGGGTGCGTAAGTAGGTAAAACTAAAAAACAAAAACATAAACTACATTCAAGTAAAAAAAAAACATTCAAAAATAAATTATAATTAATTGGGACATAAAATAAATAATAATAATAAATACCTAATAACAAAACTGCCTTTTTTTATTATTGAGTTTTGATGCAAAAAAAATCAACTTATCAACGTTTTCCGGCAGCAAGTAGTTTCTTTTTGCCGGAACTATGTTTCCTGCACTGAAAAACACCCGTTCACTTGAAGTTGATGTTGCTGGTACACATAAATACGGTTATACAGTTATAAACCGGTTACGTTCTGTAACGGTCTTTTGGTCCTACGGAACCGGTTGAGCAAAATTCATATTTTTTGACACACCTCGTATACGGCTTGAAAAATTTGATATTTGATGACTGTATTCTAGGTTTTAGATAATGCAGAACTTTTTATGAAGAATAACTTTTTTTCCTAAAATTAATAATAAAAAAGTTTTCCATATGATTCCAACTTAGGGGGACATACTGTAGATGAACTTGAAAAAATACAAAAGTGTATAATAAAAGCTATACTCAAAAAACCATCTACCTATTCAACTAATGCATTATATCAAAAAACCAGTATTTTTGATATAAGACAATTGTACTTTTTCAATATCATGTTTAGCAATATCAAAAACCAGTAGAGCATGACTACAACATGCGGTATAAAGCCGATGCCTTTCAGATCCCTAAACCTGAAAAGGAGATAATGAAAAAGTGCTACCTTTTCTTTGGTCCTCGATGTTACAACCTTTTACCAACAGACCAAAAACGCCTGCCTTCTATGGCATTTAAAAACGGATTAAGAATATTGTGATGTTTGTTTATTATAAACTACAGTTTATTTATCAATAATTTATTTAAACACTTATTTATTTTATAACACTACTATTCTAATTTATATATATATTTTAAATGTCTTTAAACTGTTCGCTATTTATCTTCACTGTTCATATAATAACTGATACCGCGTTCTTCTCCACCAATATTTATATACCAATTTAAAATTATGGTGGAGGTTCCAGAAGCTTCTCCGCCAAACTAGTAATATCTCGTTATATTTGGAATAGACTAGAAATATTATCCCGTTGACTCATGAATGTTCGCGAAAGTGTCTCCACCATAGTAGTAACATAGGTTTGGTCTTAAGGGGTTTAATTATGTATAATAATCAGACAAGTTGAGCCTCAAAGGCCAAATAAGACAGAGAGGGACTTGGAGGGTTAGAGCATGACTGAATAATGAAATGGCTCACATAACAATATGGATGCGATCATCACACACGAGCACAAATACATAGTTATATCGAGTTGGACAGTTAGCCAATAATTATACTGTCGTTTTTATGCATTTAATATATCAATTCTTAAGCTATATTTATTTATTACCTATGTTTCTATATTGTAGTATAAGTTTTAGTATTGTGTGTGTGTTGTGTGAGAGATATGGCTTCGAACGGTGTCCATTTGCCACAGAATGTTTAAATAATAAAAACGGAATACAGAAAAGAAAGAAATAAGAGAAGTAGTGTCTTAAATATTTAGCATAGTATCGCATATAAATTTAATTAAAATATCGAGGATATGTTTATCGGTGCTTGTTAGAAGGGATGTCAAATTAACTGGTAGAGGAAAATTGAGAGAGATTAAAGATTTATATAGCCCTGATGTTTGTAATGCATAATTTTGACATTCAAAGAAAAGGTGATTGACGTCTCCAACCGACGTATTGCAAGTGCAAGTGGATGAGTCTATGATTTTTATTTTATGTAAATGGACAGGAAACCGTCCATGATTTAATTTGAGACGTGATAGAATAGAAGTATATTTTTTGGGTAAACCAAAATTGTTGAGATGAGGAATATTATTAGGAAGTTGCCTATGAAGTTGAAAATAATGACTATTTGATTTTTAGAAACATCATGGTATTGGCTTATCCATCTGCTAGAGAAATACTAAATAAATAGTTTTGAAAAACTATTAAAACCAGTTGTGAAGTTCGAAACGAATGAATTGGTAATGAAATTGATATTTTTGTATTTGATTGTATGTTACTCTTTCAACTTCTTGAAAAAAGATTCCCCATAAAACAAGAATTAGTAAACAGTTTATAATAATAACCTTTATTTGCTACTTATAACATGTACCAATGATCAAGTCCGGTTCTGTTTATTTTCAAACAAATATGGCCGTCGATATAATTTTTAAAAATTAAATAACTCACCGAAATAAAAGTTTCCTTTATCACCGTCACACTTCGCACTTTTATTATAAATAAAGCTTTTTACAATACATCTTGGCATTTTCAAAGTTAATTTCCAAAATTTGAGGCACTAAAATACCAAATTAATTCTCGTTGACACATAAAATTTGGACGAACAACGCTCTGATATGATATATCTTTAACTGTGATTGGTGGGTGTGAATAATTTCGAAGTGGATATGCTCAGTGTCTTATGTTCCATCTAAGGTTTGCATAATCTAAGACTTTCTGCATTCTAAGTATTGGTTTGTAAAGTTGGCTTGGTTCTGTATAACAAACAAAACTTCAACACAATCTGATTGGTCTATTCCCGATGACGTACTCATTTTAAATTATAAATGGTTTTACTTTAAAAATTTTTGTCTTTTTTAACAAACTATTAGAATATAATTAATAAAACAGCATATTTCACATCTAAACGTGGCCCATTCAAGCCATGTAATGTTTACTGACCAATTTATTTTTATAAAATTTCAATTGGGTGTAGTTTTTTTTTTTGTTTGTTTTAGAACCAAGCCTTTCCTTTTAAGTGTATTAGATTTTATTAAATTTTATTTAAAAGATTGAATAAAAATATAGTTTTCTTAACTCTAGTAAAATATTCCAATAATATTAGAGAAAAATTACTCAACAGAGTAACTCATTTGGTACATCATCTTTTACCAATAGTTTAATATACATGACAAAAGATTTTACTACATATTTCTTGCTTTTTGGTAGGGATATTTTTAATTATTAAAAATATAATTCAGAAAGGTCCTTTAAACAATAAATATACCCATATACCATCTTAAAATGAAATCTCAAATTTAAGCACGCCTATGGAATTTTTGGTTTCATCCTCCCTCGGACTGCACCCCTATTTCGCTTTTTAGCTATAACTTAAAAATATACACTGTCAATTACAAAAATCTAATTACTTATAATTACGATAGGTATAATAAAAAAGAATGAAATATAAATTCTAAATATATTAAACCACCCATTGGTCTGAAACGTCTGTCGCCTTTAATATTCACCATTCACCATGGATGAATCCTCAAGGTTAAACAGAAACTGTTCTGTCAATGGCAATGCTTTCTATAGGTCAGGTCAATAACATGGTTGGTGCATAAAGGATATTAGTCAGATTTCCATTATGAAACAAATATTAACACAGCGTTGCCAATTTTGCGACATTCACATTCCGTACGAAATACATTAATTGCGTTATTAATCGTCTAGAAAGGAAACGATATAATGTTTTTGTCGTGGGTGTTTTTCATATTATTTTATAATGAACTAATATTAATTACGTTACCAGAACTTTAATGAAATTAAAGTATGACGGGTAGGTGACAATGTAAAGCGAACAAGTATTATATTATTCAAGAGAGTCTTAATTCAAACTCTTTAATTTTCTCCTGATATATTATTATTTTATGCTTACCATTTAATAATGAATGTTATAAGAGCAAATAATATAAATGGTACAGTATAAATGGTTAATTTCTTGAAATTTGATTTGGATATTGGCATGGGTTTGTGAAATACTTAAGGAATTAAAGTTCAGAAAATAATATGGGTTGGTCAATAATTTCATTATCGTTTTGGTTGACCATTTTCTTTTGTTTGATATTTATTGAACAATCGATTTAAATATTGATGTGTTAGGTGTCAATTACTTCCATAACTTTTTGTTGGTTCTCACAGAGGAGAGTGATTATTTATTTAAAAAGAAGGATGCCAATCCATTGATTTGTATCTTCTAATCGTTCGAAAAATTGTTCGTGTTTGGTGGCAAGTAGGGGTGTTTTTGATATTTAGTAGTTCGACTTCACAATGATTTTCTTTTTTTGATAAATTGTGGTTCAACGTTTTCGCAAAAGTACTGTTTTGTTCGATACAATATCGTTTGTGAAGATAGTACTTAATACCTAGTAGGTAATAAATTTAAATACTATGTTATCTAAACATTTTTTTTTAATTAAGAAATATTGAGAAAGGTATAAGTCGAAATTCATAATCGGAATGTACAAAAAGTAACGTAACTTACTAATATTTAGATTCCTGATATACCCTGGTTTGACCATCACTCCGAAATTACCCAAGAATATATTTTTTTAAATAATTTTGAAAATAAAACTGTTAAAACCGCATTCTGCAAGAGAAATTAAATCAGCAAATATCAGGCAAAACTATTGCCATATACTCTGATAGCCAAGCAGTTGTAAAGGCACTTCTCTCACCAGAAATCAAATCACGACTGGTGATAGACTGTCTAGAAGACCTGGCAGAGCTAAGTAGTCAAAATAAGGTGACCCTAGTCTGGGTTCCAGGCCAAGAGGGATATCAGGGCAACGAAAAGGCCGACGAATTAACCCGAGAAGGCTCAGATAAGGCCATGTCAGGCCCCGAACCCTTCTGTGTAGTTCCTAAGTCATTGTGCAAGGCATCCATTAAACAATGGATGCAAAAAGAGTCTCAGGAATGGTGGAACAACTATCCAAGACTGAGACAGGCCAAACAGTTCATCAAGGAACCATCAGCCAAGTGCACGAAAGACCTACTGGATCAAAAGCGTCAAATCGTTAGGATAACAGTAGGCCTTCTTACTGGACACTGTCGCCTCAAAAGGCACATAAGAGTCTAAATCCAGCAGAAGAAGCAACTTTGTTCAGGTTCTGTGAAGAAGAAGAGGAAACATAATTCCACGTCCTGTGCCAATATGAAGGCCTGGCTGGAATGAGGTTTCTAACAAAAGCCAAATGCATGCAACTACATGCGGGAGCCACTGTCAAAGCTACTAAGTCTAATAAAAAAGACCAGGCTAGACGACATACTCTAAACCAAACGGGTCCCACAATAGATGTGAAAAGGTCGCGGTTGACAAGGACAAATAACGTCCAACTCCTAATCTAATCTAAACCGCATTCTGCTCAATTTAATAGCTCAAATACATCCTTATTTTGGAATAATGGTGCGCCTGGTATATTTATAACTGACATACTGATAATTTGATTTATTTTATAAATTTTATATCCAAAACGCTTTTTGTAAATCTATCAGAATTCAAAAAATAAAAAGTTCCCTGAAATACCTACACCATAAAAGCACGCTTGTCCTCCCACGTCCTAACTACCCTAGAAGCGAGCGCGTTTGCTTGATGTTTCGAATTCGGCTGTGCCCTTTTACACCTACACCTTAAGAGTATGCTTTGCTGGTCCCAGCCACTTCGTAACCACTACAGAAGAAGCGAGCGAGCGAAACAAGTGCGCCCAGCCGACGTTTCGAAATTCGCGCGCCGAAACGTCGGCCGGGCACGCTCTTTTTCCATCTACACCACAAGAGCACATTACGCTCATCCCACGTGAGTCCTGTAAAGCACAGGAAAAAGCAAGTGGAGCGAATACAGTGTATTCAATACGTCTCTCTGGCATTATCCGTTGTCTTCTATGCTTACGCATGCGCAGAAGATAATACGATAATATAATTTGAGACTTTTCAATTTGAGATGTTTCTGGATTCTGGAGTCTATGTCGGTCGGCGCAGCCAGGTATGAGATGATATTTTCTTCAAAAAGTTGTTGCTTCGTCTTCTTGTTGTATATTCACGGGCCGGTATGCGTATGTGCATAGAATGTGTTACTACGAACACCGCTTTGTCTTTTGTAGTAGTAAGGAGGTGAGTGGGAAGAGCGTAGTGTGCTCTTATTGGAAAGATGGAAAAAGAGCACGCCCGGCCGACATTTCGGTGCGCAAACACGAAACGCCTACCAGTCGCGCTTGCTTCGTTCGCTCTCTTCTGCAGTGGTTAGGAAGTGGGTGGGACGAACGTTCCGCGGTCTTATGGTGTAGGTGTAAAAAGAGCGCGCCCGGCCGACGTTTCGAAAATCGTGCGAATATCGAAACGTCGGCCGAGCGCGCTTGCTTCTATAGTGGTTAGCAGGTGGGTGCTCTTACGGTGTAGGCATAAATAAGGCACAGGCAAATTTCAAAACCTCAACCAAACGTGCTCGCTTCTAAAGTAGTCAGGACGTGGCAGGACGAGCGTGCTTTTATGGTGTGTGTTAGGGAACTTTTTATTTTTTTGAACTCAGATAAGTTTACAAAAAGCGTTTTGGACAAAAAATTTATAAAATAAATCATATCAGTATGTCAGTTAGAAATGTACCAGGGGCACTATTATTCCAAAATAACGTAAGAATGTATTACTTAATAATGGTGCCCCTGGTATATTTCTAACTGACATACTGATAATTAGATTTATTTTATAATTTTTTTTGTTCAAAACGCTGAATTCAAAAATATAAAAAGTTCCATGACACACCTACACCATAAAAGCACACTCGTCCTCCCACGTCCTAACTACCTTATAAGTGAGCGCGTTTGGTTGAGGTTTCGAAATTCGCCTGTGCCCTTTTACACCTACACCTTAAGAGTACGCTTCGCTCTCCCTGCCACCAGGGAAATCTTATTATGGGGTCGATGGCTCTTCCTAAAAGAGATAAGCAAACATGGTTTGAACTTGATAATAGCAATAAAGCAGGAACCGCATAAAAGTAATATCTTCACCATTGTCCAATCATAAATCGCCCTGTCGTGCTGTTGTCGTTTGTCATTAATATGTCATAATTTCATTTTATGCCACGTTTGCCGAGAAAAAAGAGGCAAGAAAAGATGTAAGTCGTTTATTTTTAAATGTAATAGATTTAATGAACAAAAAAATATATGTTGAATACTCAATTATAATTTTACGTATACGATAAGCCTTATTATCAAAATTATTTTCCAACATATTGTAAAACTGTTGATATCACATTATCCAGCTATATAACCAAAAAAACTTATCCAGATAATATCCTTAAATACTTTGTCGTTTAATTTATATCTATAGTCATTGACCTTGATTCCCTATCTGCATTTGTGTTTGCTGTCGACAAGATATAACTGGCAAAAACTAAAATATGCCTCACCTCACACAATTTCTACAGTTTTTTTTTTTTTTTAATAGTTTACATGAATATTTATATATTTATATTTATGTAAGAATTCCAAACGTCTATTCTACGTAATTTAAACAGTAGGATAATAAAAGACAAAGTAAAATGAGTATTTCGTCTCAATGAAATCGATCGATTACCTCTTAGAAAATACCGCCCAGTATTTTAAAAGACATAATTTTTGTATAGAATTATTGAATAATCGTGCGATTTTTTTAGTAAGTATTTAGAAGGGATAACACACGTTCTTCCCTGTATAAATCCAGAAAAACAGAAATATTATCAAGAATCGCTCGACTTCCTAATGATTTTTATATATGCAAGAATAACGAACTGAAAAAGTATTCTGTTAATTCAAATAGTAGAATCATAAAAGACAAGATTAAATGAATATTTCGTCTTAATGAAATCGCTCGATTTCCCTTTAGAAAATACCGCCCGGTATTTTAAAAGATATTATTTTTATATAGAATTACTGAAAAAATCGCACAATTTTTTCAAATGTAAGAAATATGACGACGACGGATATTTCGAGAGAACATATTAATAACTTGTTTATGTTAACGAATATATACTCAATGTTGTTCTTGGTTGTACAATTGTACAAAATGTTGTACAATCAGTTATGTGGCTGTACTGTTGTACGCACTTCTGAAAAAAAATGCGGAAATGTTGTACACGGAAAAAAATGTGACTAGAAAATTTTACTACAATGTTGTAGTAGTAGACTTGTAGAAAAATACTTAACAATTTGTAGAAAATTTTACTACAATTTATAGTTAAAAACTATTAATTATTGTAGCAATTGAATTGTCGAATAAAATGCTACAACAATAGGAAAGAAGTCCATAATGTTTAGTATATTTTACTATTGTTTGTAGAAGTAGAAATTTATTACAATTATCGTAATTACTACCACTAACTTCTGTAAAAATTTGTACAAATATTAATAATTATCTCTACAAAAAATAGTAATTTTCTCTACAAAAAATAGTAATACTTTACATCCCTTCTTCAAAAATATTCTATAATATTGTAGAAATTCTAAGTCATGTGAACAAAACAGAATTCTGCTATTGGCCAACGTTTTCTGACGTCGATCATAAACGGCCAGACAGCAGTAGCCGTTCGCCATGTTCACATAACAAAGCATGGTACATATACAAGTACCTATAACACATTATTATATTATAAGCACCGATGCGTTTGAGAAAATTTTAATAATAAATTCTATTGGTGGTAAGTACATTTATTATTGTTTCTGAATAATTTACCTTTAGATAACTAATTTAAATAACCTTAGTAGATTATTTTAAAAAAATAGTTGTGGCCAACGATCGAATGTTGTGCCCAACGATCGAATTTTGTGCCAAGTTCAATGATGTTTTTTGTCTTAATTGTGACATACCTACTTTCTCATTTTTGTTAGTTATCTGACTTAATCATTTAACATCCAAATCAGTGTAAAGGTGATAAATATCCCCGTTTTAAGGGTATAAACAATTCAATTGGTATTAATTTTTATTTCATATTTTTCAGGTGCAGAAAAGCCAACTGAGACTGAGGGCGCTATTATTACTGTTATTTATTACATAATGTAATTAAGACTTTGTATCTTTTATATTAAAACAATAAATTGAATATTTTATTAAGGAACATTTTTTCTAGGTTATAATTATAATAATTATGGAATACTACTACAAATTTTATTAAAAATTACTACAATTTGTATGAATTTTTACTATTTATTGTGTAAAATTTTTGTATTTATTTTCATAAAACGCAATACATTTTTAATATAAATTCATACAATGAATAGCAAAAATTATAACAATTTGTAGAACAATTCTTATGATGCATTTGGATCTTTTTACTAAATATTGTAGATAATAACTCTACAATACATTCTCCACAAATATTTGAAAATTTTTACTACAAATTGTCCCTGTCCCTATATGTACTATTTATTGTAGAGAAAAAATCTACAATTGTAGAAATTTGTTCTATAATTTTTTTTCCGTGTACAATTTGAAGTTGCTAAATATTTATGTAAAAGCTGGCATATAAACAGCTTTCTTCTGTTTAAAAAGTCTACACTTCGTTATATCGTATGTATTAAAGTTATTAAAAAATTTAAATTTAAATTTGGCGCCATTCGCGACCAATCAAAATTATTTTGAAACTAATTGGACTTTTATCCTTAAAAAAAATATATATGCCTTGGGAAGTGGTAAGTCGTAGGGCAGTGAAAAAGAAGAAGATTAATTAGTGGTTGTACAATCGAACGTAAAAGTATACAGTTTTGACATTGAAAGTTGTACAATTTCAAAATCCCTAGGAACAACACTGTATCAAGCATATACAGTGGGGAATATTGATTGTCAAACGAACCAAAAACGAATTATTATAATACGATCTTTACTTTTTAAATATAATTGCACTGTTTTATAAAATAAAGTAGTTTATTTTCGATATTCTTACGAAGTATTCAGTAGGGATACGGTACGTTTTCCCCTGTATAAACAATATCTAATGTTAATCATGAAATATTAAAACAGCCTACCTGTTGATTATTCGTTAGAGCTAGACTCTTTTTATTTGTTCCTGCATTTCACCTAACTGTCTTATCAACTGTTTTTGCACTATTTTTATCCCGATCTGAAGAAAAATGCGCTCGTTTTAGCATTTTTGATTTTTAAATCACTATTCATTTTAAAATATAATTTAGTCCATTGCTGACAAGCACCATAAAAGGTTTGGTACACGATTAGGAGCAGTGAATATGGGGCATTTTGTTTACTCTAGAAAAAATACGCAGTGTTGCCAATATGAGGGTAAATGCATTTGTAAACATTTGAAACTTGTGGAGCAAAAGTGGAAGCATTGACCAAATTGTGAGGAATTTGTCAGGATACAGTATTCTAAAGCTAATTCATCAAAATTATGTTTAGGGAATTATGACACTGTATCAACTCTAAAGTTTATTTATTTATTTATTTTTTTTTTTTTGTTAAAAGCAACACTTTCTGAGCATTAGCGGTTCTTTTTTAAGCAATAGAGAGCACTTCTTTAAAAAATGAATTATAATTAGTAGTTTAGGTAGTGATGACGAAACTTTATAGATGCACACTGCAAAAAAATTAAATTCACCAATCAGAGTTCATATTTTGATTAACCGACTGCTATTATTTTTAAAATTTTAAATAAGTGACAATTATGTCAAACTAATTGTAGGTATATATTTTTTTACTTATTGAGATTAAACATACATTAAAATGAGTTTTTCTTGTGTATAATTTATATTTTTATTTCGTCTATAATTATAAATAAGTTGTTAATTTAAATAAAATTTTATGAAGTCAATTTAATTACGAGAATTAAAAAAAAAATAAATGCGTAGATGGTCCTGTGGTCAGGGAGCTTGCTTTCCATAAGGAAGACTCGAGTTCAAATCTCAGAAGGAAGGAAATGAAATATTTTTCCTTTTTTTCTTGTTTATTTTATAAATTAGTAAAAGTCATAAATTATTTTTAAATTAAATATTTTATCTTAATAAGCTAAAATAATTTTTAAAATTTGTAGATTTTCGTTAGTGGGTCGTAGAAAAAATATACTGTATAACTCGAGTGGATTATCTATATCGCACATAGACTATTGAACACTCCGCCTACGGCGTCGTGCTCAAATTTCGTCTTCGTGCGATATGGCATCATATCGATTCTTGTTGCACAAATTACTATTATTGCTTTTGGAAGGAAAATATAGTTATTTTCAAATAACTAAAGAATGTATTTCTTCGCTATTAGATGGCGTGCCATTTTGATGAACTGAATTGTCTAATGTCTACAAAAAAACAAACGAACAAAACTGTAAAATTTCTTCTCATTTTTATGTATTTGCATCTAAATTGTGTTTCAAAACTTGTGTGAGGAATTTGTGAAGATTTTATTGCTGTTATGAGGAAAAATGGAGCATTTTAATTAGATTTGGGTGTAATTTCGTTATTTGAGATTGGCAACACTGAAAATACGAGTACGTTTCAAGGAAACTACAGTGTAATTGTACCAAGGACAAGCAAAGGAAAATTTATCATAAATACAAAAATTAAGTACGTATATCTTCTTAAATATTAAAATATTTGTTTAAAAACTTCGTTTGGACGTGAAAAATCCGAAAATTTGTTTTTCATTATCGTAATGTTTTCAAAAAGTATATACTTTTTTAATCATAGCTATATTTTTTATCGTACTAGACGAAAATAAATATCTATAAGATTATTTGAGTAAAGTTACTACATCCTACTCGCAACAAATACACATGCTTGCATTAAAAAGGTTTTAAAAATCCTACAAACCCGTTCGTTACACCACTTAACAGCACATCATTAAAATAACACTAATTTATTCATCAATAAATATTAAATGAGACTCTCCATTAGGCCAACACTGGAAAAACGAAATTATTGCTTTTTCTTTTCATATTTTCTTTTCATTAACTTTAGCAACGAGATTCTCATCCCGTAATTACAAAGCAGAGTGCACTCAAAACTTGGCAACAAAACACTGGTTTAGTAAAATTGAACAGAAAGACTGAAAAAAAACACGGGTTATTATTATTTTCACTGTTTAACAAATAGGAACGTATTTTAAGACGGCCAAATAAGCGAATACTGTCTGTAAATTTCATACAGTTTCAATTAAAAGCATTTAAATGAGAACCATAAGCGTACCGTTCATTTTTTAACTGACTCAATATTTAATTAAAACCAGTCATACATAATTAAAATTGTTTATTGTTTAGTTTGAGAATTAACATTTTAATGTATAAGCATCGCAAGCTAGACAAACTGTATCTTTATGCGAATAATTATAGTTTTTACTGTTAATGATAGATGCTAACAAATCAATTATTATCAGATACCAAATGATTGAAACATTTATATTGAAAACTTGAATATTTAAACTATATTCGGTCTCAATCAATAAAGATCTAGATTTTAAATGTGCTTGTCAATTTTTTCTGGAAGATAATAATAACTTGCATAAATAAAATATTTACTTTCTTCACACCACATCCAGATATCTTTAGTTGTTTGTACTCCATAAGGGAGTATTTCCAGCAGATCTTCCAAAAAAGCCACAAATACTCTTGTGGCATTTTTCCCGATTACAGCGTCTTCATTATGAACTTAACTAGATTCATGCACTAGATACTTGAGGTCAATTACTTTAAAAAGTAGAAAGGGAAAACATTAATTACCATTTTATAATATTAAATATAAACCAGCTTTATCAATTTTAGCTATTCATTTTATGAGACTTAACAGTTTTGTTTCTTAAAGCTACTATAGGTAATACTTAAATTTTAGCTTTAACATTTTTAGCTATGACTGTACACACTGTCGGTATCAGTACGACTTAAAAAACTTGAATGTTCTCGACGTTTTTGTGGTTATTGCTTTCCAATTTTCTTACTAAACGTCTCCTTTTTCTGTTCAAAGGATCATTTTCATCACTACTTTTACTAACTAGTTTTTAAGTTTACTCGAGAGAGCACAATAATGTAATGAAATAAATACGTATGGTCAAGGTAGGTATACGAAATATAATTTAAAGTTTTTAAAATGAGGTTATAAAGATCTAGAAGGACATGGACTCTAATGTCACAACTTCAGGTTTGCAATAAGTGTTATTTTAGCATGGGCGGTTTGAGGGAAGAGTGACTTTTTAAATGAAAAGTTACTTTACTGTAAAAAATATTTTATTTTTTAACATAATCTCTTTTTAACTCTACACGCTTAGCCCAGCGAGTATCCAATGTTTTAAATCATCTAAAAAATAATCTTTCGCAAGATACGCGTTTGTCTCTGCCACCACCACTTCTTTTATGTGAAATTGCTTTCCACCAAGCCTTTTTTTTAGGTTTGGGAACAGAAAGTAATCGGAGGGAGTCAAATCAGGTGAACATGGCGGATGAGGCAATAAATCGTAACGTAGTTCGGTTAATTTTTCTGCAACAATAACGGACGAATGGGCAGGCGTATTGTCGTGATGGAACAAAACAGTTTTCTTTATATAAGTATTAAAACTAATCTATTTGTCAGATTTATGCACGATGAAAGACAATTATTACTGGTGTTTCAACTTCCCTAAAATCCCATATAAAAACAAAAGAGGATATGGCACCAAACACAACGTAGTTCCAAAAAATCCACCAGAGGTCGTTAGAAGGTGAGGTACCCGTTTGACCATTATAAGAGCTAGATAAAGTATGTAACATCAACATGTATCCAACTTTAAGATCTGGCCATCAGATGATTGGTCAATCATTTGAAAGGTTATTATACTAATGTTCAGGGAGCATGACATATATTATATTTACGAACAAATTTAATTGTATTTTATTTATAACTAATAATTTTGCAATATTATTTATTGTTGTAAGTTTAAAGTAATGCTCCTTTCATCTTTGTTGAGGTCTAGTTATGAATGATTTACCTGATGTCAAACATTGATTTAGATACCAAAAGTAGAAGTGGACGATGTAGAAATAAAATAATAAAAACGATAATAATTGCTGTTATAAGCTTTTATATTATTTTGTATATAAATAAAAGAAACGAATAAAGGTATTTTCAATTTTTTAAATGTGTATCTGAGTATCTGTGTACATTTTATTAGAATTAGCAGTTCGGCTGCAAGACATCGTTCGTAATCCATATATTATAAATGTAAACAAGAATGGAATGATTGATAATATTTTTTTCTTTTTTTACATTTATAGATAATGCAAGCTCTTGGCGAATACTAATAAAATTTCCACACTTGAGAAGACCTACCTTTCCTTCGTTTGTCTTTATCAATCTGTGTGTAGTTACACCTACAAACCTTTGATTTATTTTGTAAATGATTAAAGTAGTATAAGTTAATGAATCTATTGAAAACAATATAATTAAACGTTTATTACAACACTTTGTATCTACCCTTTTCATCAATTTGCCTTGTAAGAACCACATTTTATTGCAATTAGGAGATCCCTCCATGTGAAATTGGAAAGGACTGGTAACAAAATAAGCATGTATCTTTGGAATGTGTTTAATAATTATCTAAAATGTGACAGTTATAATTTAATACCTACTCTTCTGTAAACATAACATCAAAATGGCACTTAAACACTTATTTTTTCAAAATCCATTTCAACAATATATACAATTTTGTAGAAAAGAATACACACTATTTTCTTTATTTAATTATTGTTGTCTTGTACACTAAAAATGATGAAAAATAGTAATGTTCTCACTTTGTTTTGATGAAATATATGGGTGGTTATTATTATAAGTATGTGGTATAGTATTTTTCTTCTCGTTTTCACTTTCCATTTCGTTTGTTACATAGAGTATGTTTAGTAGACATTATTAAATAACCATTATTTAAAAAAAAAATGTTAAAACAGTCTTTATATTGTTCTAAACTTTTTAGATAATTAGATAAAACAGTAGGACATCTTAAAATATCCTATTTCACCAACAAAAATGTAGAATAATGAATCTCACATCAAACAGAAAAAGTGATTTTCGGATGTCCTACTAGGTATTAACTTAAAAACTAAATAAAATGTATATTGCCAACTATGCTTAAATAAATGAATGTTTTGATATCTGACTATAGTATCAGACAGACATTTTTAAGATCATAATGATCTGGATAACTCAAAATAGTCAAAATCCACAATGTTTAAGTTATTCTAGTAATTTTTTAGCACAGCGAATAAATTTTCAATGTTTCTTGTGAAGCTTTTTAGTAAATTAAGAAAAAAAGAAGAATAATGTGATATTCCTGTTTAGTTTGTTACTACAAAATATAGTTCATTAGGTAGTCATTTAGAAGCAAATTACGTTCTATTTATAGAATAAAAAATCACTCATAATATCCAAATATTCATACCTATATCTTTATATTTTGGGCACGAAGACTAACTATTTTATGTTTTTGGCTCTGAATAGTTTTCTTAAGAATTTTAAAATCTTTCTTAGCTCTTTTGGGATATTCCATGCATATCTTTGAGGTTCATTTTGTTTAAACCTAAAATAAATTAAGTACAAAATATGAAAATTTAAACAATACACAAAATTAGTCTATTAAAATAGTTAAAAAAAAAGTGTCAACAAAAAAGTGGCTTTGCTTTATTCCTTAAACATTCTTTTTGAAAGAAACTTAAGTTTCTCTACTTCGCTTGCTGTGTTAGTATTTTAATAGCAGATGAATATGGTGTGGAAGTAGTGACAGGATTGATTATTACTCTTCTCGTCGAAATTTACTGAAATTGCATTTTTCTTTAATATTTTCCTCCCCTGAGGTCTAATAAAAATATTCATTAGCACAAAAAGTTATTCAGGTGCTGAATTCCTAAATTTTGGAACCATGTATTTCTTTTTATCATATCAAGAAAAGGAAACCTAAAAAAATTACAATAAACTTTACAATAATAATAATAATAATAACTGATTAACCTTTACTATAATCATTATGAGACGGATGAAGACGAACTTAGCTGGGGTTTACTTGCTCTTAATTTTACTTTTTCGATAAGAAAGTATGATTGCAAATTAAATGTGATTGCCTAATGCACCGCCTCTGATAATTAGGTTGTGTCTGTACTTACTTATTATATTATGTTGAAGAAGCATTTTTAACAGGCCTTTTACACATAAAGCATGTTTTCACCATATTATTAGAGATAATAAATCTTAAATATACATTTACAACTCTTATAATGCTATTAATAATTATATTTTCCGTAAAATACAAATAAAAAGTTAACATGTGTCAGAAAGTCTCAGAACTGTCGCTGTCAAATGTGGCAACGCTGATTAAATAAGCCAATTACAGAAGAGGTATTTCTCTCCTCGGGGGGAGTAGATGTTGCTAACAAAATTTAGCGCGGGGAAGGGGGGAAGACTCTCTCTAGTAGTAATTGCTCGGAGATTAATTCCATGTTTCGTAATCTTTAAATAAATACAAGTGACACTCACGTCAAATTATATTTTTTAAAACGTCATTATGTTCTTGTCATTGCTGATGGAACAACTGTCAGTACTTTTTATTTTCAGTCAATACCGTTTTTAGTATCACTGCAGTACTTTTATTTTTCTACTGCTGGCAACGCTGGCCCTCGGCCCATTTGGCGATTGCTTTGTGGTTGTTGAACTAGTGTGGTGTTGTTTATTTATCTTCGTAATAATTATTTATCATGAAAGTAACGGAATTAAAAAGCCTCGTATTGGCTGAATACGAGGCTTAAGTTTAAATTATTTTTAGTATTGATTTTTTGGTGCTCTTATACTCATCCCTCCCTATTACACCAGCCGCCACTGCTTGTTACCCATACCAGTTGTAAATATTTGAATTTAAATTGTCCACAGGGAAATTAATAAAATGTAAATACGACTTTATGCACGGTTTTAAGTAAACATTGAGGTAGGTTTTCTTACTATACAGCGAATAAAAACCAGTCATAGATAAAAATACCGTTAATATGCCGTAATATAAAATTCTACTTTTTATTAATATTTACCATTTCCGCGAGCAAATAATGTAAGAGGGATAATATCGTTAGTCAATTTTAATTAACTAACCATTTACGTAATAAAATAAAAAATTACGTGATAAAATGTAAATTACTCGTGCTAGAATTTAATCCAAAGAGAAAAATTTGTTTCGTTGTCGGTAGATATTAGGTATCTACTTCATCAGATTATTTATCAAAAACTCTATGTAGCTTAAATAAAAAAAGTTTTCTTTGAAAAGTATCTGGGATTAGTCTATCAACTAACACCCGAAAATAATCTTTTTTACGTTTATGTAATCTACATTATTTTGTTAAACAATTAAAATAAAAGTTTATCAAATATTTTTATTGAATTATTAAAAAACTGAGTACAATCCTGGCATGCAGACGCTCCACTACCCTGACAGTTCTCTGAATGCATCGATGTCTGAGTAATGTGATATAAAAACTTAGAGGGATATGATACTTAGCCGATGAAATTTCGTCGAATTCGCGCATGACGTAATGTGGTGCGGAAAATTTAAATGCTACATTTAAACTGATAAAAATCTTTTTATCAAATTGGTGAATTTGTATTCCCAAATAACTATTTAAATTTGATGTTATCGTTACCTTAAACTGAGATTTTAATTTTTTTAAGAATTCTTTATTTACATCATCAACGTACAGAGTTCATAAATCTTAGCAGGTGGTTTCCTCCAGAACAAGCAAGAATCGGCAGTACTCTGAAGTAAATTCGTTTCTTTCACGAACTCTGTAAACTTTTTATTCCAACATCTGGAGGATTGTTTCAGACCATAAAGGCTCTTAGAAAGTTTACAAACTCTGTCCGATCCGTCTTCAAATGCTTTAGGCTGCTTTATGTAGATTTCTTCCTCCAGGTTACCGTACAAGATACAAAAAGGCTGTTTTAACATCAAATTGAGATACATGAAGATTCTCTGAAATAGCAATAGTTAAAACAGTTCTTATTGTATCATACCTGACAACAAGAGCAAATGTTTCTTCATAATCATAGCCATTGGCAACCAACTTTGCCTTATAACGGACGTTTCCCAGACAGTCTTCCTTAATTTTAAAAATCCAAAGATTTTTAATCAGTTTTCGTCCACGCGACCTTTCTACCAGTTTCCAGGTTTGATTTTTAAGAAGAGGCTCTACTTCTTCCTCCATCGCCTGTTTCCATTCTGTTGCCAATTCAGAAGAAAGTGCCTCTTCTATAGTGGCAGGTTCTTCAGTTGCTATAAATACAGAGGCATCATACCTGAATGGTTTGTTAATTTCTGATCTATCACGTAACCTAGAATTTATTGTTTCTTCCTCTAACTTTTCTTGACTTCCTGTAAAACTATCTGTAGTAAAGGTTGACGGTGCCTGATATGCCAATTTTTTGTTTCGTATGATGGGAGATTGAAAAATATCTAGGTTGTCTGGGATTTTAAAATTGTCGTAAAACATAACTGAATCTTTAACTGTTTCTTCATTTTTAAAGATCCATCTTTATCCATCTTTATTACCAGAATAATCAACCAAAAAACCCCTTTCACTTTTTCGGTCCCACTTTTTCCTCTTCTGTTTTGGCACATGGACAAAGCATTATGTTTTAAAAACTTTCAACTTACTGGAGGTTGCTCCCCCATCCAAAGAAATATCGGCGTCTGGTTTTCTACTCTCGTTGGGCCACTTCTATTGATAACATAGGCTGCTGTGTTTACAGCTTTTGTCCATAATTCCTCAGGAAAACCCTTTGCATGCAACATACTTCTTGCTAACTCCACCAAAGTACGATTTTCTCGCTCTATACCACCCAGCTACAATTAATATCCTGTGCTTCAAAAATTTGTTTGAACGCTTTATTATTAAATTCTCTTCCACCATCTAACATTACTTCTTTTATAGTGTGTCCCAGTTCTTTTGATGTAGCTAAGAAGGCTTTAAGTTTGTCTTTAGTCTCCGATTTTTGCTGAAGGAAGTAGACAGTGCGAAACTTACTGAAATCGTCTTTAAAAACAATGAAATAACGTGCTTTACCCAACGACTTCGCAGGCATCGGACCGCAAACATCGACATAGATCAATTCTCCAGGTCGCTCAGCTCTTTTTCATCTCTCATGAAAACTTTTTCGAAGTTGCTTGCCATACATGCATGCATCGCATAATTTTTTATCTACTTGAATATCTATACCTAACTGCGATAAAAAAACGTTTAACGTGCTGCTTATTTTGATGACCTAAACGTTCATGCCATAACTGAAGCCTGTTTGATCAAAACTTGCATGTGCATTAAGTAAAGTCCATTATTTCTACTTCCTTCTGCTACCACGTCTTTATTTTTGAAAATCTTACACATATCCTTTTCTAAAGACGTACACATTCCCTTGTTTACAATAGATGACAACGAAATAAGAAAACATTTTCCAAGTAGTTTTAAACCCATTTATTGTATACATGCATCTCAACATTAATATTTCCTCTACCTAATGCATGCATTCTTTGACCGTTTCCAACTAATACATATGGGGGAGTGGTAAAATATTAAAAAGTTGAAAACTAATGTCTTTTCATGGTCATATGTTCAGTCGCTCCAGAATCGGCTATCCAAGTCTCCCTTTCATGTAGATTAGGGAGAAAATCGAAGATTGAGACAAAGGGTGACCCAACTAATGTATTTTCTTTGACTTCTTTCTCCTTCAGACAATCCTTTTTAAAATGGCCTTTAACACCACAGCGATAACATTTGAATTTACTTTTAAATTTCTTTGGAATATTTAATTTGGTACTGCTAGAAAAGTGAGGCTTCCTTCTGGAAACATATACAGCAGAGTTGCTTGAAGCGTCAGCTGC